>BLBF01000019.1:30072744-30126619 GCA_015471245.1 Laticauda colubrina
ATAACTATGATTCATAGTTATTATTTCACCTAAACCAGTTAGGGTAATAAACAATGTTATCCCTAACAGGAAGGCAACAGCATTTAGTGCACCAAGGGAGACCTTAGTTAAGAAATGGAAATGGGCACCACTCTCCAGAGTTGGACACAATCGGACAAGGAAAACCTTTACCTTTTACATACATACATAGATCACCTTAACTGGAGATACTAATAGCAAAAACATTTAGGCTGGTATTTAATTAATAATTTCATTCTAGATCTTGGGGGGTTGTATTTGTTTTAGTTTATATATCAATATCACAGACCGACCCCAAGATAATTAAAATAGTAAAAGAAGACTTCAGATAGGCTTCCAATTTATAGTCAGGATTTATGTCTATGTAACTTTAAGGAAGTTGTATTCTAGAATGCTCCTTGTTTTTATTTATTTTTTTAGAAAACTCCATGTTTGAATTATAGGAAAGGAACATAATGTTTTTAAAATACTATTGCCACATCAAATATACATCTATATCATATAGAAGGTATGGTTGGATGTTTAATTATAGAGTTGGTTTCCATGATCTCACTGATATTAGAAATGCATAAAAAAGCACACTTAAGTTTTAATTGTTAATCTGTCTAAAACCCCTCCATCATGTTATATACACTTGAAGGAGAAGAAAATATTTGGGAAGATGTGGTGATATAAGGTACCCACTCTGTGTGTGTGTATGTGTGTTACATTCACTACTAACCTCATTGCTCTACACATATATGAACTGTTTAAAGTGTGACTATAATAAAAGATTCATAACAATCTAAATTGATCCTGAATAGTGGCAGAGAGAAGATTGAGTCAAGAACCTGTGGCCTAGTAAACCAAATAGTTTCTTAGCTAAGTCATGGTTTTGCATGGCCATATTCAGAGGTGCCCAATATAAGGTTTTTCATGATTTAGACACTACAATGAAGGGACATTTATTTGCTTTATTTGTATTTTTTTGTTACTCAAATGAGACGGAAATCTTAAGAGACCATTTAGAACTTGGATATGATGATCTTGGATATGACCTAGATAAAACGGTTACTGTGATAGGATAGCTACATTTTTCCTATAGGTTGTTGTCAAGGTTTACTTTATTATCAACTTGCTACTGCTTTTAAAACTTTACTAATGAAAATCTGAATCTGAATGAACTGTAATATATTTAGCTTGATGCTAAATGCAGTAAATGAAATTTAAGCATGCTTTAAAATTTAAGAAAAAAATTAGAAGGGAATTGTTATATTGTAGTGTTTATATTATACTTCATCTGCATTTTGAGCACTTTTATTAAAGCTGAGAAATCTTGTCATTTTGTTTTCCTTAAGATTTGCTAGCCTTCTTTTCACTGTTCCTAGGCCTTGAAAGTAGCTTACCCAGGAAAGTGAGATAAGGTGTACGTTTCAAGGATAGCTTCTCATTAGATAGATTATTCTCAGAAAATTTAGAGGCCCTGGCATGGGAGGAAGATGTTCCTTATATGGAATGATGAGAGGGTAGAATTGGTTAAATGGGTAAAGGGTGGCATTGTAAAGGAGGGGCTAATTGTGTATATAACCTGTGCTAGAAGAAGGGTTCTTTGCAGCTTCACACATAACAGCTTGCTGTCATCATCTTTAGGTGAAGAAAAAGGAACTTTATGCAATTGGCTGTTTTCTTGATCCAGCTCAGAATCTGATTTGGTAAGAAATAAAATATTCCAATAATAATATAAATATTATAAGGGGAAAAGAACATTACGGTATTAACTATTCATAATTCATAAGTAAAACTATCTTTCAATGAAATAAGCCATAGGGAGCAGAATACAGTTGGTTAAACTGCTTTTTTTTATATAAACAGTAGCAACTGTTTATATAGAGGACAAATATTTTTATTGTGTAATAAATGTTTTATTTTAATCATCTCCTTGATCCTGATATAGATACTAAAATATCTAAATCTGTAAGTTCATATCCATTTGTATTGTATTTTTCCAAATTTAACTTTTCCTTTAAGTCTTGTTGAAGCTTTCATTAAGATATTTCACAGAAGTATTTAAAAAAAATTTATGTATAAAACTCTTCATTGCTCTAAAATGTAGTAATTATACAATATTTTTAAAGTAGTAAAATTTTAAATATATCTGAATACAACAGTTTCTATATTTTTAGAATGAAATATGGCGAAAGCTTTGAAAAAGTCATTTAAGGATAGTTTGGAAGATATAAAAGAACGAATGAAAGAAAAGAGAAATAAAAAATGGGCAAGACTGGGTAAAGCAAACCAAGTTTTACCTATGAAGAGTAAAATTGCAGGTAAGTATTTTAATATTTTCTTTTCTCTCTCCCCCACCACTCCAAAAACAGAATTTTTGAAGTTACAATTATCCATCTTTTCTAGATAATTCTGTGGCACAATTGAAAAACTTCCAAGCAAATAATCGTGCTTTAGCTTTGGCTTTAGAAGAAGAAAGGAGTAAAATGAGGGAAGCACAAGATATCATACTGTGTTTAAAGAAAGAACATCAGAGCTTGAAGTTTCAGAATTTTAATCTACAAAGAAAGCTGAAGTTACAGCAAGAAAAGCAACATGCTGAAGTATTTGTTTTAATATGGTTTCAGAAAATAATTTATACATTAAATTATTAATTGCTATCATTTTAATTTATTTTTATGTTTAAAGAAGCTAATTGAACTTTACTATGAAATGCCTTTTATAGCTGTTTATTTTGTTTTCAAATAGAATGGATTCATGGTTGTGAAGAAGATTATTGCTAAAGTTGTTCAAGATCTACTCAGTGCAGCAAATATTCTTGATCCCTTAAATGATGTCTCTACTAATGATTTTGTAAGTTTTTTATTCTCCTTTTTGTATGCGTATTTGTAATTTATAGGCTTGATCTATTAGTTCAGGCTACTGGAAAAATATTTATGTAATTCAAAATTCTTAACCTATTAGGATCTAAAAATTGTCTCAAACATGAAATAAGTTTCAAGTATTCAAGACTGAATTACTTTGCGAAAACTCCAAATGGCCTATTCTGTCATCAGAATGTTGCAGAACCATATTAGATAAGTTGCAATAATGAATTGTCTTGATATATATTTATATTTAATTGCTTAAATCCTTTTGGACTTCAAGTAGGATTCTATTTTCTTCTATAAACCTCCAAGCGTTCTCTTCCTATTTTTTTACACCTACTTTTTACAAAAATAAAGTGATAGCACTAAAAATGAGATTTTGATAATATAGGGTTTATTTTTAATATTATTGTTTGATACCACAACTAGTTAACAAGTTGAAAAACAAATTCCTAATGAAGGTGTATGATCAACAGAAACAGATTTTCGGTGTCCTTATCTGTAGACATTTAATTCAATGTTAAAAACATGAGTCTTAATGTTTTATAAGATTTGAATGACTCAGGGAATTTCTATTTTTTTACAATGACCCACTATACTTTTAATTCCTCTTACTGACCTTTCACAGTAAATTAATCTACAAACGACTGTTGGAAACTCATGTTTATGCGTATTTAAATATTGTAGCTGACTGTTGTGGATATCCAATAATGTTTTTCCAATGTCTTTAATTTCTGTAGAATACAATTCAGTATAAATCTGAACATGAATGTGCTTCTGGAAGTTTAAAGAAGCATGATTCTTTGTAAGTATCCTTCAAAACAATTGACTTTTAAAATCTGTTTTAAGAATGCATAAAGTGCTTCAATCAAGGCTAATTTAAGCAGTGTACAAAACCAACTGATACCAGTTAACACAGTAGATTCAATAGTAACACCAACATAACATAAAAGTATAATAAAATTACAATTATATTATTACCCTGTCGCTCAAGTCTTGAAAACCTTTTTTAATGTCCAAGTTGTTGACAACCTCCAAGAGAGTAAGAACAATTCTAGGAAGGGTAAGATTTGATGTATGAAAACAAGTACAAGCTGATCCAGAGAAAAGGATAAGGACACTTGCTTTGGGGTGGGGGTGGGGTTTTCTTTTCACAACTCTTAATAGTTGAGCACTTTCAACAGGCATTCTCTGTCCTTGGTGAGTAGAGTAAGCAGTATCAGAAATATCCAGGCCCTAACAAAATGTAAAAAATAAATTCTACAAAGCAAGTATATTCGAAATAAACTTCAGGTGATTGGCTGTTTTCAATTTACTTCATATATTATAAGGAAAGATATGGAGTTAGTATTAATAAAATGAGATTAGTAGTTTAAGTATTATTCTGGAGAAAATAAATTATTATATTATTATAATTATTTATATTAAACCAAGTTTTAATTATTGCAGTCATTTATAATAAAACACTTAATGGTAGGACACTTTATATCATGCATGTATTAAAAGTATATTTTTCATCATGTGCAATATAATAGAAGATAGAATTGAGATGTTGTATCCTTAAGATGGGGGACAGGATTTTTTTAGGGGCTCTCTACTAACAAACAGATGAATTTTTTACCCAGCTTAATCAAGTTTGTTGAAGAACAAATATAATAAGTAACAGGTTTATTGAAGTTTATGTAATAAGTACAATCTTGAAAGTATTCCCATAATTCAAAGATCAGAAGTCTTTTTTTACTTTTAATTCTAATTAATTTTAATACTAATATGAATTGGGCATATTCTACTCTTATTTTCTAAATGTTACAAAAAATCATCAGAGATTTTGGACCATGTGATTTTAGAAGACTATATAATATTTGAAGTTTATATAGAGAATTTTTGTATTAAAATGCATGAAAGTATAAATTACATTTGATAAGAAATAACTGCTTTTATTTCACCTTTTAAAATACATGTTCCTGAAAGTTATTACATTTGAAATATTCATTCAAATTTAAGAAGCAGTTTTAGAAAGTTGAAGTTTTGGAAATTTAATACACTTCCAGTATAACAAACATTTTAACCTAGATATTTAAATCTATCTATCTTTCATAGGTCACTTCTAAGACACATTCTTGCAGTAGAAGTCAGTAAAGAAGATACAGATGAAATACAAGATACAGTGGAAAAACTTTATTATTCAGATTCTGACTTAAATTTCTGTGATGTCATTGACAATACATCTTCAATGTCTCAGACAGATACAGGTGAGCTATCTCAAAATTAAGTGTATAAAAGCCAGGTGAAAGCTTTAGCTACTGCTTTATACATATTGCAGATTAATCATTTGCCTGTTTACTTAGAAATTGTTCTTAAAGCTTGAAAAGGATGTAATTTTTGAAACTCATATTTAAAGAAGTTTATTGTTATATGCGAATGGAGGAATAAAATATTCAGTAGCTACTGAATATTTGCTACTGAAAATAGCTACTAGAATTCCAGAAAAGTAAAATGATGTCAGTCCTAAGTAAGAAATGTATCTATTATATTTTCAGTATGAAGGGTTTATATACTAACAGCAAGCTCGGGATTTTTAAAATATAGTATTAAACTGTATTAAACAATACAGCATTAAACAAAATAATATTGATCAATCTTTCATCAGAAGAAAGTTGAAAGCAAATACATATAATTAATCTAGTGGACTCTGAATAATTACAAAATGTTTTTGCTATGCCGAGTGATTGATTAATCCATAGTTCATGAGTTCATACATTCCAAAGTTTTGGTACATAGTTCAGAAATCACTATCACATTAAACTTTTCTTATAATTATCTGAATATTAAACTGAATATTAAACATAGCAGAACAAACTCATGTAATAGATATGTGTCCCCACAATCATTTTTTTTTCCAAAATAAAAGAATTTGATAACTCATGTTCTCTGCAGTGTCCAGTAAATATTTAAATAGTAGTTTGTGGAATTAAGTCTCAATTAATCTAAAAAATATGCTTAACATTCTTTAAGAGCCTTGTTGGTTTGTAAGTATGGATTATTCCAACTCCTTTTTGCAATTATTTATATCAATTTAAAACAAAATTAATTGAAGGTAGGTTTAAAATTTTTCAAATCATATTTCTGGACCATTGAGAATTTACAAGGTTTTGGATGCTACTAAAATATCTATTATGCAGTTCAAATTGTGAAGTCAGACTTGAATATACTAGAATCCTGTATTTTTAAACATTTGTTTATTTTGGTGCCTTCAGGTCAGTATTGACTCGTGACTGCCTGGACTAGTCCCTACAGTTTTCTTGACAAGATTTTCAGAAATGGTTTGACATTCCCTGTTAAGTAGGGTTGAAGGGGAGTGATGGATTTGTGCCTAAAACCAGGTTAAAACTCAATCTCCCATTTTTACCCTGGTATCTTAACTACTGCAGTATATCTTCAATTTACAATAATTTTGTTCAACCATTTAGTTAGGTGGCATTGAATAGAGGAGTTAACTGTGGTCCGGGAAGGTACAGCTGTTGTATCATCTAATCATGTCATCAAAATTTGGGTACTTGGCAGCTCACCCACACTTATGACTACAGAGTTGCTTCATCTGCTTCATCTTTCCTCATTGAATATCTGTACCAATCTATGCCCTTTTGAGTCTCTGCTACTAGTTGATCTTTGCCATTTTGTCTCTGTTACTGACCAAGCATGCCCAGCCTGGCTCTTAAGGCTTACTTCCCAAAACCACTAAAGTGCAGTTTCCTTATTAGGTTTAGGGAAGATGATCTCATATCATATGGCCAGCAGCCATTTCACCGAAGAGCTAGAGTATGCATATCTCATCAGTAGTGAAAGCAAAAAGACAACAAAAATCAGCTGAGATGGCAGGGCCACAAAGTGCAGGATGGCTCGGATGACTGGCTGGGACTTTTCTTATGTATACTAGTTTACTTAAGTCTATTGGGAAGCAACATTTTGAGTATTACTAATTATTAAAGCCTTAAAAGCTCCAGTCAAAGATAATCAAAAGTGTTCCATCATGATGAATCTGTTTGGATATTGAGATCAGGATGGCAGGCTATTTTGAAGAGTCCCCATTAGAAACCTGTCTTTCTAGCAGATAAATATTGCCTCCTGGGCTACATCCATGGAATGCACGTGTTTAGCAGTTATTTTTGGCCTAGTGTTTTGATAACTGAATATTTTTTTAAAAAAGCTATCTCTTTTCCTACTCTTTAAATAGTGCCTTTAATTTATAATGTTCACTTTTTATAACATTCTATTAACTGTCTTGCTAATGCAAAATAGATGGTGAAAATTAAATAATGTATTTAAATATAAGTAATCCATGCATCATTTGACTGGAAGAATTTCATATAGAATTTCATTATGATTTGCATCTAATAAATTTTATTAATTGTATTTACTGTTTCCAAAATAGTAGAACTTGTTACTTATTATGGAAGATATGATTTATAAATCTATACATTTGTTTAATTTTCTATGGAAAATAAGTTATTTCTCTTTAAATATAGTTTTGCTGATCACTGATGCATACCTTAAATTCTAGGTTACCAGAATTATTCCTGTGAAGATCATCCATATCATGTAAACTCTGGGAACAGAATTATTTCAGTTGAAGACAGGCAAACTGATTATTCTGTACCTAAAAATGTTTCTACTCGTCGTCGTCATTTAAAAATTAATTCCCTCCATGAAGTCCTTGAATTACAAGATGGCATTCCAGATATCAATGTTGATCTTTCCTGTTCAAAAAATAATGAAAATTCTGAAGAAATATCTATTAGTCAGGAGGACAAGCATAGTGTAAACATTGATAAAAGTGAATCAGATATGCAAATTGAATCTGATAAAAGTGGATCAGATACACAAATTGAAAAGGCTATAGCTTTTTTAGAACAAAGTAATTTTAATAATACTGGTGGCTTTAAAAGTCAGAAAGGGAAGGGTCAGAAGAGAAAGTTGGTAACCACAAAAAATGTGTCCAAGGTAAGATCCAACAAAGACAAAAACTGCAATAAGAATGCAAGACCTAAACAAAAAGCAAATATACCCATTCATTCAAATGATGCTTATGATTTTATTAGTGAAGAGTCTGTTCATATAACACCTTTCCGGCAAAATAAACAAAATGAACATGTTGATGACAAAGATTATACAGAAGGAGAAATCTGCAGTGGTGAATCTTCTGTTTCAGAAGAAGATCCTGATGATAGTCTCTATGTGCCTTATTCAAAAAAATCAAAATCCAATGAAACTTTAAATACTGGAACAGATGTAATCCCACTACGCACAAAGTCACGATCAAAGAAAACTGTGTCTGAGCAACATGATATAAATCCTAAAGGGAAAAACAGGAATACCAAGACACTTGAATCTCATTTGGGTAAAAAATTCTTGTTTTTTGTGTATTATCATATAAATGTATTACTTTAGAACATGGTTCTCAATCTCCAGTACTGGAATCAAAAATAGTACACAGTTGCAGATTCTAAAGTGTGTGCATTATTTCAAAATATTTTTTTTAAATAAATATATAGAAGTCCATCGCAGTATAAGCTTTAAAATTGGCCATACTTTGAAGGTAGTCAACAAAGCATTAAACTTGTGTTTTAAATGAACAAGCTGTAATGGTCATAATTTAAGAACAACTAAATATTGTTTATATTGAGTAATATATTCAAATTTTAAAGCTGAGTGAATTTCCTTCAGATTAGTGTTGCCTGAAATGGGGGTGGTGGTGGTGAAGGAATAATAATTGTAACTATTGGGGGAAAAGTGATGGTACTTTCTTTAAACAGATGAATCATCTGAGGCACTTCAAAAACATCATCTCAATGATATTACCAATGTTGCATCAACTTCTTACCAAACAAGAATTTCTCACCTAGCCTTCAGTACTGCAGCAAAAGATGCTACTTATCAAAGACGTAGAAGTACAAGTTATGTGAGTTATAAGGAGCCAAGTCTCAGTGGGTTAGTATCTTTGTTTCTGGATTCTCTTAAAAGTAAATTATATAGTCTTACAGTTTTTCCTACTGTAAGAACTATATTAATTTCACATTTTTGTTATTATTTGAATTGTTTCAATTTACCAAAAAAATTCTGATTCATTTTGATAGGAAACTCAGAAGAGGAGACCCATTTACAGATACCAGCTTTCTGAACTCTCCCATTTTTAAAGAGAGAAAGAACACCAAATCAAAATCGCTTAATAAAAAGTTGCTGTCCAGATATAACGAAGCATTTGTTGGCTATTAAGATACTTTTCATGGAGTAAATTTAGCTTTTCATTTATATCATGCTGAAAGTATATTAACTAAAATTGTAGAGATGGAGCTTATGCCTGTTTCTGATCTAGAGTTATGAATATTTTGATAATATTTTATATCATACAGAATTTATCTATTCAGGAAGATATGAATAACCTATTTTAATAGGAGCTACATCCTGAACATTATAGAAAATAGGTTGCAATGCAGATCATTTATTTGCTGAAAAATGCAGTTCATTTTAACAGTCTTGTCATTAGAAATAGTTAAATTGTGTTGTATTTTCTGAATTATTACTTGCTTAATGGCATTTATAATAAAATTTTGAATAATTTTTATTAAAAGTAATTTGGCTTAAATATCACTAGCATGTTTTCAGCCTCCATTTTCTTGCAACTATTCTAACAGTTTGTAAAAAAATAAGCTGAATATGTTATCTTGTAGGTTTATTAGGAATAAACACCAGTGAACTCTCTAGTTCTGAATAAATGAGTTGGCTTATATTTCAGCTATCGAACTTCCACATTGTCAAATAGTCTTTTGTGATGTGATATATCTCAAGTTATATGCTAGTATTTTTATTTGCAGTTATTTCAAAGCAGTTATTAGTCTTCTGATAGCACTTAAAGCAAAGAGAAAGATAAGCAGAACCCTGTACGTATTTACTTTTAGCACAAGAATTTTAACGAATACTTGTATCTAAAATTGCCTTTTTTCTTGTTTTTTGTGTCTTTAGATTGTAAGTCTATGGTATCAGTGGTTTAACTAGTTTTTCTAAGTAGATATCTTTTAAGGAGAATGTAAAAGTCGTAACATGTTTTGATTTCACTTGAAACCTTACATTAATGTCTGTATGAAAACGAAATTCCATTGAATTTACTACTGCAATGTGTTCCAGCTCTTATTATCTGAAGGTGTCATAGCATATATTCTATTTCATAAAATGAAAGGTACTCTACAAACAATGAGTATGTCTGGTATTTTTATATGCAAATTACAAAATAGCACACAAGATCAAAGTTTTACATATAATTTAAATCCATTTTATACCAGTACAATAAATAATTTTACAAATGTAAAATTTCAGTTAAAGTATTTAAACACATACTGTGTATAGCTTTATTGCACAATATCTATGAAAATAATCTTTAAATTAGAAACCAAAATGTCCTCAATATAGAAGAGACTCTAATTTCAAGACAATAAGAATCTTTGAAAATAACACTTTCACAGGATATCAAGCTTTAGAGGTGACTCTGTTGGCCCAGTTTACAAAATACATGAAAATTACATCATTGTACCTTAAATACAAAGCTCATTATGGTTTATATAAAGCGCTAAGGCATTTCTATATTACTATTTTGTCTTATTAGGTACCATTTCCTTCTAGCAATGTTCATCTAATCAGAATAAAACATTACTACAGGCATTGTGCCAAAAAAACCTCCTTTGTAATGTCGTTTTTTACTTTCTACAACAGTTTACTAGTGAAATATTTCAGCATGAACAGTGTCTGTGTGTACCTCAGCCTGTACACATAAACATACTAGGGGTATCTTACTTTCCCCTCCAGTGTTGTGAGACATTGTAGAACTGAGTGGTTAATGAGTATGGCTTTCCTAATAACTAATGATATCAAATGAAGTTTATTTCTTATGTAAGAAATAGCTCAAATATATATGAAATTAATACTAAAATTCAAGTTCCTAATTTTAAAAAACTAGTATTAATCCAAATAAAAGTTAATAATGGGATAACAATCTACTTAAATCTTCCTTTATAAAATTGTTTTATCTATGGTAAGATGCAAACCAAATTGTATACTAACTGGCATTGGGCTGGATGCAATCAAATTCTGAGCTAACCACTAAAATCTATCAATCTTGTTAGTGTCTTCAGATTTCAGTATATTTTCCATCACTACAATGCAAACAGTTATGAAAAAACTATGCATATCAGCCTTTATTATATAGTTAAATGAGAGATACTCATCTGCACTAAAACTAGATATGGTTTCTTATAAATTAGGTATTACTGATCCCATTGTGCAGTTAAGTAGCCATTCTTCAGGGATGTATGCTTTAAGTGTATACGCATTTATCAACATACTGTATTCAGGGCTACAGTCTATGAGAATTCAAATTTTTGTCCATTCCACCAATTCATTGTATTTTTGCAAAATGGCTTCCATGCATAAAGAACCATACAAATTTAAAGACAAAGCTATTGCTAAATTGGTTTCCATAATAGAGAGTACTTTTCTAAATCTATTAAAAGACTAAACAACAGTTGGGAGCTTAACAAAGTCTGATGTTCTTTTCAGAACTTGACCTAAGTGAAAATGATGCTTCATTTTCCTTGAAATGCAAATATTAGGAACCAAGGTCCAATCTGGGCCAGTCATTGGACAGAGACTTAATCTTCTGAGGTTTCAACTTGTGCTAGACCCCATCCTTGGAAACCCATCCTCAGCCCTAAGGATGGCTCCAGCACGAGTCTAAAAGGTTGGAAGACAACCTCTGGTCCCACAGACTGACCGAGATTGGATCCTTCAACATCCTGGGTCATGTATATTTGTCTTCATTCTAAGAATCAAATTCACAGAAGAAATTAAACTTCCACCTAATAAGGAAAATCCTTTCTTATAGCTTAAGCACCTTCTCTTAGTGAATGTTTTATTTGTATGTGTGTACGTGTGTATTAATTGTATGTATTGGTATATATTATATATATATCATAATATATATAATTCACTTCCCCTTCATTAACATCTTTGCTGTAAAAATAATCCATTTTTCAATGATACATTAAGCTTAAACATTCACTGCTTGGAAATTTACCCTTTCCAAATCTCCAAAGTTTGTGCAATACATCTAATAAAAATTGAATACACCGCAAAAGGGCATGCAAGTGTACATTTAAAAATACTTTAATAAAATAAACTCTTCTATATTACATGTTTAAAAGTGCTAGTTAAGAAAGTTTTATTTTATAAACAAGTTTCAAATCTAGTGAAAGAACTGCATATTTTGCTATTACATCAGGCATCTTAATTGCATGAGAAGAAAATTATTTGTCAATTAATCCAGTTTCTTTAATTTTTGTATAGAAAAATTTCTCCAGTATATTGGCACATTTGTAATATTCACTTTCCGGTGGGTTGTATTCTCTGCAGTTAGTAAACACTCGTTGCATATCTGCCATGAATAATTTTTTAGATACGTAGTATCTGTTCTTCAATCGTTCACTCATAGTTTTCAGATCTGTATAAGAACAAACATCTTATTACTAGAATATCTAGTTCTGTGTTTTCCCCTTTTAGTGAAAAAAGGGCTCTTCACTGAACCTGTTATTTCAGTGCAACATAAAATCAGTTTATATATATTTAATCATATACTTGCCTCCTTTTTGCAGCTAAACCATAATTCTTTATAAATTATAATGAATCTGCCATCCAGTTGCAGAAAATGAATGTGGACAGGTATTCTGTTGTTTTTAGGAGTGGGATGAGTAAAAATAATTTTACTGTAGAGGAGAATGCTGCCTTTTAAAGTACATAATTGTTTGGATAGAAGCAGCTTTCTTTAAGCAGAAAGCTTTCCTTACAATCTATTTCTGAACAAACTGATTGCTGATGACATAGGTGAACCCAAATACTAAAATTCCTTACATGAGCTACCACAAGAGGCTTTAAGATCATGTTCCTATGTATTTGCTTTTTCTAATCAAGGTGTCACTAAACTGACATTACACTGAAAAAAAGTTTCTGATGTTTGTGCAAAATTGATGGAACAAGTACACTTTTACACTTCCATATTTTAACATTTATTTTCACTTTCTGTAAAGGCCTTTTTAAAATACTAATACTAATGGCATTACCCATAGGAAATCTTATAACTTCATAATATCCAGGAGCCTCTATTCTCTTCACTGGTTCCATGAAAGGCCAAGCACTTTGGTGGCTCTAGGGAAAAAAAGGATTGCTGATCAATGTTTTATATCAGAAAATGTTTCATGATATTGACAAAAACAAAACATACCTTGACCTGTTGCAGAATGTTTTTTAGTGTGCTGTAAAGTTGATCCAGATCTTTGGGTTCTTTACTTAAAACAAAATGCAGTTAAGATTAAAATGTATGGTCTTTACTGTTATTTTAACTAGCCAACAACCCACCAATGATAAAACTATTAATGACAAAACTATATTCTGCTGTTAAAAATACAGATTCAATTATTTTAAGGAATGTATTAACAGTCAATTTGAAAAGAGTTTTATTTAATTTATTTTACTCAACAATGCTTACCTCTTTTCTTTATTATTTGGTTTCCAGCCAGTCTCTCCTATGCAACAAGCAAAATTAAAGCAAAAGGCAAATAAAAAATGGTAAGTTACAATGTATGGCAAGCATCTTCAAACTTGACACTTTAAGATTTGTGGACTTCAACTCCCAGGATTCCTGCTCCACAAGTCTTAAAGTTGCCAAGTTTGAAGATGCTTGATGTATGGTCTTAAATCCATATACTCTGCTTCTGAAGATAAGCCAATATTCAGATATATCTGAATATCTTAAGGAACAAATTCCCAACAATAATTACCTACATACAAATCAGTCATGAAAGCATCAGAACTCTTACCAGTTTTTATTTTTAATTCCCAAATACTATAAAAATAATGGTAATGTAATTAATTCTAGCTAATAACAAGAAAATAAAGAATCCTGCCATGATACACAATTAAAGCGCATAATTGTCAATAAAATTTTATAAATAACTTAAAAGTGTATCATTTCTGGAGAAGAGAATCCAGTAGTTTAAAATTAAATTAATGTTTGCAGAAAAGGGTAGAAATCCTTAAACACAACCTTGGAAAGTATAACAAACAGCTAAAAGCCTGGGTACATACTAATTCCAGGAATACTTTCTATGGGAATCTGTCGTACTCCATCTTTGAAACAAGAAAGGCCAGGATAAACTTTCTGAATCTGTGCTTGCTTCCTTTCAATTAATTTTTTAATGATCTAGAATAAAGACAGGACAAAAACAGAAATATAAAAAGCAATATTATTTTAAATATGATTAATCTTTGAACAGGTTCGTTCATATTCATCAGTGATTGTTCAGTAAAAAGTGAATATTTACAGGGGAATGAAGATATGGATCTGAAATATATAAATTAAGATTTTGATGTCTGTAAGCCATTTACTTAAATGTAGTAAATGCAAATGTAAATGTGGAACTCATCAGCACATTTATCCAATTTGCTTCTTTCTTTGATAATGATACTGAAGGGCATCACTATCATGCATGATCAATGTCTACATTTAGAGTTGTATTTCTCACACTATCCTTTCTCTTCTCATTGACTTTGATGGTTTGATTTGATGCAGTGCTGCCAGCAACCATGTGGTTCTCCCCCTTATTGGAAGAAATGTTGAATATGTATAGTTGCAGGTACTGATAACCCTAGGAATTCAGGGTTTCACATAATTAAAAATATAATTGGACTCTTCAGATCTGTTCAGAATCAAGTCTCATTGGAAATTCAGGCAGATGTTCACAGTCAACTGGGTTTTTTTATAAAAGTATTTGCAGATTTCTCCTTCCCACCAACTCACCCTCTCAAGTCAGTCACAGAGAAAAAGCAAAATTAAGGGCATATAGAGATCCAAAATATTTGAAAATCCTGATTTAAATCCTTCATTGCTCAGATAGTTTGTAGAGGCAATGTAGACAAACATTAGGATTAGCAAGGAATTAGTGACATATTTTGATTTATTAAGAAAAGTCTAGAAATGTAGACCTCATTCTGAAGTAGCCTGCTTGTATTCACTCTTGCTTGTTGAACACAGAAGGTGGGGGGAAATTTTCAAGTAACTTCAAAGCTTTTTTTCCTATGATAGTCTCACATTTTCAATTCTCATCCCAGAGTTATGTGCCAGCAAGTCAAGGTCAGGTCTTGCAGTCTTCTTGGCTACATGAAATCATGGTGCCAAGTTTTTATAAAAACTATGGGGATATTATTAGTGGGGAGCTTCTGCAGTGGAACCTAGTGCTGGGTACTGTTGAAAAATTAACTGCGCTTGAGGCATCTCTCTTTTCTATTAAGGAGGTCATGACAGCCTGTAAGAGATTTATAATATATATTGCTTGATGTGTATGTTTTTTAACTTATGCTTTCAGATGTGTTTGTTTGAGATAATAAAGCTTAAAATCCCTTTATTTGCTGGAGTCTCTAAGTCAAGAACCAATTGCCTGGTCATGTGATCACTGCCCTGATATTTGGCAAAACATAATTGGTAACAGATGGGATCCAGTGACAATCCGCTGGTTCTAGGAAATGCAAAGAAATGGAAGCCAGAATTATATTGCTGGTTGGCTCAGTACAAATATCTGGGAACCAATGGCTCAAAAAACCAGCTGACCTCACCTACATGCCTGCAGAAATTGGCAGAATTTGGAGACTCTTCTCCTAATGCAATGCATATCATTGGGAGTGGAAGAGAATACAGGGAAAAGTCAGTAGATGAATGAACTAGTCTTTCTTATTAATGCTCCATAATGTCTGGGAGCAATTAGAAGCTTCTCAGCAAGCTGAAGAAATAATTACTTATAAAAGTCAGCAGACCCTTTTAAGAGAGGCACTGGAATGTGTTTGGGAATTCGGCAGAGGAACAAGAAGTAACTATGGCTGTTCAGCTTGCAAAATTCAATTAAATTAAAATTAAACCACCATAAACAATTGAAGAAAGGGTACATACACAATCCTTATAAAGATAGACTTCTTATCTCATCCCAGCAGTCAAATCCAGAAACCTGAAATGGAGATATGTGGGATTTGATGATGAGGTATCCAGTTTGATTAAGCAGGATAAAGGAGTTGAGAATGCTTGGGTGGCTAAGATAGGACTCTTTGTCACTAATAAACTTAAGAGGCCACCTGGCAATCCAGATGCTAGTCAAGGAACACAGACTGGCAGATATTATAGCTGGAGTCAGTTGACCTATCTAAGATATTAATAGGCAGAAGTCAGGAGAGGCCCATTTAATGAAAGGAGCCCCTCCCTATATGCATAATCCCTAGATAAGTCCAGGGCTGCAAATATCTATAGGGGAGGTCATTGTGTTGATAGAGCAGTTAAGAGATGCTCAGAGAAAAAATGCTCCCCACACTTGTACCCAAGTAGCTAAGGAGGGAGACAGTTTTGAGAAAAGAGAATCCAATAATAGAATTTCATAAGCAGATATACATTGTCTTCCAAACTTAGAGTGGTATAAAAGGTGGAAGGAAAAATGTTCCCCTGATAGGAAAAAGGGGTGAAGAAAATGCGCAGGTGAGGGAAACTATCCAACTGTACCACCTGAAGAGCAATTATGTCCTTCTCTACATAGAAGAAAAATTGTAAGTGGATGATGCCCCAGCCTTTGAATTAGAGGTGGTAAGACTCCAGTAGTAAGGGTAATAAAGACAGCAATCCCTGGAGACTAACAACATAATTTACCCTTAACAATTTAATGATCTATTGTGTTTATGAATTGTTTCAGATCCCAGTGTACTGTTTTACTTTTGAAATCCCAACTATTTTAAGTGGGAAGAGCAAAACTGAAACCTTTGAAAATCTCCCTGCAATACTGGTTGAAGGGGAGGTGGACAATAAATCTGAAATCATAGGAAGGGGGGTTGGAAGTTGTAATTTTAAGGCTAAATGTATCTTTTTATTTCCTTGTATGACCTCTGAAAAAGCTAACAGGACATTATTCATGTCATTATTCATGACAGAATATTACTGTTAATTAATTAAGCATGCCCCATTACTGTCAGCAATGCCTGGAAATTTTATACAATGTATAAATATTGATTATTGTATTTTTTTTGTCTTTAATAATTCATTTGAAGGCACTTAATACAAAGAGAATGAAATCTGGTATGTTTTTGCTTTATAAACTTTGATATAATTCAGTATGTACATTTGACCAACATAAAATGTTTCTTTTAAAGCCATGGAAAAGAAAGGCTAACAATATTTTACAGAGTCATTTGTGGTGATTGAAGCACCAGGATAGAAACAGAGTCCTGACTTTGCTTCTTTTCATGGCATCCAATTGGGAACTTAGGGCCACTCATGGTCTTTCAGCCGAAGAAGGCATTGACAAACCACTTCCCAAAAAGTTACCACCAATGCTAAGAGTCAAGACTGATTTAAAACAAAAGAAAGACTAAGGGACAATCCCCAGCCCAGGACTGTCAAAAGAAAGGAGGAGCAGATAATGTTGCTTCTATTTCTGGCATCAGTTAACTGAGAACACATGAAAATGAACTGTTTATTAATGTGGCAGAACTTGCTGGCTATAATCACACCCAGATCAAAAGCATGCAGCCATGCAAAAATTGTGGAAGGAGTAACCAAAGTCTACCTGGGGAGACAAAAAAAAGTGTGGGGGGGAATCAGAGGTTATGTACTGATTTAGGCATTTATTGGAAAACAGAAACATGAAAAAAATAATGTGGACATGGGAGCTGAGTGCACCCCTATGCATGGAAAGTGCAAGATTTCAGGAACCCGCAGTTTACATTGATTGGGATTTTTTTAGTTCTCTAGAAAGAGCATAAAAGGAGTTGTGAATAAATTATTTGAATTTGTTAAATTTGGAAGGGTGAGGAGAAATTGCTTTTTACTCTAGTGTAAAAATAATTATAGTAAATTTCCTAGATGTTCTGTTTATTAGAATAATATTTGAATTTTATATATATCGTCTCCTAGAATTGTTTTTGTTAAGAAAAGTGATTGCTCTTTTTGAGGAAACTCAGGTAGTCATTAAGAACAAATTTGCTTATTACTATCTGTTGCACTGCCCACAAAAATATTTTGCATTCCAGTTTTTATCCATAATCTTACTCCCTGTCTTACAACAAGAGTCTAGGCTCTAATTCAAGGCCCTTGGAAGAGAGAAAAGGGAGGAAAGGTTGAATTGAGGTTGCAAGTGCCTTTGCTTATGGCACCGATAAGAAGGAATCAGGAAAGTAATAATATTGATGGGATTAAATGGGAAAAGGTCCCAAATGATGAGGACGCAAGCCAAAAATGTTTGTATGGAAGATGGAAAAAAAATATCACTGTTGACAGTGCAACAATGACTGTAAGTGATTCAGATAGAAAGGATTGGATCTTATAGGAAGAGGTTTTAGCTTTTAAATTTTACATATTTGTCCCTCAACAAGGCACATGATGCATAAAAGGGAGAAAAAGGAAATATGTTTAGAACAATGCTTGATGGAGGTTCCATGGATTGGTATTTGTATGTCTATGTGTTCATGAATGCTTTCTCTCTCTCTCCCTCTCCCTCTCCGTCCCTCCCTCCCCCCTCTCTTTTGGGAAGTTATATGGGAGTTAAATACTATTAAATTTCTTTGCAGTTTAATTATACAATGTCTTAGCTGAACAGAAAATGCAGTGAACTAGTGCTCAGGTTTTGTCATGATAACTTGGAATCAGTTGTACCTTGTCAGGCATTGTTGTGATTATGTTAATTGTTGATAATTTATCTTTAGTGCAGAAGTATTCATGGGACTTGCAAACACACTTATACACCTGAGGATGGATAGCTAATCCTAATGAACCCAAAATACCAGGTTCTGGTTGGAAAAAAAAAGACAGGAGTCCTGTGGTCAGAAAAGACAGAGGTTTTACCTCCCACCATACTTTCAGCGAGATAAAACTTTTAGTTCAATAAGATTTTCAAAAGTGCAGAAATATGGTGCTCTCTATTGCAGTTTATTCTGCATTACAACATCGGGAGAGAATCTACCCAGTCACAGTTGAAGCAGCCACTGAATATAGTAGTGAAATGCCTCTAAAACAAGAAAAGGGCAAGGTTAGCATAAACCTCTATGAAACAATATAAATGCATAGTTGTTTTATCAACATTAAGCATTGAAGAAATGGTAATTTGGGGATTGGGTATACGTTTAGAAAAGATTAATAACAAGTCCACTTGAAAAACATTGAATAGTTGAAAGAAGCAGTTGACAAAACTATATTTGCCCTGCCCTTTGAAATGATCTGAATGCCGCCTGAAGCCACCATTTTGGCTTTTATGTACAAATGTCTATCAGAAGACATCCAAAAAGCAATTGGTAATTTGCTGGATCTATAGAATTGTGGCATAGCAGCACTATGATCAGATTGCCCGGTCTAATTTGGTTATAAAGGGAATCCAGAACAGAAGTTGCTAAGCAAGAAAGTTTGTAAAATGGGACAAAACTCACTGAACAAATTTCTCACTTAGCAACAGAAGTTTTGGGCTCAGTTATGGTCATAAATTAAAGACAACCTGTAGTTCACTGAATTAGTCTTTTATAGATTTCTGTCAGGTAGCAGATAATTGCTTTGGGATGTATAAAAGACTCTGGGAACATAGAGATCACATGAGGGCTCCCATTCAATCTCTAACCTCTTTATAGTGTTCCTCTTTGGATGTAGTGGGGACCCTCAAGTGATCTCTATGTTCCCAGAGTCTTTTATACATCCCATAACAATTATAATGGATCTGTTAGATTATTTTGCAACAAAAAGTTCATTTGTCAGGGCTAAGATCAATATTCTTCAAGGAACCCCATACATATAATTTTTCCATTTCTTTTTTCCTCATGTGACACATCCAGCCCACAGCCCAGGAATTTGACAGCCCTGCTATGGAGGAAGGATCAACTTTCATGCAGCTATTTGTATGTGTCTCTCCTTCTCCAGCAATAAGTACCACACTGCATATTTATATTTGTTAGTGTCACTCACTTGGACATGAATAGGTAGACAAGAAAAAATAAAGCTGTGTGTTGTGTGGAGATGTATCTTGTCAACAGGACAACTGATCTGAAATTGCCATTTCCAGAATTTACATATAACGCTCTGCCTTTCTCATGCAGGAGTATACATGCCCATATCGCCAGATCTGTATAAAATTTCGAGACAACCTTTGTCTCCCGGAATTGCCCCATGATCAATTTTTGATCATCAGGAAGAAAGGGCTCAATATTCTCCTCAATATTCCCCATGATGCATACCCTGTGCATTCTTTATGTGATAAGTTGGGGCATATAACTGTTTCTCTGAATTCATCTATTTTGGATTGTTCCATTGATCTAGAGAAGATGGCTTGCTCCTTCTTTGGGGAGGAGGATATATTCTATGGCAGAAGGAAAAAGTGAAGGAGGAAGTGGCATGATGGAAGGTCTAACAGACTCTATTCATGGAGCAGAATATGAATGTGAAAACAAGATCAATACTGGAAGCAGGAAAGATCTATGAATCTATAAACAGAGAAAAATATAAGATGAAAAGAAATCCCACTTAATTCTGCTAGAATGTTGGCTTTAGTATTTTTAAAGATTCAGTTATATTACACTATTAGCAACAAATAACTGAAGAAACCCAATTTGTTCTTGCTTCCTGAGTTGCCAGACTTGCAAAACTTGACAGCTTTCGATTTCTCAGATTTAAGGCTTTTCCAGTCCCATCATCTGTTTATGGCACTGACATTTAGGACTTTCAAAATGACTTTCTCAATTCAAAAAGAACTGGTCAAAATCACTGATAGGAAGACACAATTGATCTCCTACATCCATGATGGCAAACCTATGGCACGCACAGGTACCATAGGTGGCACGCAGAGCCATTTATGCCAGCACGCGAGCTGCAGGCAAACTTACCTCACTGCACATACGTGCATTGGAAAAACAGGAAGTGATGAAACGGGGCTAGATTTCGGCCTACAAAGCTTATAGAAGCCTGAAGAAGCCTTCCTCAAGCCTTTGGGAGGCCGAAAAAGGCCTCAAACCGGGCAAAATTCAGCTATGAGGTGCAGTGCAAGTAAGTGGGCGGTGAGGGTGGGGATTGCACGCACATGCTTAGAGAACATGGGGGGACACACATTGCTTTTTGGGTGATGGCACACGAGTGCGGATATGCAAATGCGCGCAATTTTTGGCACAGGAGCCCAAAAAGGTTAGCCACCACTGTTCTACATCCAAGGTTGATAATCTATTCCAGTGTCAAATTCAAGGTCCATGGGCCATATCGGCCCACAATATAGTGAGATCTGGCCCAAACGCTGTCCTGGTGCGAAGAGGAAAGGTCAGGCCAAGGTAGCTTCAGCCCAGTCTGCCCAATGTGAAGAGAAAAGATCATGCCAGCATAGCTTCAGCCCAGTCTACCCAGTGCAAAGAGGAAACATGACAGCAGTTTGGGGAGTGGCATCAAGCTGGCCATGCCTATCCAGTCGGCCATGCCCAACTGCCCTCCTCCCCCAAGGTCAACAGCCCTGATGTGGCCCACAATGAAATTGAGTTTGACATGCCTGATCTACTTTTTCTCCTGGACAAAAAAGAACAGAGTCATCATTCAGCAACTGCAGTTGGTGCCGGAAATTGGTTATTAAGCAAAGAAGTCACAAAGCAAAAACCATGTGACCATAATACTATACTTACAATTTTATTTCAACTTTCCTTTTATTTATTTTTATTATAGTTGGTCAAATTTATAGGGCCAACTATTTCTCCTGAAGAGGTAGCATTCAATAAATTTGGGACCACCTGGCTGTTTGTGGTTGTATTTTTACAGCATGCATCAGAAAGCTACAACCACAAACAATTGCATGAGCCCAAATGGCAGGGAAGGATTCCAGAATTCAAGTCACAAGAAGCTGAATAAAAAGGCAAATCTTTCAACTCTTTTCCCCCATTTCCTGCCCTTTGGTGTTGGGATAATTAGCAGGAAAAGAATTGATCTTTGTATTTATATTCCTTACAGAAAAAAATAATTACAAGAGGTATGCAATAGGGAATATACATAGAAAGGAATGTGCTCAAGTCATTTAGGATTCAAAGAAGCCTTAAAATTAATTAGGTATTGTCAGTGTCAGGAAGTAGCAAGACTTAACCAAAGAATTCTAATCAACTAATTAAGAGCTGAATTTGCAGTTAGCATTTTTTAAGGGATGCACTATATTGGGGACAAAGCAGCTGAGGAAGAGATAGCTTTTTAGGCAATCTCTCTGCTGTGGTAGGGAGGGCAATGGAATAAAATAACAAACAAAAGACAAAAATGTACAACTAATGATAATGGCAAATGTCTAATGAGAGGGAAAAAACAAACACTGTGAAGGTCATAAATATGGGCACTGGTTGCAAAGTTACTTTTTCATTTCCATTGAAGATTGCTATTTGAGGCAGTCGCTAAATGGGGAGTATAAAGATACCCATTTGAAGTATACAAAAAAAGATCCCATTGTCAAATTATTATTAAATATACTGTTTTTCAACTGATACTCAGAAAACAGACAAGGGGGAAATAGAATTATTCTACTTTTGTTTCAAGCTATGCATTTCCTTCAGAAGGGGAATAGCATCATTTTGTACTGTATCATTGGAATAAAAAAACTAAATATTGTACAATTATCTGAACTCCTGAATAGCTTTGCTGGTATGAATGAGGTGGTTAAAAACAACACTTAATTTGTGTATATTTGGGGGGGAGGGGGGAGGAATAACTTTTTACCTCTTTTTGTTTCTTAATGATGACTGAAAATTCAGTATAAGGGATTCTTGGATTCAATTCACATCCCATTAAAGTTGCTCCTTCATAGTCCTTGATATAGCCTACATATTTTGCTTTTGGTACCTTAATATCTTTTGAAAAGCCCTAAGGAAAAAACAATCAATGTATTTTTACTTGCTTACTGGAGACATTGTGATATTTTACAGTAGTGATATTTTTCTTCATGTACTTAAGAGACTGCAATTCAGCAACCTGACAGATCAGTTACTACCACCCTAAATTTAAATGTATGAAAATATCCCATTATACATGAAAGAAACAGGATATACAATATATCTTTTCAAGGTCACCACCAGTGGTTACTATCCAGAGATAATTACACTCCTCTAGCAACTGTAAGAAGCTCTCAAAAACAGCAAGGGGGAAATATATTACACAGAGGAGTCACATAACAGCAATAGAAAATACAACCAGGAATGAACTACTATTACAAAAAAATACTGAGAATTATAGATTTCCAAAAAACAGAAACAAAATTACTTTAGTTTTTTTAGTGGCCCAATTAATCATTTGTAACAAAAACAAAATAATTTACATGTTAAAAATTAATATTTAATATGATAATGAAGTACACAATACAACTAATTAGCTTAAATTGCCAGAACATTTTTAGGTCCATTGTATATGAACAATAGACTTTAAATTCAATGAATAGTAATATTTTCCTTCAGATAATAAGATCACTCTGAAAGTCTTTTGAGTGTGTCTACATTCAAATTTTATTTTGCTACACAGGTTGAAAATTAGTCCCAAAGTTCTACTTACCTGCTTCTTAAAGTAGCCAATTGCATATTCATCAGCATATGTAAGAAAATTGAGAATATTATGCTTAATGTGATATTCTTTCAGATGATTCATTAAATGTGTTCCATAACCCTGCAAAAAAAAGTATGATGACATTTTATCAATTGAGGATTACAATGTATTAAAACTTTGCTGCTTGCAGTTTGCAGGAATAAAGCAATTTAAATACAGAAATACTGTGGACCCCTAAGAAGTATATGTGAGAAAAGAATTTTTGTCTCTTGGCAGAAGTAATAGTTGTCAGATTTTCTTTTCCAATTGCATGAGCCATGTTAAATCCTGCTTCCAAAAACTATTTTCAAAATAATACTGTGCAGCCAAGTCTAACCAGAGTAGGAAATTATAACTAGTCTATTTTTTCTGAGAGAATGAATAAGGGAATATCGCAAGCAAAGCTGCATCTGTGTCTGAGCTTATTTTGTAATTTGTAAGAAGGATTTTATCGACTCAGTGTTTATTTTTTTGCTTTTGGTTGTTTTTTTTCCCTACCTTTAATGAGGCACTTGACATAACCTGCTCTGAGGGTTGATGTTATAATTTCCCCTCATGTTTTCTTTTTTTCCGGCATCATTACTTTATTTATTTCATATGGCATAACAAAAGATAGCATTAGTACATTTAAAAAAATGGCATATGAAATGTCCATTAAATATAAATTATTAAATTATTAAATTATAAATTATTAAATTATATACAGTGAATTATTTTAAAAATGCACAATACAAATGATGAATAAAATGGTAAATAAAATTAAATTATGTATGAGCAATTACTAGAAGGCTTAAGCCTTTGGCTGGTTATCTAGATTGTTTAGCCACTGGACAGCAGTGCCCTCGAGATAATGTAGTTCTCATAGGGACCAGAGAACTTTCTGAAGGGACATTACTTCGCAATGAAGTGTAAAGTTTGTGGGATATTCTCACAATCAGACTGCATTATAATTAGTATTGTATGCCCGTTTGAATACAAGTTTTATTGGTTTACGTGCTTTAGACCAAAGCTTTTTTGTTTTGGACATTTTGCTTTCTATTTACTGAAAACTGCTAAGGCTTAGCATATTGTTGGGGTTAAATTTACTTGTTCATTCTGTTTGGTTAGATTGCTGATTTAGCAACCAGCATATGGCAAAATCAGACACCATTTTAGGATATAATCTATCCTGCAATGAGCAAGGATAGATCATCATTATAGGTCATTCAAGATCTGTTATCTAATGATTAGTTGTTCTGACCTTTGAATGTACAAAACATTTTGAATGATTAGTAAACATCACATATCTTCCTAATAAATCTTCCTAATTTATTGTTTAATAAAATTTAGTAAAAAAAGAATAATTTCATTATTATGGACAAAGTCTAAATGTTGGGAAACAATTATTGTTTATTGCTACCAAGGATTTTTCAATATTATAATTAACCTTATTATAATAATACCCACACCTGTTACAATAGTTGTGACTTTCAGTATACTTCAACCACACTCAGCAAAGACAAAAAATATTCTAATTGTGCACATGGTTTCTTACCCATCCCCTTTTATCTTATATGTCTATTATTTGCACTGGGGCCAAACTGGAAATAAGATGGAAGAATTATATAGACACTACATTTATTAGTGACAGACACAGAAGTAAATTTTCTCTAAGTAGTGCAAGTAGAATTAAGTTGAAAGAGAATATTACTTTGCCATGTGTTTTATTCAGTCTTCTGATTCTTTTTTAAAAAGTAAACTGCACTTTGGGCAGAATTATAATTTTTGCCATTTGATCAAGTTCAAGACTATAGAGTCACATAAAATCCAGTTATACCTGCACAATATACAATACACTTGTTTGATAATGCAATTAATATTACTTTTACCTTGACTTGTTCATTAGAAGTCACTGCACAGAAAACTATTTCTGTAAATCCTTGAGATGGGAACATCCGGAAACAGATGCCACCAATCACACGACCATCCTTTATTAACGCAAGGGTCTTGTGTTTCCTGTAGTTATATATTTTGACATATAAACCATATATCTATTAATGATGCCCATCACTGGTGCCTTCATAGCCATAGCAATTATCAATAGAATATTTTTGCATAGATTTTGATACTAGATTAGATTTTATTTTCCAAAGAAGGTATCCAGAAAACTGATACTTTTTTGATACTTTACTTATGTTGTCAACATAAAATATTCCGATTGCATTTTCTAGGTCCCCTTTCAAATTATTATCTCCCGTCCCATCTTATTATACAGGAATAACAACTCATTTCTTCAAGATGGAAACAGCTCTATTGAATAATGCTAACTTCTACTCTGTGTCCTGTTTCCAGAAAGAAGGAAAATTGTCTACTAAAACTAAAAGAGTTAGTTTGACTGGGTGGATTTTCAACCTGTATTTTATCAAATCTTTCATGCATTTAGAAGAATTGTAGGGCATTTCTGTCTACTCTTAAATCAATTGGGCTATTTGTTTCACACAGATAGGGAGCCAATTCTGAACCTGGCCCAAGTCAGTCCCACATTGATCCAGGTCAGTCCCATTCTCATTCATGCTGTTAGCATGGTTCATATAAACTTCTAAAATACTCCTAGCAGGGTGTGAATTAGTATGTGATTGAGTGAAAAGTGTAGTAGTTTTTCTGGAAGTTTGCCAGAAAAATGAAGAATTCTTCTTTCTGACTGATTATCAGTTTCTGGCAAGTGTCCTTTTCTGACAATCTTTTCAACAGATATTTTATACTGAATAAATTTCAAATTGCAAAAAACAATTATCTTGATAATGTTTCAAATATTTTGAAACATGAGACAAACATGCCCAGATCTATCACAGAGAAGGCACACTTCCTAAGTCACAAATAGGTGCCTTTTTCATGAAAGAGACTTGAAGCATGCCCACCCTTCTGCTACATGTCATGGGGCAAACAGAGTTAATTAGAGGCAGGCAAACTTACAAATAGCCAAATATTGTGTTTTGAAGGGCTTTAACTATAGTTACTAAGCAGATAAAAAGGAGTTTTTAAGAGGTGGTACGAGAGACATCTTACTGATTGATAATCCTGAAGTGCCAAACATTAATATTACTATTGCAAGTTGATGTGATAGAAAGCAATTGTACCTGCAATTCCTAAACCAGAGAACATTTTGGAGGTGAGCAAGAATTGCCCAAATTGTCCTCTTTCCTTTTCCAATGATAAATTGCCTCTGTGAAAGATGAAGTATTGTCTATTTCTTATTATTTGGAACAAACTTTACAATGAATTACTAAATGAAAATCCCAATCTTTAGCTCTATTTTTTAGCATGCCCAAAGTTTGAGAATTCTAACAAAAAAACTACACTTTGCCAAATGGACAGCTAGCTATCTAGATACCAAACTTGTCATCTTCCTTTTTGTTACTGTTGTTGTTCCAAGTCCCAAATCAACAGTCCCTAGATTTAAAGGCTTGTTTTCAGCTTCTAAAAATGAACTCATTCAGTAAATATTATCCCCTTTCTTGTTCTACCTTTCCCTTTGAGAAGAAAATAAGACATAATACTCACGGATCAAAGACTAGACGAGTAATATATTCTTTTGGCATTCTGGGTAGCTGATGTGAGAATACATTTTGTAAGCCAACCAGCCACATCATAATCTTTTTATTTGGTTTTTGATTTAAGGAATTTCCAACCACATGAAATTCAATCACTCCCCTCCGCTCTTCCAATCTTGCACCTTCATCCCGGGCTGAGTGTGCAGACAGAAAATTAGTCTGCTTTAAAGAAAAAAACAATAAAAAATGATTCAAAATTTATTTCAGGAATTTATTTCATTTTTCCCTTTTCATATATAGTTAATACATATCTCAGTAAATAGAGTTGGAAATCTTTTTCATTTGTTTTGATGACACATACTTCTTTTCAAGGTTGCATTTCTAACTGAGTAAGTAATATATCTGAAAAATATCCAGTAATTCAGGGTAAATATTTAATAAATTATTTGGCTAGATATTTACCATGTGAAAAAAATGTTTTAAAAGTCCATTATGGGCTCTTGTATACAAAAGAAGATTTTTGTCAATCAGCTTATATCTAATACTTTTTAAAAAAATGAAAAACCTTGCATAATTCCTACTTGAAAAGTCAACAAAATATCATTCAACATTACTTGTGTCCTTTAATACAAGGGGGTCCCCAATCACTGGGCCATGACCCACCAGAAACTGGGCCGCCTAAGTGAGCAAAGTGCCATCCATGCACATACAGAATCTAGGCAGCACATAAAACCATGCACACACACACTAGTTGATGAAAAACTGTCCCCCATGGAACTGGTCCCTGGCACCCAAAAGGTTGGAGGTCGCTGCTTTAATTTATCTTCTCAATTACAAGCATCTAAATTGAAATAGTGTTAAATAGCCAGCAGTCCGTTGTTTGTTTTGCATTTCAAAAAAGTCCGCTGAATTATTTAACATCAACCATAGTGATAGCCTTCAACTTGTGACCAGTCTTTTTATGACTATGAAGTTATGATGGCCTTGAAAAAAGTGCTTTATGGCCTGTAAAGCATTTCTGATCAACCATAATATGTTCCTCCCTGCAGTCTGGCATATTTTGGGCACATAGCAACCAGCTCAACTTTATAGTTGGTGGCACCATCCTGAGTTCATGTGATGGCAATATGTAAGATTTTTTTTTGCCAGTTTCCAGCAAAAACATCTTGTTTGCATAATAATTGCATGATTCATTTAATGACTGCTTCAAGAAATGTCAAAAATAGATCCAGTCATCTGGGTGCCTTGATTTATAACTGCAATGACTTACAATTAGATTTCTGATACCAATTATGATCATGTCAAGGGCTACCTGTACAATGTTATTGATTACAACATGCAGAAAAAAATGTTCTAAAGATGGTGAGAACTAGTACAACTATGCCAATTATGCCTTCTTTGACAACTTGGTTGCTACATACAAAAGTTGCCCAATGCATACATTTTGTCCCTTCATCCTTTTTTACAACTCTACTAGCGCTTGAGGATCCCTGAGACACAAAGATCTAGTAATGGATACATAGGAGTGTGGAAAACAAACAGAAGCCAAGCAGTCACATTTTCTCTCCGTTTCTTGACAATGCTTAGTGGAGACTGAAGAGAAAAGGGGGAAAACAGAAGAAAATCTAAACCAAATAAATGAGAATTTGATATTCACATATCCTTAAAGTACTCTAATAAAAATATAGATGATGAGCCATGTTACAGGATAAGATTTAGATACAGGATTTGGAACCTTTTTTTGTTTTGTTTTATATGATTTGTTTAATTTGATTTGATATGGCTTATTTTGATCTTATATGCTAAGTTTTGAATTGCAGGCTGCTCAGATTCATTTAGGAGTTGAGCAGACTATAAATTAAGTAAATCTAGCAAATTACTCCAAGTTCATGAAACATTTGTTTTAGATGAGATCTTGGTTAATTTTTTTCATGTGTCTGATATATAATGTAATTCATAGGAACAATTCCTCATCTAAATATGAGCACATTTTGAAATGAAAATAGTAAAACTGAGTCATATCCAAAAAGAAAGATGTTTGAATGAAACTATATTCCAGCCATGCCATTAAAAATATCCTTTAAGTTAAAATTTATTTCTAAACGTGTCATTTTCTAATGTATACATACAACTTACATGTTGCATATGTATAAATACTGGCAGCTTGATGTGTTTGGATACATTTACTACTTTTAATAATCCCAGAATTCTTAGCTATGATTATACTGGATAGGAATTCTAAGAATTAAAGTCCAGGCAATATGAGGCACTTACTTAGGCTGTATTCTATTAATGTATTAATAATAAAAAACGCCTTCAAAAAAAATCAGTACTGTTGAAAATTTAAAAATATCTTGGTATGACAATAAACCTATTGATACTGTATTTAGAAAATATAATGTACTATTTAACATTAATTAATTGTGAAAAGTACATTTCTTACCTCTGGACCAAGCATTGCTGTTGGATCTGTAATAGTTGACATCACTTCATTGATCAGTTCAACAGGAATATCTCCTATAATCCGTGGCTTCTTAACATTCTCCACAGAATAACATTCATTATTTTTTCTTTTTTCCCCTAAATAATGAAGTTGAAATAAATTAATTATTTAACAATAAAACAAAATCCAAATGTTGTACATTACCAGAACCAAAAAATATTGAATTACTTTATTCACTGTTGAAAAATATTTGATTGAGTTAAATAAGCTATGAACTTCAGTAGCAAACAAATTATATTAAACAATAACAACAGAAGTCAGCTGCATTTACCATCTCAGTAGAGTTCAACTTTCCATATTACCAATGGCTAGAAGGGGACTTCCCAAATCCCTAAGGATTGGGCATTCCAATGGGGGCCACAACAAAGAATGCCTGGAACCTTTTATATACCTCAAAGCTTTTTTAGGGAGCATTTAGACTCTTTGACTTATTATAAAGGATGTGAAGGTTCAATTCTAGTAAGATAGTACTTGATTTAAGCCAATGCTATACCAGGACTAGTTCTAGGTCTCAAATATGCATGCATAGGGAAGATATTTTTAAATATAACCAAATCTGGAACTTAACCCACTAAAACTCTTCAAAGAATAACAAATGGATATCATAATTATCATTCAGTTTATCATTCAGACAGTGGGTTAAAATAATTTCCCATTTATAAAATAGTATCATTCATTGACCCTCAGTATGGCTTGTAGCCACATTACTTAGCATTTTTATTTTACTGCAAAACTAAACTGATAAGATTTGGGACATGGTAAAAGATCATTACACACATTGCTTGAATTAGTATTTTGCTTGAATTAGTATTTTCCTGGCTACTCTACAATTTTGGTAAACACAGTTCATTATATTAATCTACAGTATTTTAAGATATTTTTGTATAGTATTGTTTCCCTAGCTTTAACTAATAGCTAATCTATTTCCATATATAAATATGCCATAGCTCTTACTGAAGGCAATATGAGCATATCATCTGCACAATCGTTAAAACAATTATAGTTGTTGCATCAAAACTCTTTACCTCATTTATCTATAAAAATTGTGAAAAACACTTTCTTCCTATAAACTCTTATTGATATGGTAGTATGAATAACAGCCATCCACAACTTTATTCTTCTTCACTTAATATGTATTTTCAGAAGTTGATTTTGAAAAATCTCTATAATATTTACAATTAGCAAAACAAACAAAATTCTTTGCTATCTATATTACCAAGGTTTTGGTCCTGGCCAGAAGTAGATTTGGAAGCAGGACTCATAGTTCCTCCACTGGGTTGTTCCAAAGATGAGGGACTTGAACTATATGAAACAGATCTCACCATAGACGGAGGGTTAATAACTAACAGGGAAAGAAAGCCAGAGTTAAAGATATTTGAAGTCAAGATCCAGATGGATGTAGCATCAAAAAACCCTCATACATGTAACAGTTATATCAGTATGAGGTAAGAATCTAAACAATCATTAATATGGGTTTAGCAACCCTTTTAAAGTATAGGCAGTCCTCAACTTACAACTATTTGTTTAGTGACCATTTACAATAGCACTGAGAAAATGACTTATGACTATTTTTCACACTTAGGCTTAATAATTTTAGAGCTTTAGAATTAAGGTTAGCCAATATTTTAGTGCCTGCAGTTTAACTGCACTGGCTATCTGCCAATGATGTGAGGTAGCAAGACATATAATGATAGGAACAGAAAAGTGCTCAAAGAGTAAAGCCTGAGATGCCACAAAGAGAAAATTCCAAGCAATCTGAACATTTTAAGGTGGCAGCAACTTCTAGACAACTGAAATCGAAGGATTTATTCCAGCATAAGGGTATAGCAATAAGTCTCCTTTTCCCCTTCCCCTCCCTCACAATTTTCACCAATAAACCTTATGCCCTACATGACTGGGAAGAGGATGATTTATCTTCTTCTGAATATGAAGTTTCTACAGGAGAAAGAGGAGAGGACATCTTTAAAACCACACACACAAAAAAAACTGAAACGTGGATGCAGGTATGGTTGCTAAGATCTACCTACTAACTGCTAAAACAATTATTTCAATTTTTAACCAGCTATTAAAATGTCAATCAGACATTTAAACAAACTTAAAGCTATAATGGAAAATAATAACTAAATCTGACATGAAGCCAGTCACCAACCCAGCTGCTCCAGAACTCTCTCAAAATACTCACATACGCACAAGTCCTCATATGTATGGAAATTGCCAAGGAAAAGCTAGTTTTACAACGTCACAGGATTTTGCTGCAGGTGGTAATTAATCCTTTCAACAAAGTTAGGTGGGAAAATAGAAGAATAGTACTTCACTCCCTTTCACAACTGCTTTCCTGTAGAGTATATTCCAACCGAACTTACTGAAATCTCCTGGCTCCATATGACAAGATCTTGAAAAAATAATGCTAGCTTTTAGTCATTTAACATTCTCTTCGATGATTTTTAAACAGATTTGTCTTGGGGCTTTCAAATTACACCTACATGTGTACGGCCTCTGCTAAACTTGGGGAGGACAACCAATCACATAAGGGAGGGCAGCAAGTCCCAGAGCTGATGAAATCAGTCAGCCAATACCTATACAGCAGAATGTTCCACCAACTCCAAGGTCAAGCTCAGATAAGCACAAGAGGCATAATGCCCTTGATTTAATTAAAACAAAGATACCGTCATCAGCCAACTCTATGGAAGATGAGGAAGCACTAGGACAGTTATTTGGCGACCTCCCTAGGAAAAGCAACAAATCATCATGTATAAGCTTGATTTTATTGCCTCAAAAGCTTATTAGATTGAAACTGAGTTTTTCAATACTCTACTACCCCCTAGCTGCTCTTCTGCTGAAAAGCTGACAAGCTCATTTTCCAGCATTCCCACAAAACAAAATAAAAAAGGAGCTTTAGGCCAAATCACATTGTCAGCAGACAAACATCACAACAAAAGGAAATCAATTTGGTGAAGAACTTAATGGATCAAGCAAGCTATCTTGCAAAGTAAAGACCTCAAGAAAAATCCAAGACATGAACCATTGAGTACACCTGAATACAACACGTTCTACTGATTTCTTATCCACATCATAACCAGCAGTAGTGGTGATCGCACTTCCAGAGACACCTGTACTAGACCTCAATCTGTGGAATACTGACCCTTAGGATAAAGAAAACAATTACAATAGGAAGAAGAAAGTTGAACTTTAAAATAATTGTGTATATACCAGATGTATTGTTCTCGATATTGATACTGATACTCCCCTGACATTTATAATAATTTGTTTAACAGGCAATCTTAATAATGAACACCATGAAGTAACCTGTGTTTCCATTGTTCCTCAGGATCTTCCTGTAGCAGTTGACACTACTGGGAATTCAGATCGACAATTGTATGCTCCTAAATTCCTAACTATCCTTTCATGGAATGATATATTTTGAGACTTTGTGTTTACAAATTATATTGCTGAATTTGACTTATCCCTGCTTCAAGAAACTTGGTTTGACAATAATCTGTATGTAAATGTATGTAAATGGACTCCAGCAACTTTCATAAATTGCTGGAGTAGGATAAGGCAGATAGTTTGGTGGTTTAAATACAGGTAATCCTCTACTTATAACTGTTTATTTAGTGACTATTCGAAGTTACAATGGCACTGAAAAAAGTGACTTATGACTTTTTTCACACTTATGACCATTGCAGTATCCTCATGATCCTATGATCAAAATTCAGATGCTTGGCAACTGATTCATATTTATGACGGTTGCATTGTCCCAGGGTCACATTGATCCCATATTCAAACTTCTGACAAGCAAAGACAATGGGGGAGCCATATTCGCTTAACTACTGTGTTACTAACTTAACAACTACAGTAATTCACTTATACCTGTGGTAAGAAGCACTGTAAAGTTGGGTAAAATTCATTTAACAACTGTCCTACTTAGCCACATAATTGTTGGGTTCAGTTGTGATCATAAGTATATCTGTATATAGGGCTCAATTAAGCTACACCTGAATGATATACAGCTAGATCTTATGAAGCATTATATAATGTCTATGCTGTTAAAATTTAATAATGTTACATGATCACTGTTTCTCTTCCATCATCTCTAAACAGATTCCAATTTAATAGTTTATGGTCTAAATTAGAAACATAGATAAGTATTCTCATATCAAATAGAGCTGGTATTCAGCAGATTCTGAAGTTCTAGAGAACCAGTAGCAGAAATTTTGAGGAGTTCAGAGAACCGGCAAATACCATCTCCGACTAGTCCCGCCCCATATATTCTCTGCTCCCTAAGTCCCAGCTGATTGGCTGGGGCTTTTTTTGTTGCCCTGCACAGGAGAACAGAGCTGGAAAGCAGGTTAGTGGGATGGGGAGGGAATGGGATTTTTGCAGTAAAATTTCTGCAGCAGTGGGGAGGGAATGGAGATTTTGCAAAATCCTTCCTCTGGACTGGGGTGGGAATGGAGATTTTGCAGTATCCTTCCCTTGGAATGGGGTGGGAATGGAGATTTTACAGTATCCTTCCCGTGCCACACCCACCAAGTCATGCCACGTCCACAAAACCGGTAGTAAATTTTTTTGAATCCCACCATTGATCAAATAATACCTCATCTTATGTAATTGTTTTAGGTGGCTCCAATGCAGGGATAGGATTGAATGATAAGGTACTTTTTACTCAGTTCCATCAAAACTCTTCTGAATCAGCTGTAATGTTCCCTTTATTAACCCAACAATCCATAGTTTTAAAAGAGGTTATGAGGGATTATGCTTTCTAAAAACTAAAACCAACCCAATTCTACATTTATTGAATGGATCTCTCAGTACTTGTAGTGAATTCTCTCATTGAGTGAGAATTGAAGTGAGAATTCTCTCACTTCAAGACTCTCCCTTATTGATTATACTCTGATCTTACAGAACTTAATTATGTATGAAGAAAAATTTTTACTTAGATAACCGGCCTGAAAACAATCACTTCCCAGGTATGACAATCATAAGAGCATTTAACAATTGTTTTACGGAAACAGAATTTATTCCAATTGCGGAACTGAATTCAAAACTCAAAATGGTCTGTGCCAAATGGTCTGAATAACTTAGTAACTCTCACCTGCTTCAATCTGAGTTCAGTTCTGCATCTCCATTCTACTACAGTTAAAGAGAAATTTGAAGCTCACTCTTACAGACATTCTCCCAGTTAATGAAATTATTCCAGCCAGTTCTTTCCACTCAGTTCTCAAAGAGAAAAAAACAAACAAGTAGGGTTTTTTTTCTCTCAGCCCTGCTCTAACAAAGAATGTCTTGAGGCCAAGAGTAAACTGATCAGGAAATCCAATTTATATAATAAAAATCTAGCTGAGCATTCTATTCAGATTATATGTTCCTGAAGAAACAATGTAAATATTTTTTTAAAAAACACGATTAAAAAATTCACTAGACCTCCCAAGCCAGAAATTCCACTTTATTATTGCTCTTGATAGCTTCTCATAAACCAAGAGACCTCTTCCGCTCCTCACGTCTTACCTGGATCTGTGTAGGAAAATCACTTTGGAGCATTATATCTACAAGAAGAGCTCTCCAAATTTAATTTAGATCTCAAAGCTTCCAAAGTGGGCCACTGTCACAAATGCTGAACTAAAGAAGCTTGTAAATCAGTTAAAACCTGGTAAAGCCTCAGGCAGCAACTTTATTACACCTGAAATATTATGAAATAATATAGGCTGATGGACCCCTGTTCATGCCTGCCTGTTTTATCTTTACTATTGATCACACTGCACAGATTCCTGAGGACTGGAGCTTAGATATTATTGTGCCCATCTATAAAAAGGGCACATGAGATTTGCCTGCAAATTACAGGTCTAGCAATTTGTTAAGCATAATAAGCAAGCTATTTGCTAGACACCTAAATAATAAATTAGTTCACTGTACTGATTCAGAGCTGGCTGATAAGCAAGTAGGCTTTAGGTCTGGAATACTCTATATATGGACATGCTCTTAAATTTCAACGTCTGGTTGAAAAATACACATCTAAAGCAGATTCTAACCTGTATGCTGATTTTAGATCTGCATTTGATTTTGTTCCCAGAGCAAGGCTCCGGAAAAAGCTTCTGCCATTGATAGACAGTAACTTTTACTCATGCATAACATTTACAGGTGAAACTCAAAAAATTAGAATATTGTGCAAAAGTTCATTTATTTCAGTAATGCAACTTAAAAGGTGAAACTGATATGTGAGATAGACTCATTACATGCAAAGCAAGATAGTTCAAGCCATGATGTGTCATAATTGTGAAGATTATGGCTTACAGCTCATGAAAACCCCAAATCCACAATCTCAGAAAATTGGAATAGTACATGCAAGCAATAAAACAAGGATTGTACATAGAACAATACCAGACCTCTGAAAAGTATAAGCATCCATATGTACTCAGTACTTGGTTTGGGCCCCTTTTGCACCAATTACTGCCTCAGTGTGGCTTGGCATGGAAGCTATCAGCCAATGGCACTGCTGAGGTGTTATGGAAGACCAGGATGTTTCAATAGCGGCCTTCAGCTCTTCTGCATTGTTCAGTCTCATGTCTCTCATCTTTCTCTTGGCAATGCCCCATAGATTCTCTATGAGGTTCAGGTCAGGCGAGTTTGCTGGCCAATCAAGCATAGTATCCCAAGGTTATTGAACCAGGTTTTGGTGCTTTTGGCAGTGTGGGCAGGTGCCAAGTCCTGCTGGAAAATGAAATCAGCATCCCCTTCCTTCGTCTGCGGAAGGAAGCATGAAAATCTCCTGGTAGAGGGCTGCGTTGACCTTGGACTTAATGAAGTACAGTGGACCAACACCAGCAGATGACATGACTCCCCAAATCAACAGAGACTGTGGAAACTTCACACTGGACTTCAAGCATCTTGCAGTGTGTGCCTCTCCATTCTTCCTCCAGATTCTCCATTCTTCCTCCAGATTCCTTGGTTTCCAAATGAGATGCAAAAGTTGCTCTCCTCAGAAAAGAGGACTTTGGATCACTGAGCAACAAACCAGTTCTTTTTTTTTCTTTAGCCCAGGTAAGACGCTTCTGATGTTGTTTATTGTTCAGGAGCGGCTTGACAAGAGGAATATGACATTTGAAGCCCATGTCTAGGATTCGTCTCTGTGTGGTGGCTCTTCATGCACTGACCCCAGCCTCAGTCCACTTGTGAAAGTCCCCAACACTTTTAAATAGCCTTTTCTTGACAGTCCTCTCCAAGGCTGCAGTCATTCCTGCTGCTTGTGCACCTTTTTCTTCCACACTTTTCCCTTCCACATAACTTTCTATTAATGTGCTTTGATACAGCACTTTGGGAACATTCAACTTCTTTTACAATTACCTTTTGAGGCTTTCCTTCCTTATAGAGGGTGTCAATGATAGTTTTCTGCACAATTGTTAGGTCAGCAGTCTTTCCCATGATTGTGATTCCTACTGAACCAGACTGAGAGACCATTTAAAGGCTCAGGAACCCTTTGCAGGTGTTTTGGCTTAATTAGCTGATTAGAATGGAACACTTTGAGCCTAGAATATTGAATCTTTTCACAATATTCTAATTTTCTGAGATTGATTGGGGTTTTCATGAGCCATAATCATCTCAATTATGACAAATTACAGCTTGAACTATCTTGCTTTGCATGTAATGAGTCTATCTCACATATTAGTTTCATCTTTTAAGTTACATTACTGAAATAAATGAACTTTTGCACGATATTCTAATTTTTTGAGTTTCACCTGTTTGTATTTTAACTTCTCCTCTATTTAATTTGTATATAAATTTACTTGTAGCCAGAATGAATCAAAGTAGCCACCCACCAAAATTAGCAAACAGGCATCTTACTATCTTGTTATATGTAGATGACAGAGCATTTCTGTCACAAACATTAATTGGACTAAATCTGAGCAATTAATGCCTTGACCAGGAAGCTTTCAAAATCAATTGTAGTAAAACCAAAATTCCAATTTTTTGCAGAGACATAAATAGTATGCTTGGAGGATAAATGACCAGAACATTAATAAGTTAAAATCTTCAAATATCTGGCATGATTTTCCATTGTTTCACAAAATACAGCATGCACCAAAACTATGTTATAAAAAAATTATCAAAAAACAACAACTACAATCCAATCTTTCTATTTCACTAGAGGATCATGATAAGCTCCACCAAAGTTATTTTCAGCAAAGGCACATGTGCAACTACTCTTTGATGCCCAGCTAGGACCCTATTCCTTTTTTGCCCCTCTTGAAAAGCTACAGTTTAAATTTCCAAAAGCATATTGTAGGTAGACCCTTTTGTTTCCAATATAGTTCTACGGTGGAAGGCAGGCCTGTTCAAGATAGAAACTAATGCATGTAACACATTAACTGAAACTTCTGTTCTTTCTCACATGCCTGAGTCCTTTTCTTATGGGGAAAAATTATAAATTAACATGGATTAATGCTATTATATTAAAATGCCAACATCTCAGTCTCTCCAAGGAGTTGTTCCTAATGATAGGATACGGACATGTACTTAATGCATTTAAACATATTAATAACCAAGACATTCAACGGGACCTATTTTACCCAATAATGTTTTCTTAAACAGGCAGGACTCCTCCTCCCCCAAACACTCCCATCACAAACCAACAAGATATTTGTATCATGTAACTTCTCTAAATTTCGGAGGAATTAACTTTAGCATGTTGGAATGCTCTGCCCACAGCAGTTCTAGAGGGCCAATATTAAAAAGTTCCATATGAGATGAAGCTGTGCCCCTGTGGAGAAGGGACAATTGAAACTGCAGCTCATATCCTGTTACATTGCCCCCCCCCCTCCCGGGACTCAGGGACTTCTCTTATAACCTTACCTGATTAAATATTTCAGAAATTCTGAACATTTTTACACTAAACTACTATTGTTAGATCAGTATAATTCAGTTTCTCTGTGAATAGTTAAGTTTTGTTACACTGTCTGTAAAATTAGGCAGACTTTAGTCACCCATTAATTTCATTGTCAATCATAACATATTACTTATGCCTTGCGCTGTTCAGTTCGGTTCTGTTTTGTTTTAATTTAATGTTTACTTTTTTGTGCTGATCCATGACCGTAATAAGCATTGAATTGAAATAATTCCTGGTTCTTTTATCTAAAACTGTTAACCAGAAATCCCAAAATCTGAACATCTACTCATAAGGTATGTTGAGACGTGACTGACCCTTGCAAAAAAACTATCTAATAAATTAGGCCTCTGGCCTGTCAGTCAGTTCTTACTAAAGGGGACTAAAGGACACTTGTCTGTGATTTTTTCCCCAAAATCTAATCTATGGCTATTTCAATATCTAGCAATTTCTCCAAGTAAACTGGCTTTTTAGCCAACCTGAATTTTTATTGGATACCATTTCACTTGTTCTTATCTAAAATTTAGCAATTGCTTTTAAGTCTTTACATTCTAGCATTTGAAATTAGTCCGCTTTTCATTTTGAATTTTTAATTGTTTTCCAGATGTCATGGCTTGAACTAACCAAAGCCAATGTCATGTATGTGAGAATTACCCTAATGAAAGCAAGTGAAGCTCTTAAGGCCATGTCACACTGCCCAACGGATGCAAAAAGGACACAACGGACGAGCAAAATGTTCCATCCGTTGTTATCCGCTCTCAAAAGGGGCAAAAATTTGCATAAGCAGAGCGGATAACATGGAAAGGAACGGACGTGGGGAGGACGCAGAGCGGATGTATAGAGGATGCAGAGCGGATGTATAGAGGATGCGTAGAGGATGCAGAGCGGATGCGTAGAGGATGCAGAGCGGATGCAGAGCAGATGAGCTGCATCCGCTTTCATCCTTTCTCCATCCGTGCTACTAACGCTGCGCATCCGTTCCGCTTCCTCCCTGCGTCTGTTTACCGCTGGAACGGATTTTAGTTGTGCGGATGCACAGCAGATGCCTAGCGGATATAGCAGATGCGTAATGGATGCAGAACGGATGTTCCCCGTATGCCTAGAGGATGCAGAACGGATGCATTGGATACATTTTCCGCTCAAAAGTTTTGGGCAGCTCAAAACTTTCTGAGCGGATGAAACGTCAATAAACGGATGCTGGACGGATAGAGAGGAAGCAAAACGGAGGCAGTGAGTACATCGCGTTAACCAACGGATGGCAACCTTTTTTGTCCGTTTTACATCCTCTTTGTATCCGTTGGTGCAGTGTGACATGGGCTTTAACTGAAGAACTACAAAATCATAATACAATGTTTCAGACTCTTGAGGGAACTGTTACATAAATTTTACATAGCCTGAAGTAGTAGTATTAACAAATAGCTACTTATTTAAGAGGGGTAATTTTAATCAGCTTCTAGTAGTTTGTTAGGCCACCAATTGCACTTTGAAATTGTTGGTTCTTGATCTCTGAGCTTGTTCTTGTTCTTGCTTTTTTTCAGATACTTTATTACCAGGCTAGGTAACATTATCAATGCAAGTGAGAATGGGATTTGATAGTTGTTTATATATAGTAAGTTGTTCTGCCGATCTTAGTGGGTATGTGGCTTCCTCCTTGATGGTTCCTTGTCTCTGTTGTTGTATCTTCTCTTACTGTCTCCCTGGTGCTGTTTCTTCCTTATCCCTCTATCACAGGAATGTCAAACTCAATTTTATTGAGGGCCACATCAGGGCTGTGGGTTGAGCTGGGGGAGGGGGTGCTGACTGGATAGGTGTGGCTGACTAGGTGGGTTTGGCCAGCTTTCTTTGCACCAGGCAGACTGGGCTGAAGCTTCGCTGGCTTGATCTTTCCTCTCAACATTGGATAGACCGGTCCGAAGCTTCACTGGCCTGATCTTTCCTCTCTGCATTGGACAGAGGCAATGTGAGTAGACCAGGTTAAAGTGATGTGGGTAGACTGGGACAGCCCTGAGGGCCGGATCCAACCATATCACGGGCCTGATGCAGCCTGCAGGCCTTGGGTATGACACCCCTGCCCTGTCACATTGAAACAGGAACAGTAGAAAAGATGTATGAGACAATAAACAACATGTTGGAATACAGAATTTATTTTTTTTTGCTTTCAAAAGAAGGCAAAACCACATTATCCTTCCTGGAAATCCTCATGAGCAAAGAAACATTGTCAAATTAGAAATTCCTTTTATTAAAACATAACTCACATTAGAGCTTCACTGTCAAAACAATCACCCAACCACTCACAAGAGGAACTGTATACAAACATTATTCAGATGAGCACAAGCTCATTGTAGTAATCTGGAATATCAAAAAGGAGAAGCAGACCACATATAAGTCATCTTCCAACAGATACACAGCAACTTCATCAGAAGAGGCTAAGTACAGTGCTCAACTATTATAGCTTACAAAAAGTGTTTGTTCCCATATATCCAAAACATATCTGAGTCAATAAAACAGACTACTATATCCATTCATCATCACTGAAGCTCACCTAGCAACAAAATCCTTCAAAAACATCTTAAGCAAACCAAAAGATTCAACAGCCAAAGAAGAAACATTGGACTCATCGTATAGTGTAAACACCATAACAGCCACTAGATAGGCTGTTAGAAAAAAGACGAGCAGACTGCTTTCCAGGAACATCTACTAGCAGTTACAAGATATGACAAAAATTCCTCATTTCAACTGTTATTGATCAAGCCAAATTTTTAAAAAATGCAAGGGAATTCCTAGAAGCTTGGCATTCACCCAAATAATCCATCAACAGACACACAGACGCAACCCCATTTATGTATTATTTGAAAGATACAATCAAAAACTTGGATGAAAAACAAACAGCCTAGAACACATCTTCACAAGCTGCTAAAATAAGAGACAGAATGAAATCAACTATCAGAGAGGAAACAATGCCCTAATCAAGGAACAACTAAGGAGGAAACAACATCTGTACTAAAATTGGCAAGGAAAACTACTACATATAAACAGCAAAGCCCAGTTTCCCATATACTGATGTTACTGATAGTAAACAATCTTCAAGAAAACAACCAAACTTAAAGAACCAAAAATCTACAGTTCAAAATGGAGCTATACATATTTTCTTGTCTTGTTATTGTATAAATTTAATTAAATTTGTCTCTGCTTCTATAGAAATATATTAAATAAAAATCTAACTAGATACTTCCTGCCTGTTTCTTATTAAACGAAGATGCTCTACCAGATTTCATCTGGACAAAATTACAGCAAAACATGATATTCTCTGAAACACTGCAGCCTTCCAGAGAAGTTACACCTCTATGGGTCTAGGACAATTTGGAGTAGTCAGCTCAAGGCAACTAAGTTACGACAAGAAAATTCTATTTGGTCAACTCATCCTGGGGACAACTTATGCAGAAGGTCAGAAAGAGACCCAGGTGGGTGGGTGAGCAAGCAGGTGGACAGAGCAGAGATTGGTGGGGGCCAGGGGCTTCCCATTCAGTGGGCAGATTGAGAAGTGGGGAGGCAGCAGTGGCCAGAGGTATCATATTTTCACACACCGCACCACCACCACTGAAGCTGGCCTTTTTATCCCAGAGCTTGGTGTAGCAGTGGCAGTGGCTGTCCCTGACAGCTTACTGTCTCCCTCCCACCTGCCCCATCCACAGACAACACAGTTCCTAGCTTTTTTGACCCAGAACTCAGCACGTCAGCAGTGAAGATGTGAAAATGGGAAGGCCCTTGCCACCGTTCTGCACTCTCCTCACCTGCTTGCTCAACCATCCATTTGGTTTTCCCTCTGGCCACCATGGCAAGTTGTCCCCACAGCAAATTGGCCATGTGAAGTTGTCTTGTAACAATTTGGTGCCAGTGAAATGGCAGGGGAGACTTGGCAGCGGTGAACTGGTGGCAATGACCTGGCCGTGCTATATTGGCTGTGGCACGTTGTTCTATTCTGGCCCCTATTCTCTTTGCCTTCTGTAAGAACCTCAAAATGTGGCTCTGCTAATTGGCCCTGGTGTGGCATTCAGTGTTGAAAGTGGTCAGTTGATTAGAAAAAAGAGATCCTGCCTCCAAACTATAGTATCCTGTTTTTTATTAAATCTCTGTTAATTTTAATGTTTAATTTTGTGCACTTTTGCTTTTATGATACATATAAATCATGCAGAATTGCTTTACAATGAGAGGGAAGGCATATAAACTTAATAAATAAAACAGAAGAACCATAATTGTAAAGGCTGTGTCAATGTTATTCAAATTAATTTAGAAGACAATCTTTATGCATTTATAAGCGGCACAAAACTGTCCATTAACTGAATAAAGTTAACACAGAATCTATCGATCCTGATCTTGTTTTGCATTAAAATATTTACCTGTTTGGATGCCTAGTTGGCTGCTTCGAGAAGTGGAAGTTATGAAATCTGGATCCCAGATAGGAGAATTTTGACTGTATACCTCTTCCTCCAACATGGACAGGAACCTTAACACAGAAGTCAAAGCAGTATTAATGTATGTTAGGAATGTAAGTCACTTAACAGTTATTTGGGATGGAAATATATAAACTAGGATAGACATTTTAATACTGTATATTTAAGAAAATGAAAAAATTGTAATTGGTGTGGTTTTTCAAATGGCCATAAGATGGAGCCACAAACCTGGGTTGTTTAGTCTCAGAATAGAGTCTCAGTGAGTCTCTGTTTCTTCTGTTGGAGAGTGTTGCCGTTCCTACTAAATGACTGTTACTGATCATTGATGTAAGTCTGTTATTGAACTGTTTTTGATACTGGACTTTGATATTTGGATTATCCCTGAACTGAACACTGACTGCCTTACCTGTGAATGACTTTGGACTGCTTGTTTGGACTTTGCTTAAACATTTATTGGAAGTAAAAACCTACATTAATTGTACAGTGTATCTGTGTGCTGTGTATTATTCTTCACTAATCTCACCACGTCTCCCTAATGGGGAATTACCTCAACACTGGTTATGGGCCCAGACCATACCAGGCTCAGATAACTGAGAGTTAGTATGAATGCACAGTACTGTATACAGACAGCTCTTTACTGTTTCATTGTGGGTTACTATCCTGGTAAAGATGGCACAAGACACTTCAACAAGTCTATCACTGATTACTCGGTTGGATGGGAGAAACTATGTTTCCTGGTCTATGAAGTCTACTTCTGCGTAGAGAAGGGTTATGGAATGCAGTTCAGAATCCACTGGATGTAAATGCTTGGGATCCAGATGATGAGGACGATGCAAAGAAGTTAGCTGACTTTAAACAAAACAACGAATGAGCTCTTTATATAATTGGAATAACACTGAGTGACCAACAGCTAGTCCATATTCGTGGAGAAGAGTCTGCTGCTAGGTGTTGGGAGAATTTGAAGAAGATTTATGTTTGTGACAGTGTAGCTGCACACATACATCTTACATGTAAAATATTTAGAGCATGTCTTCTGAAAGGTGGGGATATGTTAGCTCATTTAAAGTTCATGAAAAGAACTTTTCAAGAGCTACATGAAAAAGAATTGATATTTTCAGAGCTGCATCAAGAGGTTGTAGGAAGAAGCAAGAAAACGGCTGGATAGGGACCAACTGAGGAAGGAACAACCACAAGAAAAGGATTTGTGTTCAACTGCCTATACCGTTAGGAAATGTATTTCTTGCGGGGCTAGGGGGCATATAGCTAGTTTCTATAAAAAAGGAAAAAGACAGAATAATCACCAGAAGGCCAAGAAGAATGTTAGTTTAGCTATATTTAGCAATTCAATTGTAAATCATGATTTGTGGGTTGTTGATAGTGCAGCATCGCAGTGCATTACTAAAGATAGAAAGAAGTTTATAAAGATGTCTATGAGTAAACAACATGTATCATTGGCAAATGGATGGAAGATGAATGCATCTGGTGAAGGTACTGCATATTGTTCTTGTATAAATGAACATTTAACTATGTTATATGTACTTAAACTGAAATTTAATTTGTTATCAGTAAGGGCTTTAATTAATCTTGGTTATGTAGTAACCTTTAGGGGAATAAATGTATAATAGAGAAAGAGGGTAAAAGCGTTACTGCTAATTTAGAGAATGATTTATATGTGTTACAAGATGACCAATTGCAGATGGCTAACTCGGTTTATAACAATGTTAAACCACATGATGAATGTATACATTTACTGCATAGATGTCTGGGGCACATTAATTTCAAAATGCTCAAATAAACTGTTGAATTGTCAAAGGGAGTAAAATTGAAACCCTGTAGCAAGTATTTAAACTGTAATGCTTGTAGCCAAGAGAAGAGCAAGGTTAGTCCTGCAAACAGACTGAATGGGTTTAAGTCCAAAGAACCTTTAGAGGTTGTGTTTGCTGAAATAATTGGTCCTAAGAAACCCAATTTGGGAGGTGCCTGCTATGTTTTGAGTAGAATGGGCCATTACTCTTGGTATAGTTTCTGTTATTTTATGAAAAACAAAACGGAACATTCCAACATTTCTTTAATTGGCTAAGGTTTGCAGAAAGAAAAATGAAACATAAGGTAATTACTGTAGTTACTGATAACGGGACTGAGTTTATTAACAATAGATTTCAAACTATGTTAAAATTGGCTGGTATCGAGCATAAACGTTCAGCACCTTACAGACCACAACACAACTTGTTTGTAAAACAAAGAGGGAAAACATTACAAACCGTGGCTCGCACTATGTTATCTGATTCAGGTTTGTCTGAAACACTGTGGGGTGAAGCCATAATGTGTCACAACAATGTAGTTAACACAACAACTGATGCATTGCCATTCACTCGTTGGCATGGCAGAAAACCAAATTTAAGTTACCCACACACATTTGGAGCTCCAGCATGGGTGCATATTCCCTCACAAGTAAGACTGAAAAGGCAACATAGAGCTAAGTAGTTATTTTTTGAAGGTTATGAGGCCAACCATATATCGTTTAGATTTTGGGATCAAGACAAAGCTCATGTTTATTGTAGTGCTAGTGCAAAATTTATTGAGCACGTTGGGTGGGATAAACTGGAACAGGAATCCAGCAATGATATTATTATTGACACCCAAATAGTCCTTAAAGATGAAATAAATAAACCACGAATAGCCATTAAAGAGGAAGAACAGGCACAGGAGGAAGTAGAACAGGAGCAGGTGGCACAGGTGAGTTCACCAGTAAGCCCTGTATTAACAAGATGTTCAACCCAAGTAACACGACCACCTGATAAATATCAGGTTAGTATTGTATGCCAAGTAAATACAGTTCCAAGTAATTATAACGAACTGAAACTGTGTCTTGTTAAGGATCAGGCTGCTTGAAAGGTAGCAATGGATAAGGAACTGGAATCATTAAAAAAAACTGGAGGTATACAAAAATGTTAAATTACCACCAGGTAAACATGCCATAGGATGTAAATGGATTTATAAGCTTAAGACAGGCATGGATGGTTACCCATAAAGTCAAGTGAATAGCACAAGGGTTCAATCAGTCAGCAAATGACTACGATGAGGTGTCTGCACCTAATCTGAAGGCTACTACATTAAGGCAGCATTAGTGTGGGCAACTAATGAGAAATACATTATAAATCATTTGGATGTAGAGACGGCATATCTGCATACACCGTTGCAACACACTATATATTTAAAGAAACCTTTAGATATAAAAGATACAACTGATTGCTGGAGATTGAAAAAGAGTCCTTATGGCTTGAAGCAATCAGGATATGAGTGGAACTAGTGTATAGTTAAAGAATTAATTAAAATAGGTTTTGTAGCTGGCATGGTTGATCCATGTTTGTTTAAAAAGGAAAATAATGGTATAATTTCATTGTTGCTATTGTTTACTGATGACATAGCATTTATCACCAAAACTGAACAAGAAGCTACTAAAATAATCTCACTGTTAGAGAAGAAATTTAAGATAAAACAGTTAGGAGAAATCAAACAATATTTTGGTTTAAAGATAGATAGAACTAGGGGAGGATTCAAAATCTCACAGACAGATAAAATTAATCAATTACTAAAAAGTTTTAAAGTGGAACTTTGGAAGCCAGCTAAGACAACAATGAGTCAGGAGTTTAGCCATAGTGATGTTCAAAATCCTATTTTTGATAAGAATATTTATCAGTCCTTTATTGGTAGTTTATCTTATCTCAGTAATTAGTCAAGGCCAGATATAGTATACAGTGTTAACCAATTGGCGAGATTTAATGCTGAGCCGACTGAAAGGCACTGGCAAGCTGCTAAACATGTGTTAAAATATCTGAAACAAACAATGCATTATGCATTATATTTGGAGCCTAAAGATGAACTGAGTTTAACTGCATATGCTGATGCAAGTTTTGCAACAGACATAAATACACAAAAATCTACATCGGGTACTGCTGTATTATTGGGAAAAGCATTGATTGGATGGAGGTCTATCAGACAGAAACATCTAAGTTTGTCAACAATGGAGGCTCAATTCTCATGTTTATCTTTATTATGTACAGGTTTAGTTTTGTATAAGCAGTTATTAATTGATATGGGAATTGATGTAATAGATTCTATTGTTATTTATGAAGACAACCAATCAATCATACAGATAGCTTCAAATATTGCTGTTAAAACAAGAACAAAACACACATTTTAAGATATTTAAATGTGAGACAATGAAATAAGATATTTAAGATATTTAAATGTGAGACAATGTGTGCAAAGTAAAATGATTAAGCTGGAATACTGTTTGTCAGAAAACAGTATAGCAGATCATTTTACAAAGACCCAAGGCTCTATAAAGCATAAGGCTTGCTGTGAGGATTATGGACTTAGAATGTAAGGTTGTATATATTGCCCTACCCAAAAGGGGAGAATGTTAGGAATGTAAGTCACCTAACAGTTATTTGGGTTGGAAATATATAAACTAGGATAGAAATTTTAATACTGTATCTTTAAGAAAATGAAAAAAACTGTAATTGGGTGTGGTTTCTCAAACGGCCATAAGATGGAGCCACAAACCTGGGTTGTTTAGTCTCAGAACAGAGTCTTAGTGAGTCTCAGCTTCTTCTGTTGGAGAGTGTCGCCGTTCTTCCTAAATAACTGTTATTGATCATTGATGTAAGTCTATTACTGAACTGTTTTTGATACTGAACTTTGATATTTGGATTATCCCTGAACTGAACACTGACTGCCTTACCTGTGAATGACTTTGGACTGCTTGTTTGGACTTTGCTTAAACGTTTATCGGAAGTAAAAACCTACATTAACTGTACAGTGTATCTGTGTGCTGTGTGTGTATTATTCTTCACTACTCTCACTACGTCTCCCTGTATGCACTTATTCTCCTAATGGGGAATTACCTCAACAATGTAATTAGTGTAACCTACCAAGACAACTTCTTCAATTATAGAGAAAATTAAAGAAAAATAACAAAACAGATATATCTTCTATAACATAAATGGTATAATCAAAATAGCTAATTTTTTAAAGTCTTAAAAGTGAAAAATGTGGAATAGCAAGTATTTGTTTGGTTTCATTCCCTGAAGTACTTCAATGTATTAAAATAGTAGAATCATTTTATTAGTATTAGTATCTAATCATTTTAAAGATTACTATAAACTGTTACTTTTACTATTTTATATTTTATTTTTTACGATTACTAATAAACTGTTGATTCACTTGCTCTTCTATTCTGACCACATGCAGCTATTCACGGTGAGATATTTATAATATTTTTAATGAATTATCTGGTTTGCTAATGATGATTACAAAGATATGGGTATTCGAAGATTCAAGTGTGGGAGCTATATATAAACAGTAGACAGATCAGCCTACCTTACTATTTTTACTTGTTATAAACTTCCCTAAGTAATGCAGACCCTACAAGTAAGTTATAAATGTGTGTGTGTGTGTGTATGGTATATGTGTATACATACATATGAATATATGTACATATTTATGTACATACACATACATATACGTGTATGTTTATGCATATAGCAGTTAGATAAGATAGATTAGATAGATATAAATGTATAGTATGTAGATATAGATATAAATATAACCTCCCACATTCTGCTGTGATGCTTGTCATGATAGGCATGATAATCAATATGAAGATACATTATCAGCCCAAACAAATGTTATGTCAGATGAAGATGTCTTTGCTGAAGTTTGTGGCCTATATTTTTTGACATCTCACTCTAGGATTCAGTGATTGGTCAAAATCACCATCTGGCCTCCATGCCTAAGAAAAGGATTAGAACTTGGGTACCCTGCTTCTAGTTTAGCATCTTAATCACTGAGCAAGCAAGCAAGCATGCATACATGCAAGCAAGCATTATGTATGTATTCAGAGGCCCCAGACAAGAGATGAATTAGAACTATAGTACTTTTATCAATTCTACTTTAGAAGTCTTGTCTTCTTCTAAATATTAGAAGCAACTACTAATTAGAACATAGTGGCCTAAGAGGCTAATGACCTGGGTGGAGAATATGGTTATTTTTCACAGAAATGAATGGAAGTTATGGCTATATATTTGTAATGCAGAGGAACACTAGGTAGCAGCAAAGCAATCCTAATAGAACTCAACAGAACATTAGATTTTGCTTTTATTAAAAAAAAAAATTTCTAAATTTTAAGGATTTTTGTTTTCCTGAAAGACATTGTTTAAAAACTGTTGCTGTATATCTATGAAAACTATATTTATTCCTGAAATATTTACTTCCAGTTTAATGGATTTTAGTTTGGGACAAAGGAGTTAGAGAAATAAAGTGCAACTACAATTTTCGAGCCCAAATTATCAAATGGCTTAATGTTATTTTATATGTAAGTATTTTTTTAAAATAACCATGCAATTTTATCTACAAGAACGCAACAAGATGGCTTAGAGAAATTAATCAACATCAAACAATCCACAATAACTTCCCAAGGGAATTATACCAGCAAAGAAATAGAAAACCAAAAATGAAACCACTTGAAATGAAACAAACAATGGACGCTCATCCTAAAAGTTTGGTTTTGGTTTTCTAATCTTAACAAGTTCTGAAAACATATAGTTGCTGATATCACACATCAAAACAGGTAAGAGAACCATTTTGGAGACTGCTTAAATTTCCCTTGGCATCACTTTTCCCTGGTAAAGTGATGCCGATTACTCTTCTGACTATTAAACTGGTATTTATAACTTTCAATTTTTTAAAGTGATATCGTACCTTGAAACTCATTAAAGCATGCCTGTTACATTCATTCCTTGCTGTCTGTTGAAGACTGTTTTGAAAAGTTAGAATCCACCCAAAATTCTAAATGGCAGTTCCACCAATATAGCCAGGCAATTTAGTTAAAGGAGTCCCAGAGTAATAACGTTAATTACTGAAAGAATAAATTTTACAAATATGTAATGACTCAACCCATATATTAAATGAATATGTATTTTTCTTCTTACATTGAGCTGATGAAAAAAAAAGATGCTTTCCACTCAAAAGCTCCCATATAACTAGAATCATTATTGTTAATATCCACAACAATTATCATTCCAGCTATAGTATATTAGCTATGTATTTTATTCTAGGAAGTAAATCTGCTAAAACATAATGCAACCTTTTTTTCAGTTAACAAAACTATGAAATTTAATTATATGACTGTAGTCCTACAGACAAGGGAGTGATCTATTGATCATCTTGGGATTTAATTTTAATTATCTATGCTTAACTTTATAATGTGAGGCTGATAATGTTAAAGCACTCTCCTTGGAAAAAAATCAACTGAATTCAATTGATAAGCTTTAAATGAGCCTATATAAGGAGATACCACTTTTTTTTTTTTTTGCACAAATCCTCAAAATGGCTCATTACATTACTGTTGTTCCAGGATATCTACTTTCTTATTTCACCTTGAATATGAGACCCTGTCAGCTCAAGAAAAAAAAAAGACAAATACACATAAATCAAATTTGGATAATGTTTGATATAAGCTATGGTTCCAAGGAAAAGATATTAGATTCTATGTTACATGATAAATATGACTAATTGCTTATTAAAACTAACTACGTAGCACATTCATTAATCATGTTAACAGCTCAGCTTTTCTCCAACCTCATGTTTTTCAGAAATACTGAAATGATGGCCATGTTAGTTGGGAATTTTGAGAACTGAAGTTATGAGAGTTGGAGTTCAACAAACTTGAAGAACAGAAGGATAATGTTGACTAGCCAAGGCAATTTTGTTAACAGTTATTTGATGACAGAATCAGCCAATTTGCCAAAGGACAGTTAAAGATTTTCCAGTTAAATAATGGCCAATACAGGGGTGTGTTTCTACTGGTTCTGTCCACCTCTGTAGAACCGGTAGCTCTGAAGAGCAGCAGACATAGAACCGGTTCTACGTCTGCTGATGTTTTTGCCTACCCGCCTGCTCGGGCTCTTATCTGACCTTTATTTCCTGCTTTTTCAACCTCGTGCTGCACGAGGCACAGCTGCAGTTAAAAAACCAGGAAAAAAGTCCTTTTTCAAAGGCTGCTTCTTTACACACAGCGTGCAGCATGCAAGGAAGCACATCGTAAATCACCAAACCTCATAAATCACCGAACCGATAGTTAACCCTGTCAGATCCCACTCCTGGACCAATAATAAAAGAAAGTCAATCCAGAAATACAAGAGTTACAATAATTTTGATGAAAATGTAGTCACCAATACTTAAAAGTAACTCAGTGAAATGATTAATGCAGCACTGAATTGTCACATAGCAAGTAGGCCATGGTGAGTTGGCTACAGCAAGTTATCTTAGATCCATTTGATGAGTCAGATTCTGAAATAGAAGACAGATTCTGACTCTGCAATCAGGAGCCAGTCAGTTCTTAGGTAACTGTAGCCAAGACTATGGAATAGAAATGATTGGAAAATAAATCTGCAAGTCTTAGACATCTACTATAAAACTTAACAAGCTAAATTACCTGACTTTTTCTGAGCAGAAAATGATCCTAAGCACTAATATGCAGAAGATCAACTGAGTAAGAGATGTTCTGTGAGGCTCATCTAAAGAAAAAAGGTGATTTAGGAAAACAGTTACATCCAAATCAGTGCTTTAAAATAAGGGCTTGGAAGTCAAATTTCTGTTAGCAAACAACTTTCCAACTCTGAATAAGAGTTCTTTAATGTACTGTTTGTGATTTTGGGATTGGTACAAAACTGTTCTCAAATTTGAATCTTGGACTTGCATACAATGAAGCCTTCGCTTCTGAAGTAATCTTGTTTTTCCTGAACATTTACATTTTTGCATTGTGATAAGTTTTATAGCTGCCATAAAGAACTCTGATACAAGAATGATCTCCTGTATTTATAATTGCTGGCACAGAACTGACTATTTGCCAACCTCATATAAGAAGTACCTTAACTGTAGACAATGTTATGGAACTGCTAACTAAAAATGAGTAACTGAAAGTTCAGCTGACACATTTTCCAGTACAGATGGAAATACCATGTCCTAAATATCCTGTCTTAACACCAGAGAAATTTGATTGTGCTCCCTGCTAGGTTCCTGCTTTGAGAAACAAAATGTGGTTTCTTATCTTTATAGTGAGTGTATCAGATAATTCATGTTCATGTTTGAAAAATCCTATTAAATCTACTCTGGCAAGTCATAACATAAGACAATTGTTACTAGAGGTCACTTCAGTGGCTGAGCATGTGATTGATTCAGGTTCTTGGCACAAGAACTGGAGTAAAATAAGGATGGACCTAGTGCAGAAGGGCTGGTAGCATCCTAAATGAGGTAAAATAGAATAGAATGTGCTTACATTTTGCAAGATTTAAGTCATATGTGCTTATAATTTTATGAGCATCTAGACGAACAAAAAGCCTATTTCCATCCAGTTTCTTACCAAATATAAAATGGCTTCTAACTCCAAATGTCTAAGACATCAGTTGGGCCAGATCTCAACTGCCAATTAAAGTCAGGGCAAATGATAAATATTGTACTGTGATTACGGTACATATCCCCCCCCCAAAAAAAAAACAAAAAAAAAACAAAAAAAAAAACCTCTACATTCTTCTGTACCAGATAAATGGATGGCTCCAATTTGGACAGATTCCTAAACCAAGATTACAAGCACATCTATGCAGCCTGAGCTCTTGAACCATACCCAGAAAACATGTGGTATATTAGTGATAATCTAAATTTTAATTTTCCACTCTTATGATCTCAGAGCACAAGGAATTCTGGAGCCATATGTAATTCTTGGACAGTACTTCACATAGACCTATAAGATTCCCCAAGGTTCAGTACAGCTCTATTTCCAGTGAATTCACTATCAGGCCAGTGTTTTCTGGTCCTGGAGCATGGGATAGAGTATATTGAAATAGACTTGGTAAAACCTCACATATTTTCTCTGTTTCTTTGAATGGGTACAAATTTATGACCTCTGATCATAGGCAAGTCTAAATTTCAGCTTCTTTAATTATGTGGAACATATATCAACTATACATCCTGCACAAATTTTTTTGCAACACTGCTTATAATGATAACTTCACAGATTTCAGCAAGCAAGAGGATGATAAGCTACCATCTAATTGGCCTTATAATTGCCCCACTGACCTGATAACTGCTCAAATGAACGGATCTCGTTGGAATTGGGGCTTTTATGATGTTATAAACAATAACCTTAACAAAATTCATCCATTCCCCTAATGCATCAGCTCCAGCTGGTATTCTGTTTGTAAAAACATAAATTATGGAAACTGTAAAATTGCAATAATATCCAGGCTGTCAACCAGCGCTCCATCTGTAATAGATATTCTCTGTCTCAATCACTGAACTTTTGGAGCATTTGCAAAAGATATGCATCTATAGTAAGTTCAACCTAGTGAAGCTTATAATTTACTTCACATCCAAGATGGTGATGAATAGAAATTTTATTTCCACATCCCACATAATCACTTTTAATCACTTTTAAGTGATGCTGTCTAGGCCAGCGGTCACCAACATGTGGGCCGCAGCCCACTGATGGGCCATGAGAAAATTTTGGTGGGCCACGGGGAGGCGGGGAAATCCTGCAGTCTCCCATGTCATGGCTGCTGCCTCCTGCCTCAGTGCATCGAGGCCAAGCAGCAGTGGGAAGAGTGCGGACCTCCTGAGCCGCAGAAAATAGTTGCCCTCAGGTGAAGATGTTGTGAGGGGGAGGCTCAACCCCCTCACCAGAAGCGCTCACATGCTCAGTGGAAGGAGGAGGCTTGTCAGGGGCCAGAGGGGCAGTGAGCGATTTGCATGTGAGAGCTTCTGGTGAGGAAGAGAAGCTCCTGGGAAGGGTGCAGGAGATCACGCCCTCCCCTTGCAGGCCAGGAAACACCCGGGAAGAGCTCCAATGCCACAATCTCTCATGCCCCTACCCTCAGGAACTTCTCTTCCTCCT
>BLBF01000019.1:30131619-30144095 GCA_015471245.1 Laticauda colubrina
ATACTTCCAATTCTACGCGGGAGAAAACCCGAATAACCAAAGATCCATATATATATAATATATATATATTTATATATTAAAATTATTTTTTAAACAGTACATTTATATTTAATATAAAAATAAAAAAATATATATTAAATATATTATCTTTTTAAAAAAAATCGTATTAGTGATTCTCTGGATTTAAAAGTATGCAAAAGTATTAGGTCTAAAAGGCTGGCAATCCCTGGGCTAGGCAATGCTGTGTGCCAACATCTGAAAAATTATATTTGCCAGGACTATTAAACATTGTCTTGATAACATTCTAATACATTTATCTTCTTCTAAACAATATGAAACTCATATTGTATGAGTAGTCTTATAGCATCTCCAAATACATCACTCCTGTGTTACATCATAAAAATGTGAATTTGAAGCACATTAGATTTTTGGGGATACTGCATCTCACCAACACAGATACAGATGGAGCCTAACAAAATATTGAACCTGGCAACTGCCCCAGAAAGTCAAGAGCATTCAGAGGCTAATGGGTTTTGTAAACTATTATTCTTCCTTCATTCCAAGTTTTGCTAAGTTCAGAGCCCTTTAATCTACTGCATAAGGAAACATTACAGTATTTATTTGGGATATACTGGCTCAGAAAGCTAAAGAAACTTTTTTCTAATGAGCCTATCTTGCAATATCTGATTGTTTCTTGCCGAAACAAATGCTTTAGATGACAAATGGGAGGCATCTGCTGCAAATTGCAGTCATAGCTTATATTATTGTGCCTATTATTTTTTAAAAATAAAACACTGTTCCATGTGTGGTAAGAAATTAATAATTAAGATGGCTTTTGATATTTGAGATACTTTCTAAAATCCTATAGATAGATGGAATGACCACCACTATTAAGGCCCAGTCCCACTGGCCAACGGACACAAAACATATGCATAAAGCACACAGCGGACGAGCAAAATTTCGGGGGTGGCTCCATCGTCATCCACTCCAAAAGTGGCGAAAATTTGCATAAACAGAACGGAAAAGAACGGATGTGGGTCGTATGTAGCGGGATGTTAAACAGATGTTCATAGGAAGCCTAGCGGATGAAAGCAGATGGAAGCAGGTGACACCTCCGAAGGGGTTCCGGGGGATAATTTTGAAGCGGACGCATAGCGGATGAAGCAGATGCATCATGTACGCCTAAAGGAAAGAAAGGGGATGCCGTGCAGATGTATATTGGATGCAAACTGTTCACTGCGCATCCTTTCTATTTTCATACTACTAACGCTGTGTAAACATTCCGTGTACCTTTTGTTTCCTCCCTCTTTCCATTTTCAGCTGCAGCGGATGTGAGTTGCGAGGATGCTCAGAGGATGCAGAGAGGATACAGTGGACATTTAACGGATGATAAACGGACATAGAACGTTTGTTGCTCGTATGTCGCGGTTTTACATCGTACACGGCGGAAAGTTCATCCGTTCACAAAGTTTTATGCAGCTCAAAACTTCTTGCGTGGATGAAATCGCAGTGGACAGATGCTCGACGGATAGAGCGTATGAAACACGTATGCAATGAGTACACAACAGATGCATAGCGTTTTCCAACGGATGGCAAGCTTTTTTTAACATTTTACATCCTCTTTGCATCCGTAAGTGCAGTGGAACCAGGCCTTTAAGTATATGTAAGAAAAAGAAGTTGAATCAGGTAGTAAGCTTAATTGGCCACTGTTCTTTCTCTCGATTAATTTCAAGGTGGTACATTCCAAGCATTCAGAACAAGAAAGCAATCATCCAAGAAACTAAAGTAGCAGGGAGAAATAGACACATCACATCACAATCACACCACAATCCTCAATAGTAATATCCTCAATATGTCCTTAATATCCTCAATATGTCCTCCTGGACATATTACTATTTCACTAACAAACTGCTTGTAGAACCGAGTAAATCTAATGACCAGCCTTCAGTTTTTAGATCAGGTGACTTAACCTGCTGCTTTCTTCCACAACAGGTGGCTAATTATCTGACTGTACCATGCTTGCATGTTCATTTTTCAATATGGACTCATCAGAAAATATACATGCTTAAACCTCATCATAATATTGCAACTGCTCATGTTGCTAAGAGTTAGGCGACATGTAAACTTAATAAAATTATTGCTATGATTTGTCACATAGTCAACCTGATGTTTAGTCTGAAGGTGTGTGTGGGGGTTGTTATTACATAAATTTTCTGTATCTCTTTGTTGTCTAGTTTTTTTGAAGCCCATATCTAGTACTTATATTGTATCCAAAACTTGCTTCCCTGTTATATTTAAGAACAAGGCAGCAAACCTAAATAAACCATTTAGTGGTATTTTTTTCCCTAAAATCTATATGAATATTTACACATTTTTATTATTTGAAGCCTTTGACTTATGAAAAATTACCATTTTTCCAGAGTATTGCTTAGTGGCTTTTAAGATGCTTTGTGAATAGAATACTATGTTATGGAAATATTCATATTCTGAATGACATTTTCAAAAACTAAATTTTGCAATTAGGAAGTATTTCGCTGAAATGCAAAAATACAGGATCCCAATCCAAACCGATTTGTAACATTGGATATAAATATTTTAGGTACATTGAGGATTTTTTAACTGTTTTTCATTATTTGAATCCAGTTGAAATTATAATTGAACTACTGATTGATAGAAGTTTTGGGAAGACTAAGATTCTTCATATGTAGTAGGCCAGTAGAAGCACCTACATTATTCCCAACAGAAGATAATTTTCTGCTGTATTAATTTATATATTTATATCTAAAATATTCTGACATAAATTTGCAGCAAGAATAACCTTAATCTAAATGGTTTATGTTGAGCTTTTTATCTGGAGTAGTTTTTACCTGATAAAACAAAAAGCCTTCCTAAATGCTCTGCTGTTCTATACATATTTATTCAAGTACCACTGAAGTGAATCACAGTAAATCCTAGGCAAATGCAGAGCTATAATCCAGATACTGAATGGCATTATATTATGCTATAAGGGTGAGAGGGAATTTCACATGAATGTACAAAGGGTGTGTGTATGTGTCCTTAAATCATGATGTTTCTTCCATCTTGTTTATGGTCCATTTGTCAACTGAACAACCTCCCTCCCCAGCCACCCCAATTATAAAAATTTGCATCATGAAAATTTGCATTTAGAAGCACTGAATCCACAGTATTGATTTACAGAAATAGAGTTCATCTGATAGCTTCTGTCAATATCAAGAGAAACAGATTTCCAGTGTTTCAAATTTAATATAAGAAGCAAGAGCTTTAAAACCCATTTGTAAAAATATATAACTATTTGTGGATCTTACTTTATGATAAAATTTACACATCATAGTAAACCAACCCTTACTGAATAATCCACAGAGTTCAAAATGAAGCAACCACATTATGGCTTAGAATTATCTGGAACAAAGAGTTAAATCACTCCAGAACAATTCCAGAAATCTTTAACAGAAACCATTCTTCCAGAATTATTGTACACTTTGTTAATTGCAGTTTCTCTTGATGTTGCTCTCCATGATAAATAATTATGGCATATTTCCCTTCAGCTTTACAGTAAGGAGAGACTATTGCAATAACAGGTCATGATCACACTGAAAGAGCAAAGCTACCATATCCGGACTGCAAAACTCTGGACTGCACTAAATGATAATCAAAGTAATTTTCTTTATCCAGTGGTTATCTGGAATTTTGCAGCCCAAACCTTGTAACCCTCTAAAAGAGGAATATGTAATTTTCAAACTAATCAGAAAGTTGATAATTGTTTACTTGGGAAAATGTGTTAGGATTAGTGTTCGTTTTTCAAGAGGAAGTTTGTCTTTTTCCTGTCTTGCATGTTCAAGAAGTTGCCGTCTCATAACGGTAAAAACAGAGCGCAGCAATGTTCTCCCAAAAATTTGTGTGGTTTCATATTGAGGTAGACTGTCACAAAACTGGGGGACATTGCAGTAACACAACCACCTACAAAGGAAAAAATAAAATACAAACTCAATTAACCCAAATTACTATGCAATGTATTTCAATCAAACTCACTTAATAACTATTTACTTTACAAAATGAATTACTGAAATTTCTAAACAAGCATTTTATATCATATAATTATTTTGTAGATTGTAACTAAAAGAACTACAGAACACATCTATATTCAGAAGAATTGTACAGCCTAGATTTTCTAGGATCCATGGTGGCTAACTTTTTCAGCACTCAGTGCTGAAACAGGAGCATGCATGTGTGTGCCCAGAAGACGTGCACGTGCAGAAGTGCCGGAACTGGAAGCTTAATTTCCCAGTGCTAAAATGCATGCCGGCTGCCTGGTGGTCCAGTTTCTAACATGCGTGCATGAAGACCAGCTGGCCGGCGGCACACATGTGCTCTAGGGAGATGCTCTTCTGGTTTCCAGCGCTCCCACACATGTGAAAACCAACCGGCTGGCACGCAGAAGAGCAATGGATGACAGCTGGCATGCCCGGAGAGATGGCTTTGTGTGTCACTTCCAGCAGACGTGGCATAGGTTCGTCATCATGGTCCTGGATGAACAGATTACAAACTGGATTCCATGCCAGGATTGTGAAAGGAATCTGGCTGGGGGGTACCTGATGGAAACTGGTTTTTGGAAAGAGGGGCCATTAGGAATATTGGAAAGCCAAAAGTGTGAGCTAAACTGCTCCAAGATCATGTGTTTATATGAGTGATAGAGAGGATGTATTTTACTTTTGGGGCCAGCCATCCAGAATGGGTGAGGAAAGGCCTCTGGGTGTGGGGGTAGAGGTGGGTGACATTTCATTGATGACGAGGAGGGGAGATATGGTAGAAGATGGGGGGGTTACTCTGGGCCGGGTTTCTGGCCCTTTGTGCTCTACCCTATTTTGCAGTCAGCAAGCATTCAGATGCCTGGGCTTTTGACTGCTGCTGTTTAATGCAAAGTCATCTGTGATTTGACTGCAGATGAGAGGTGTTGTGAGGATTGGGCTGTGCTTAGAGGGCAGGTGCCCATCTTGTGGCTTTGCCGAGCTGTGTTTTAGGTATGGAAATCAGCCAAAACCTTTGGTCAGGAATGGAAAAAGTGCTAAGTATAATTGAGTCTCTGATGGCTTTTAATAGTGCTTCCCCAGCTTACCTGTTCCTTAGATTGAGCTCTAGAAATCATTTGGGACTCTTATTTCTGTACTAACCTCCTTGATATGTAGCAACCTGGTTGCCTGGGTTCTTGGTTCCGTAACTGGGCTGACAGTGGACTTTCCCAAGTTTATGATCCTAGAAACTTAATATGTCTTTTCTGGAATTGGAGTGAGAGGCAACATGGGAATTCATGGATACCATGATAACCATGGACCTAACCCATGTAATCCAGGACACAACATGTGAAAGGAGTGATAGGTCTAATCTGGTTTTGCTGTCAGAGTCCTGACAGTGTGATCTGGATATGGAAACATCTCACTTGTTCCCTGCTGTCCTTGGTGGAATCCCATGGAGTTCACTGGCACGGTGGCTGGCCCAACCAACCAAGATGCCATTTGGGTTTTAGAGCTTGAGATTGGTCCTGAGAGTTTGTTGCATAATCCAACTGAGACCTTGATTGCCTCCTGGAGTGTGGGGGGCATGGATCTGATTCCTATGGCCTCTTTCCTACTATGAATTCTCCTTGATTTACCAAAAAGTTGAGGGAGACAGATGAAGACAAACCGAGAATGCTTTGGAGGGTATTGAGGAATGAATTTTGATTAAATATGTGTCAAAATAATTATTAAGGCCTACCTCATGACAGAAAGGACAATAAAGTATCAGTATTTCTCTTATTGCATCTGTATATAGCTGCCTGGCAGTCTTGTTTTAGAATCTTTTGAACTCTCTTGGTTGAATGGGCTCAGAAGTCTACTATAGGACTTGCTGGTGATCTGTCAAAAATATTGCTCAGATCTGCTCTGATTTAAACTTCTGTGCAAATCCAGTAGACGTGATAGGAAACAGTCTTGCTCTATTACCTAGAAGGAGTTTAAACCTGTTGGACCAATGGAAGTGGACTCATGACTGTAAGGTTGGCCACCTATATATTAAATCCATGCCTGTTAGTAATATGAGTCACCTAACAGGTATTTCGGTTGGAAACATATAAACCAGGATAGACATTTTAATCCTGTCTCTTTAAGAGCATGCTAAAAACTGCAATTGGGTGTGGTTTCTCAAATGGCCATAAGATGGAGCCAGAAACCTGGGTTGTTTAGTCTTAGTCTTAGTCTCAGAAGAGTGTGTGTTTGAGTGAGTCTGTTTGGTTCCTTCTGTTGGAAAGTATTGCCTTTGCTCCATTTTTCCTAATTGACTGATATTCCAGGATTTTATGTAACTCTGGTACTGAACTGTTTTTTGACACTGGACTTTGATATTTGGATTATCCCTGGATTGAAAACTGACTGATTTAACTTGTGAATGACTTTGGATTGCTTATTTTGGACTTTGCTAAAACCTTTCTGGAAGTAAAAACCTACATTTACTTTACAGTGTATCTATGTGCTCTGTGTGTATTATTCCAACATTGCTCTCTATACGTCTCCATGTACACACTCATTCTTCTAACGGGGAACTACCTCAACAATGCCCATCCTGGTTTGCTAAATTTTTCTGGGAAATTATGTGTGGTTGAATGATGTTAGTTATAAATTATTCTTTGAGAGGGTTAAATCCTCTTAAAGAGCTGGTGATGTGCCCCTTCTCATGAATCCATCCAACAGTTCTGGACAATTTCCATACAGTTTCCAATCTACCCATTTTATGTGCTGGTTACCCAGCAACTTATGAGGATCTCACAGGAAACATTATCTATTCTAGACCACTTTCAGTCAGGGTTTAAAAGCCTCAGTTTGGGACTGAAACAGTATTGGCCAAACATTTATCTTTATTCTTCCTGGATCTTTTGGTGGCTTTGATATCACTGACCATGGTATACTTCTGGATCAACTCCAGGCTTTATAAGTGAGCAGCATTGGTTTTCTTATCTTATAGAATTGGACCCAGTCAGTGGCTCTTGTTTTGTGAGGTGCCACAGGATTTGGTACTTTGTCTGCTCCTGTTTAACATCTACATGAAGCCATTGTTGAGGTTATCTAATGGCACAGGATGAAGTACCATCAGTAGGGTGAAGTACCATCAGATAACCAGCTTTACATCTCAAATTAAGTGCTGCTGTGGAGGTCCTGACACGATGTCTGAGATCTGTAGGGTTATGAATGGAGAACAACAGGCTTCAATTAAACCCAAGCAAAACTGGGTGCCTTTGGATGCTGGGGATTTTCTATCTCTTCTTTTGGATTGGATTGTACTTGTGCAGAGTTTAGGTGTCCTTGTGGAGCTAAGGCAGCTGTAATCAAAAAAGTTTTTGCTTAGACATGCATTGTGTGCCAGTTGTACCCCTTCCTGGACTGGTAGGCTCTGCTCACTGTCACTCAAGACTTGGTCACTTCTAGTATGGATTACTGCAATATGTTTATATGGAGCACTACTTTTAAGAGTGTTCAGGAACTTCAGCAGGGGGCAAAATAGTTATATGTGCTCATCAATCAGCACATGTTACAACTCTATTCCATTGGTCCAAAGGTACTAGTGATCTATAAAATTCTTCATGATATGGGATTGGATTTTCTGAGAAACTACCTCTTTCCAACTACATTTATATATTCCAACAGGTCCAGCAGAAGGAGCAAGGTCTGGATCTCATCAGACCCTCCTCATTTTTTGTATCATGCTCTGTCGAACATCGTTCCGCTGGAGATCAGAGTGGTTCCAATCTAATTATGCCAGCACTGAAAACTTGATTCTAAAGTTTTCATGGAGAAAACTTCAAACTAAAGCCCATGGGGAACCAAAACCAAGGCAGAGCCTACGTTGGGCAGTTTTAATTGTGAATATGCTCACCTCAGCTAAAAAAAGGGGGGGAGGGAATGCCATCCCCTTGTCTTACCCCAAATCCAGATATCAATATTTTAAGCAATTGGAAGTTTTGCTTGTGAGGCTAGTTTGCAGAGATAAGCTATAGGCAGTTTCGCATCCTCTCAACCCACCCCACCCCACCCCACCCCCACCCTTGTGTATAAGATGCCCCTCCATTTTTAGTTAAATATTTTTAAGAAAAAATATAATCTTATACAAGGAAAAATATGATAGTTTTATATTGTTTAAAATTGTTGTACTGTTTTCTTATATTGTTTTTAACTTTTCCTGAGATGCCCAGAGTCATGTATTGAAATAGGCAATTATTTAAATGTGAGAAATAAATCACTGCTAATTGCCACTGGATGAAGCATATGCCACTTGATTTTCTGGCTTCGTTAAAATTTACATCTTTAGGTGGCAGAAAAGGAGTAGTATCCTATGAACACTGTCATTTATCTATTGCTGTTTGTCAGAGTTAGACTACAACTGAATATACGAGTTCTATTATTAACATTAACATTGCACAGTTTGGTCATTCCAAAGCCACCATCTAAAAGCATAGACATTTTTATTCTAGTATATTTACCTTCTGCAAGACATGATATGGGAAGGAATCATAACATTCCACCTGTTATCTATTATGAACTATCTCAAGATACAATGAAAACCTAATATACATACACACGTTACCTTGTGTAGTTTATTTTATAGCCAGCAATGTCGTCATTAGGTGACCTCAGTCGCCACTGAGAAGGTGTTTCCAAGTGCCAGTAATTGATGCGATTGAGAAACATTTTAGCCAATTCTACTATGGTTTGTCTCTCTTTTGATGGGAGGTGACTAAATTTGTATTGCACAAAATTATTAACTCCCTTAAAGAAGAAATAGAAAGGAGAGGAGTTGTGAAAACCTGGTATAAAATTCAGAAATGTTATGGCTCTAAGGAGAAATAATTTCTAACAAACATTTTCTATAGAAAATTTCAAGGCATCTTTACCAACCAACTTTATCTGGTTCATAGCTTATATCTAATGTTGTTGTAAAATACATTATGTTCCTTTTGGTTTCTTGGGAAAGAGACTACAGGTGGCCCTCAACTTACATCAGTTGACTTAGTGACCATACAAATTTACAATGGCACTGAAAAGGTGAATTCGGACCATTTTTCACACTAATGACTGTTCATGGTCACATGATTTACATTCAGAGGCTTGACAATTGACTCACATTTATGACTGTTGCACTGCCTCAAGGTCACATGATCTCCTTCTGCAAACCTTCTAACAAGCAAAGTCAATGGGAAGCCAGATTCAGTTAACAACCAGGTTACTAATTTAACAGCTGCAGTGATTCACTTCACAAATGTGGCAAGAAAAGGCATAAAATAGAGCAAAACTCACTTAACAAATGTCTCAATTAGCAACATACAATTTGGTCCCAACTGTGGTCATGAGTTGAGGACTGCCTGTATATCACTCTTTATAATATAGTTTGGCTGATCACAATGGCATATCACTCTTAGTCCACAATATATGTTGAGATATTAACTTCATTATAACTAACATTTTATATTGGTATGCAAACTAAGGATCAATAACCAGATGGGCAAATTCTGTACAATAAACCATGATGTCCTTCAGTTTAAGACAAGTTTCGCATCTAAAGATGCTCTCTCCATATGTCTCCAATTTTATAAAACACACCCAAGTATTTAAAACTATAATTCTGGAGTCATGAGCTAAAGGTTGTAAGTAAATGTAGTTTATATTATTGCATCCAAAGTTTTAAGCCTTCCCTTCCCATCAATGTTTCTTCTCATTTGAAAGTATAGAGAAGTACAAAAAGAGAAGGGGAACTGCGATTTCAAGTATTTATTGTAACTCAAATGCTTCTTTGTATCTGTATCTTCCCCTACTCTCCATATCAGACCATCTTAGTGAATTTTCCCTGGCTGTAATAAATACAGCTCCAGTTTCATATATGAATCCCAACTGCATTTGCCAAAGTAACTTTGGTCAAAATAATATGACATAATTAAGCTATATATCCAGATTTGTTCATGACATTATCAATCTTCTCTAATGGGTGCTTAAAACAACAAAAATTCCTATATAATTTTAAACCTCATTCCAGTACAATAAGCTTATTAAATGCTTAACATTTAACTAATGCTAATATATTAATCTCAGCTAATAACAGTAGTTACCTTCCTGAACCAGCACCTTAGTTTCTAAAAATATCAGCTACCTACCTAGGCTCTTGTAGTGATACAAATTGTATCAGCTACTGGATTCCTTTTAAACATCCTCTTTTGTATTGCTAATGGTGGATTTTCCAATTTACAAGATGCTTTTTCCATCCAATTTCCAGGGGCACTGAACTAAAATACAAAGGCCTCTCTGCAGACATGTACAAAAGAATACATTAAGAAGAGTACTACTTAAACTAAAGATAATCATTATAACATACAGATGAAAATGCAAGTAGAATTCTAAAATACATGCAATAGATTTACAATGCCTATTGGTGTAAAAAAAGGCAAAGCTATCCTAATGTGAATTTTTATGTTGACTGCTTTCTTTCCTGGTCAACCTAAGAAAAAAACTTTTGTATTACCATAGACTCTTTTTCTATTTTTAAAGAACTATTAGATAAACATAATATCATATTAAGAGATGCCTGCATGTATACTTTACCTGTTCAATACTAGGTTTCTCAAATGGGGGACTTTCCAGAGATCCTTCCACAACAGGTTTCCCCATCTGTAATATACACTTCCTCAAAAGCTGTTAAAAAGAGTTGGAAAATGACAAATGTGACAATTTCATACTTTTATTTTTATAACATTTCTATGTGGTTGTATGTGTGGCTTAGATTAGTGCATTTGAAGTCACAGTTGCAACTGAAAATCTATTTTCTAAACAGAAAAACATTCAATTTACCTTGAATAAGTAGAAATAAACCTGCTTGGTATCTGCATCTTCTTCTTTGTGAACACAGGTGAAGAGATACTCAACATCCAACACAATTCCCAACAGCCTGTTCATTTCTTCTTCTGAGACATTCTCCAAATGGGAAACATGAGCGGCTAAAACCAACACGGAAATCTTAGGCTTTCAAGGAAAAGGTCAAGCCACTGAAAATATATAGTACAGTCGTTCTTGACTTGATGCCTTCTTTTTATGTACAGGCTTCAATTTAGATTTCCCTATGGGGAAATCATAGGTTTGAGGAGCCTAACAACACAATGCCAATCTTAAACTAGCAAGAATCAAACTTGTTTATATCATCCTGGAACAAACATTTGGTAAAGCCTGTTCAAGCTCTGAAAATTATTAATGCATTCTTTTCCCCAGAACAGGCTGTTTACAATAATGATCAGAATCATTTTTAGCTTTTCTCCTTGTTTAGTTAATAAAAGATTTATTTGTAGGAATAAGCACCATTCTATTACTATAGTAAATAATTATTTTTTTAAAAAAATTATATTGGGGATTTATATTTTACTATATGTTTAATATTATACATTTCATAATGCAAATATGTTTGCTACTAGGAGAATGTTTTGGTTAACAATTTACAAATATAATAAATTCCTTCTTACAGATTTCCTTCTCAGATACAATTTTATTTCATAAATACTGATCAAAGATCCATTTTCTCTAGGAAAATTTTGGAATGAAAAACTCCACTAAATTTTACCAGGATTTTCTAAGAATGCCAAGTACTGTAATTTAATAACTCATTCATTTTTTTGAAAAAAAATGTATTAATATAATTTAACAAAAATAATATTTCTATTGAAAAGCTTAATAAATGATAGTTGTAATCAGGCAAAAGCTGGATACTAATTAGGAAATTAGTTAAACTGTCATTTTAATAGACTCTTTAGACTCTGAAATCTCAGTAATTTATCTATCTGTTTTAAATCAGAAGTTTTCAGATTTTTGCTTGTAAAAGCATCATCGTCTTTTTATCCTTGCAAAGCTAAACATAGGAGATGATCAAGATGAGCCCAAGAACAGGGTCAAACATATTATCAGTTTGGAATCACTACAATCCTGTAAGAGAACTAAGTCTAGCCCCGCCTTGAAGTCAGTTTATTCTGATCTGGTGCTAATTTACCTTGATCATTAATGGTTCAAATTCTTGTGTATATGTAGCATGAAACAAACTTGTAGTACTTTTGAACATTAGTCTGGCTCCTGACATCAAACATAATTAAAATCCATTGTTTCAGTGGCCTTGTTCTATAATAAATGCCATTATCCACTTTCAAATGTGATAAGCTGTGGATACTAGCTAATTAAAGCACAATATATGATGGAATACTAGTTACACAATCTATTTTTGACAAGGTATGCAAACCAAATGATAGTATGACATAGGTTCCCGTTATAATCTTGCTATATCACTCTTAGAGGCAGGACTGATGACTTACCTGAAATAGCTTTAATGAAATTTTCATCTTATTAAAATAAAAGTAATAAAAAGTACTAATATACGCACTTGTATTTTTATTGTAATATGGTATG
>BLBF01000019.1:30159095-30273497 GCA_015471245.1 Laticauda colubrina
ACGTGAATGATACAATGTTGCAAATGCCTGAATGATACATAGTTGTACTGATACACAGTTGCAAACACATAAATGATACATAGTTACAACATCTTACTAGTAAAATATGTAAATTACAGGCAGAATTTGATGTTTTCCAATAAAATATTTACATCTGCTAAACTTCATTACAATATAACTAAGCAGTATATTTTTCAACATACTATTAAATAAACATTTTTCCTGGTTTCTCCCAGATGGAAGTCTCCTAATCCTATGATCAAATAGCTATGACAGCCAATCCTTCTTTTTTCCCCATGTATAAAAGGATTTGGGGGAAGGGGCACGTAGAATAGATAAAAAAAGAAAAAAAGAGAAGCAAGGGATCACAAATTGATTAAAAAAACCTTATAAAATGTTGTGATTGAGGTAAGATAAGTAGTTGTCATTTTAAGAAATCAGTTACTGTTTCTGACCTGAAAAAGGATGCTGCTGTTGAAGCCCGAACAGCCCATGCAGCGGCCTGGTGATTGCGCTTGAGGGTCTGTTCGGAAAGTTTTTCATCTGGTTTCAGGATATCTTCTGGCTCTGTGGGAGTCCCAGAAGATGAGAACAAGGCCAGAACCGGAATGTCAACAGAAGGCACTGCCAGGGCATTGTCCAGGGCTGCGCTGACGTTGTAGAAACGCTTATCCAGAGAAGATGGGCGAGGACCTGCCGAAGGGGAAGCACACTGTTCCTTGACCGTGTTCAGGAACAAAGTGAAACAAAACCTCTGCATCACTACAGGCTTGGAGAAGAGCGAATCCCCTTGGCTAGAGGGATTTCCTTGTGGCTTGAGAGCCACTTCCTCTGGCGACAGCTTGGCAATGACCAAGGCCTTGCTGGGTAATGACCTGAAGAGAGTAGGTTTGAAGACCAATGTAGAGATGTCTGCTCTGGACGAGAATCCTCTTCCTCTGAAAGATTTTGGTCAAAAATCTCACCCTCTTCATGCTCTGAAAGAGAACAACTGTGTTCAGATGGTGAAGCACCTCCTTCTTCATCAGCCGCCTCCCATTCTGGGAGAGAAGAATGAACCCTAAGGTCCTGGGGCCTGTGTAAATCAGGGTGATGAGGCAAGGAACTTATAGATTGAGAAGGGAGAAGGGCCTGAACCCTTTCCAGAGGTTGAAGAATTTGCTTGAAGCCTTCAGCCAATCCCTGCCTAATGGCCAACGAGACAACAGCATGGATATCCCCTGGTCTATGCTCAAAGGTAGAGGCAGAAGGCAGAAGGCCCACTGCTGTGGGAGTGAAGTGGCTTCAGGTCTAGATTGAGAAGAGGTTCGAGGCCTGGAGGGAGGAGGAGGAGCATAGGGCCCAGAAGCCTTTCAGAAATAGAGCCCAGATCTGCTGAGATCCTGAAGATCTGATTGTTCTGCAAAAGCCTCAGGAGACCAGGATGGAGGATGGAAATGGATGGAAATCATAGATAACTTCTCCTCCCTGGGAGGCTTGGCTGGAACCTATGGGTATCACCTGAAACATGCTTTAGTTGCACTCCCTTCAGTCGAATAGTTCTGTTGAACTGCCTCTCCAGGGCTGCATGTCTGCACTTCTCTGCCCTCAACTCAGCCAAGTTGCCTTCTTAGGGACTAGAGCCTTAGCTCTGATTTTAGCAGCCACCTCCCTCTGGACTGATTGCGTATGCTGCCTACATCTTTTTCTCTTATTGGGCTTAAGAGACTGTTCCACTTGGCGGGGGGGGAGCTCTGCCTGAGCCTTATCTTGCTCCATGTGTAGAATAAAGGCTCTTGCATTGGAAAGAAACTGTTTAGAAATATTTTTTTTAATTATATCCTTTAAGGTATAAAATGGCCCCCGAACTTACAAAATGGCCGCTCACCTCGTGGTGGAAGGCTTCAATCCAAGATGGCCACTGACAAGGGGAAACAGGCTCCAAGATCGAAGAATCTCTCCTGAGCCTATAAAGAGCCCCGAGCAAAGTCAGCAAAAGAAAAGGCAGCCGTCGGCCACACAATCAACTGGCTGATGCTGTTAATCAGTTTGCCGATTGTTTTTTATGATCTCTCAAACCATAGGAGTGGGGGAGGTCTGCAGATGCTGCCCAACTCGCCTGCACAGCGCTCTAGCAACGCTGCTCCCAACGTTGCAGGAAAGCGAACCCTGCTTCCTGGAAAAGCAGCTGCCCAGATCTCTGGGAGCTGCTTGAAGCAAGGAAAAAAGTACTGAAGATCGCTGGTGATTGCTTTTTAACAGAACACTTTCAGAGACACAGCTACTGACTGAAAGGAGCTGAGTCAAAAGCTGAGGTCTCTCCTGGGGACTGGCTTTTATATCTGAGTACAGACTCAGCTAAATGACATCACAGGAAGGAGTCAACCCATACTGGGCTCTCAATGCAGCATGGAGGAGAAAAAAACAAATACCAACCTTCCTCCTACATGAATATTTAAAAGGTGGCTGCATTTTTATGTTCCCTACTTTATTTCTAGATTCTTTTTTAAACAATAAATAAGGCAGAGTAAGAACCCATATCCAGGCCTCCCCCCCCCCCCCCCCCCCCAATTTCAGGACAAAGGGGAACTTATAAATTTTAAGAGTAGTGCAGATCCAGGTCATTTAAAGATTAACATAAGTTCTTTGAATGGTATTTGAAACCAACTGGGATTTAATACATTTATTTTAGAAGGATTGGGGCAAAAAAATTGAGGCAAATCACCTCTCAATAATTAAGACAAAAGTTTTTAGACTTTCTTCAAAGGCAGTAAGTAACCTTCAAACACAACCACCTCCCTTCGATTATACACTCCAATAACCATTGCTTTCTATTCAACACTGAGCACTTTACTTTTCAGAAACCTAAATGACATCCCATGGAGCACTCTTGAGTCTTTTCTTTGTCCTCCCCCCCCCCCCCAGGTTTCAATAAAATGGCACTATTCTCCTTTTAATAAGAATTAGATGCATGAAATTATATTGTGAAAGCACTGTAAGGATATTCAGAAGGAAAATATTTAGTGTCTCGCAGCTGACAGCATTGTATTGTATCATTCATACAGCAGTTACTCTAAGTTGTATATAAAATAAGAAATAAATAACAGGAAAACTAATCACAGTATCTCGGGCTGCAGCTATACATAAAAGAAATGCATTGTTTGTCAAACAGAATTCAGATGGCAAATTTATTATAGTAGAGGGTTTAGCTTAAAACCAGTTAATTTCCAGTTTTATAAAAGCTATTATACTTTACTCCAGATTATTTAGCTTGCAGAAGCCAACTGTAGAACTAGACTGTAGACAGAAAAAAAAAATCAAGGTAGTTAGCACAGTTGCAAAACAGTAACTCAGAAGCATCAAATGTCCTCAATAAGATAACATCTAACCTCTGGTTTTTCTTGATTTTTTTTTTCCTATGGGTATTTAGTTCTCCATTTTTGTACATTTCACAGGAAATCTATTTCTCCTAATCCTTATGAATAACAAAAGAGATTTTGTTATTGCTATCGTTAAACTGTCTGCATTCAGAAATGTTTTCTATCCAAACCATTAGCTAGCAATGGAACTTACCTATTTAAGCCTATCCCTGATATATTTTTGATATATTATTTAATATATTTATATTATTAAATATGTTCAGTCATGTAAGTTATTACAAGTTCTTTTCTTTATCCTTAATCTAACACAGACAGTAATTTTCAGAATCACACCGCCTAATTTTACAATCTTTGTTGCCATACTTGTTAATTGAATCGCTGTTGTTGTTAACTTAGTAACATGGTTGTTAAGTGAATCTGGTTTCCTCATTGACCTTGCTTATCAGAAGAGACGCAAAAGGTGATGACATGACCCTGGGACATTGTAACTCAAATATGAGTCGGTTACCAAGCATCTGAATTTTTATCTCTTGACTGTGGTAAAACTACAATGGTCATAAGTGTGGGGGAAAAAATAACCCACTTTTTTCAAGGCCATTGTAACTGACAGTTCACTAAATAAACTGTTGTAAGTCGATGAGTACTTGTAGCATAGCAGGCATTCCTTGACCAACAAAAGTACCAATTTTGAGCAAAGTGATTAAAGAGTGTTACATGGTTCATGAAAAAGAAACTGTAAAGGTTATATATGGCCCTCTGAAATGTCAGGTTACCCATTCCTGTTACATATGTTCTTGAAGGGCATCAGACAGTAAGCTCTTCAGAAGGTAAGCAGTGCCATGATAAAAAGTAAAATAAAAAAATATTGTTATATAATTGTATAATATAATTATATTATAATATAAAAATATAATTTTACTATGATTAAAATTTCCAGTGCAAATTTTTAGAAGGGTGTCAGAGTCTCTACGAAAGGTTTTCATATGCCACATCCTTCTTGGCTTAATATTGTGCTGTAAGATATAGACATGCAGAATAATAAAGCAAAAATCAAATCTTTACTAAATCAAGTGTACCAAATCATGATTCTAAATTGTACATGTTCCATCCGGGAAAGAAGTGCGGTAGACCGGGTTCCAACAAATAACTCTTTATTAGTTAACAGCAACAGTAACGGAACATTGGCTCAAGCCGTGGCAGCCCTTTTTATAGAGGCTTGCCTGCCAGCTTGTAGCCAATGACATTGTTTTAACTTTGCCGCCTTTGAGTGGCTCCTTGATTGGTTCTTAATGAACCAATCCACTACTGGCCTTCCTGGCCAATCAGGATAGACTGGAAACTTGGAAACTTCCAAGTTATACAGAACACCCCTCCCCCTTTAGTGAGTGACGTAGTCTGAACGTGAGTGATGTAGTCGCGCAAGTAGGTGGGGCTTCTTCTGGTCCTAGTTGACCTGCGTGGCTCATTCTTGTCTAGGACTTCAAGCGGTTCGGTCGGGATCGCTGTCTCTCCGGCTTGTCTCCATGAAACCGCCTGGAAGGGTGAGTCAGCATTGTCGCTACCGCTTGAGTTGCTCAGGCTGGTGGTTTTGCCGCTCCCTCCTGGTTCAACCGGGCTGGTTGAGCTGGCCTGGCTGGCCCCTTCCAGGACGGCTTCCCTTTCACTCAGACTACTTCCAATGGTTTCATCAAACCATAAGTGCTCTTTTTGGTTGGTTAGATGTTCTGGATTTACTTTTAAAGGTTCATTTTCATACCCTTTTTTATTTATTTGTGTTTTCCCCCCCTCCTTGTTTTTGTTTTCATCAATTTTTATTTTTTGAGGTTGCATGGTTGTTTTGCGCTCAATGTTGCGGGAATGAAGTTGGTCTAATATGTCGCTTCCAGTCTATTCCATCGTCCACGGTTAGTCGGTAGGACCAGGGGCCTGTCACTTGTGTGATTGTGGCTGGAAGCCAAAGAGGGTCCCTGGTAAAATTATTTGCATAGACTAGGTCGCTGATTTCAAAAGAGCGGTATCGGCTGGACGAGTCAGGGGGTTTCTCACAAGTGTAGTTTGGGTGTAATCTATCTAAATGGGATCTGAGTTTTCTCCCCATTAATAGTTCTGCTGGGCTCTTGTTTGTTGTACTACTGGGAGTGATGTGTTGTAGTGTAAGTAAGCAGTTCAGCTTGTCTTGGACATCTCCCTGGTCCATTTTTTCTTGGCCTTCTTTTGTAAATCTGACTATTTGCCGCCGGGTGGGCCGGTGCGGTTAGTGCATGGCGTATACCTAAAGATGCTAAATACTGTTCAAATTGTATAGCCATTAGTTGTGGCCCATTGTCAGATACTAATACATCAGGTAAACAATGAGTTGCAAACAATTTGTTAAAGCCCCATCACACTGCACCAACGGATGGAAAGAAGATGTAAAACGGCGATGCATCCGTTCTGTACTCACTGACTCCGTTTTTCATCCTCTCTATCTGTCCAGCATCCGTCTATTGACGTTTCATCCACTCAGAAAGTTTTTGAACTGCTCAAAACTTTTGAGCGGAAAATGTATCCAATGCGTCTGTTCTGCATCTGCGAGGCATCCGCTAGGCATCTGTTCTGCATCCATTACGCATTCGCTATATCCACTAGGCATCCGCTGCGCATCCGCGCAACTCCATCCGCTCCAGTGGTAAACGGGCGCAGGGAGGAAGCGGAACAGACGCGGAACAGATGCAGAACGGAAACAAAGCATTTAAAACGGAAAAAACGTTCGCAGAGGGGACCTATCTCGGATATTAAGGATGTCTAGAGGATGCCTAGAGGATGCAAAGGGACACCTGGGGGAAAACCTATACTGCCTATAAAAAGGGGGAGCAACTCACCTGGATCTCACTTTCAGAACAGCAGCCCTGTGGTGCAGACCTCTGCAGCCTTCATCTGACTCTTGCTCTTCCACAGCATCCAGTCATGTCCACTGTGGATCGTAACAAAGTCCTTTTGGCAGCCACCATCCTTCTGCAACAGTGCGAAGCCATCTACAGGCTCTGTGAACTCTACTACGGGAAGAAAAGGAGGCGGCCAAGAAGCGTCTGGGTCCGAAGATGGATCGCCAGAAGAGCAGAGTATGGACTGTACAACAAGCTGATGGTGGAGCTCAGGAATGAAGACACTCGTGCATTCCAGAACTTCATGAGGATGCCTCCAGCCATGTTTGACGAAGTTGTGCAGTGGCTGACACCCAGGTTGACCAAGGCAAACTCCAACTTCCGGCCCAGCCTGGAACCTGGGCTCAAGGTGGCACTCACTCTGCGCCACCTGGCCTCAAGGACCACTTACAGGAGCATGCAGTATGGCTGGAGGGTGCCACACAACACCATCAGCATTGTGGTCAGAGAAGTGGTGCAGGCTATCATCGAAGAATACATGGAGGAGCTCCTCCAGTGCCCCTCCACTGAAGAAGGATGGAAGAAAGTTGCAGAGCAGTGGTATCAGAGGTGGAACTTCCCACACACCGTTGGAGCCATCGATGGCAAGCACGTGGCCTGCAAAGCACCAGCCAAGTCGGGGTCCACTTATTTCAACTACAAGGGCTTCTTCAGCATCATCCTCTTCGCCATGGTCTCCCAGTCCTGTATGGGTGCTTGCGGTCGTGTGGGTCTAGCTCTCTGACACTTGTGGCATATTGTAACCCAGCGTTCAATATCCTTGTCTAAACCAGGCCACCAGACATAGCTTCTGGCCAGGCTTTTCATTTTTACTGGGCCTGGGTGGCCCTCATGTAGCATGTCAAAAACCTCTTCTTGCAGTTTGGATGGAATTATCACCCGATCTCCCCACAATAAACACCCCTTTTGTATTGACAGTTCAGTCTGTTTAGTCCAAAAAGGTTTAAAACCTTCAGTCTTTTGGCTTTCCGGCCAGCCTTTTCTTACCCAAGTCAAAACGTGGACAGTCAATGGGTCTTTCGCCGTGGCTCTGGCGACGTCATTGGCAGACAATGGGAATTCAGGGCAGGTCTCTACTTGTAGGGCGGCGGTGGTTGGAGCTGAGCCGTCCTCTATTGTTGGTAAAGGTGCTCAGCTTAAAGCATGGGTGATTTGTTTCCCGGGTCGATGCAGCAAGGTATATTAATAGTCATAGAGTCATAGAATCATATAGTCATCCGTGGGGATAGAATGTTCGTTGTGTGTTTGTTCCCAGCCAAAATCCCCAGCAACGGTTTATGATCAGTCACAATGGAAAATGTCCTCCCATAGAGGTATTCGTGAAAACGTTTAATTCTGGTGACAATTGCCAGGGCCTCTCTGTTTAGTTGGCTATAGTTGCGTTCCGCTTTGGAGAGTGTTTTCGAGTAAAAGGCGATGGGCGCCTCTCTCCCGTCAGGTAATTGGTGGCTCAGGATGGCACTGACTCTGAAAGGTGAGGCGTCACAGGTGACCGTCAAGGGAAGTGTATTACTAAACTGAATAAGAATGGTGTCTGAGGTTAACAATTCTTTTATGCTTTGGAATGCTTTTTGTTCTTTATGACCCCATGTCCAAACAGTTTTTTTATCCAGCAAACAGTGCAACGGTTCTGCTATCGTTGCTTTGTGGGGGAGGAATACGTTATAAAAATTGATCAGACCCAAGAATTCCTGCAAGTCCGTTTTATTTCTAGGTCTGGGTGTGTCTTTAATTGCTTTGACTTTTTTTTTCTGTTGGGTGAAAACCTTGTTCGTCAATTAAATACCCTAAAAATTCGACGCGGTTGGTAGCCAGGCAGCATTTTTCCTTTTTGACTTTTAGGCCGGATTCTCTAAATTTGGTTAGCACTTCTCTTAGTCTTGCTTCTAATTGGGTCGTGTTTTTTGCTGAAATTAGGACGTCATCAAAGTATGGGATGACCCCTTTTATTCCGTTTAATAGGCGTTCCATGAGGCTTTGGAAAACACCTGGAGCAACATTTACTCCGAACTGAAGTCTGTTACATTTGAATGCCCCCCTATGAGTTACTATTGTTTGTGCCTTGGCCGTTATTGGGTCTACTGGAAGCTGCTGATATGCCTAAGCCAAATCAAGTTTCGCAAAAAAATTTCCTCCCCCAACTGAGTGCAGTAAGTGCTGCATGACTGGTACCGGATATGCACTCTGTTGCAGCACATGGTTCAAGGTAGCCTTGTAGTCTCTGCAGATGCGCACAGACCCGTCAGGTTTTACAGGTGTTTCTATTGATGTCTCCCACCTAGCGTGGTCAATTGTCCCCTTGTGCAATCAATTTGTTTAATTGCTCATCTATTTTGGGCTTTAATGCAAAGGGGACTCGTCTGGCTTTTAACCTTCTTGGTGCTATCTGGGGATCTAAACTAAAGAAAATTGGGGTCTCCCGGTACCTGCCTAGAGTGCCGTCGAAGACATCCTGGAATTCGTGTAGCAAGTTCTCTTCCCAATCGCTTGCAGCTATTCGGCTTACTCCGGTCATCCCGATGCCCAATGGTGCGATCCATTCGATGCCCAGAAGGCTGGGACGGTCTCATTCGACTATAGTCAGTAGCAGGACTTCGTCGTGTTGCTTGTTAAGTGACTTTGAAGTGCCCAGATCTACCATAGGAATCCTATTTCCCTGGTAGTCTTTGAGAATTTAATTTTTGTTTCTTGAGTTCCTTTTGTCTTATGTTTGGAACCAACTGCCTGATTGTGTTCCAAGACACCATTGATAGGAAAGATCCTGAGTCGACCTCCATTTCACAAGGGCTTCCTTCAATGGTCACTACAATTTTGACTTTTCTCCCACTTTCCGTCTGTGCGCTTCCGATTATGACGGTCTGATGAGTTTTTTCTCAGTTGCTGGTTCCTTTGCTGCACTCCCATTTTCTGTCAGCTTGCCTCGGTTCAGTTCTTGGTGGGGAATTGCCGTGTCTGCTAGGACTGCTGTTTTTACGATTTCGACAGACTCTTTCAATGTGTCCCCTCTTCTTGCAAGCCCGACAGATGGCATCAAGGAACCTGCACTCGGCTCGGGGGTGGTTTCCTCTGCAGCCAGCGCATTTCCGCCAATTTCTTCTACTTTTGCGCCTTTTTTGGTTTGTGTACAGGCGATGGACCTCATCGTCATCTTCTGTGTCTGATGACTCATCTAGGTCTTCGTGGTGTGTGGTTGTGGCAGCTTGCTTCTTCCCTCTTGGTAAGGTTGTTGTGTCAGTACTGGCATTCATCAGCTTCATTGTGGCCGCTGATTTCTTTGTGGCTTCTGCAGCGGTGGCTTCCATGATCACTTCTGCCACAGTTATGTTAGGTCTGTTTAAAAGTTTACTTTGTAGAGTAGAGTCCTTTAGATCTAACATGACACGATCTCGCATGGCCTCATCCATATTCTGGAATTTGCAGGCTCCTCCCAGATGGCGGAGAGCTACCACAAAATCAGCAATGGTCTCGTCTTCCCTCTGGTTTCTTTTATGGAACTCGTGTCTCTTGATGAGATTTGAGACAACCGGCGCGTAGTGAGCCTTTAGCATTCGGTTAAGCTCAGACCAGGTCATCTGTTTCACGTCTCTGGGCTTCGCCAATGCCTTTGCCATTTTGAACATGGCTGGCCCACAATGTGTTAGGAAGACAGCCCTCTTTCGCTAATCCGAAATTTCTTCCATTTCGTTGCTCTTCAGAAACATCAGGAAGCGATCGATATAAGACTCTCAATCTTCCTCATTGGGGTTGAAGGGTGCAGACGGCGCGTTACTACCAGCCATCTCGTCCAGCGTGGTTGTTCTCTTGCTGTGTGCTCAGTCTCCACTTTAGGACGATCCCATCCTCGTCGCCAGTGTTCTGTCCGGAAAAGAAGCACGGTACATCGGGTTCTAACAAATAACTATTAGTTAACAGCAACAGTAACGGAACATTGGCTCAAGCCGCGGCAGCCCTTTTTATAGAAGCTTGCCTGCCGGCTTGTAGCCAATTACATTGTTTTAACTTTGTCGCCTTTGAGCGGCTTCTTGGATTGGTTCCTAATGAACCAATGGTCTTCTTGACCAATCAGGATAGACTACTTGGAAACTTCCAAGTTATACAGAACAGTACATGTTATATTTAATGGAACGCAACAAAATTTTTGAATATTTGTTAGCTAGTTTCATTTTGAATAAGAAATTTTAACATTGAAAATCTTGTAAAATTTGTAAACAAATAAACCAGCAACAGTAATTTAAAAATACCATGATGGTGCATTTAACAGTCAGTTATAGATTAAAAAAGAGTAGACCAAACTCTTATTATTTGCTATTTCTATATCACACTATATTATACTTAATACTTTTCAATTGTGTTAGCCTCTAACATAGGAGTGTTATCAGGGTTGTGGGGGCCAGAGTGGATGTGGCCAGCTCAACATCACTCATGTCAGGGCCTCCTGGGGTAACCCAAGCACTTTGCCTGTGAAAATGGGCTACTGAGCTTCATTTTCAGCTGCAACGGCTTCCTGCAATCTTCTGCCAGTGAAAAAGAAGTTTGGGAGGGCTGCCCAAGGCCCTCCTTAGCTCCATTTTTGCTGGCAGAGGCACCGCAGGCTGGTCGTTTGCTGTTTCCACAGTGGCCCTGCAGGCCAGATCTAAGCGCCTGATCCACCTGGGCTGGATGCAGGCTGCAGGCCTTGAGGTTGACAACCCTGCTCTAACACTATCTACAGATTGACAGCTAAGGAAAAATTTGACAGGTTTTAACATTTCTTTTTAAAATTAGAGTCATTTTTTAGTTCATCTTTTTGTACTCTATATATTCCTAGTGCCTATTACTTGGGAACTGGGCTACACAAGCAGCAGGAAAGTATGTGCACACAACTCCACTTGCATGAGCAAATGTTCACACTTGCATGTGCACCTCCATTTGTGTGAGTGGTGGGCTCAACGGAGTTATGCACGCTCGTGCTTACACCTGCCACTTGTACAAAACCATCCCCTCTCCTTCCCCACTGGGCTGTCAAGCTGAAAAAGTTTGGGGACTGCTGATATAAACAACTTTGGGGGTTGTCTCAGGTAGATTCTTTGGTGGAGGGACCTGCCATGTCCCTTTTAAAGCTCATTCAACTTTGGTCACCGCCTGCTGCTCAACTTTCACCTATGGCTCCAAATGGTTGTAATGCATGTAATGGCCACACCTTGGTAAACCATCTTAGCAGCAGGCCAAACTGGTCAAAGTAATTGATTAGTTCTCAGTCCTTGGTGAGTTAGTGACCAGTCTTTCATGTAGTTTGTCTATCACAGCGTGTAAAGTTCATGTAGTTTGCATGTGAAAGACATATGTCTTTCATGTAGTTTGTCTATCACAGCGTGTAAAAATGAGTATGTGCCTGTACAACAGCTGCTCCAGTTAAACTCTTGCACAAGTTTCAGTTGTGTAATTAATCTTTATCTACACTGCAATTCACCTCTGTTCCAAATTTAATTCATTGAGCCTTGCAATGATTGGAGAGTGGCAAATTAACAGAAGGAGAGGGAAGTTCTATTTACAAATCTGCACATGGACAACCTTTGGACAATAGTTGCTTGGCTCAATACCCAGGACAAGAACACATCTGGAAGCATACAAGATGTCTGGGCAGCCCTTTTTTAGGATAGCACTACCCACATCCACGAGGAGTTGATTACAAAAGGTACCCTAGATATTAACTGGCCCCACAACATCTGGCTATCTTTCTACAGTTGGCAAATCAGCTCCACAGCAATTAAGAATCAAGTAAAACAAATCAAAGAAAATTCAACATCAGAACCTGGAGTTTTCACCCATTTCTGGATAGAGACAAGTTGTCAAACAAAGCCTGAAAAATGAACTACATTTATAGAAGCTGAACTTTGCTGTAAGAGCATTGATATTACCACACTGAGACTAAGCTTATTGATGAGAATTCACTTTAGGAAGCATCAAATGGATATATGTTCTTTTAGAAAGGGAAACCACAGACTATCAACAGGACTTACAGAGTAGGTTTTGCAATTAAAACTGCTCCGCTAAAAAACATTTCTATGTATGTCCTGTTCCAGACCACATGTGCACATACAAAGAACTGAAAGTTTTTTAAAAAAAAACTTTAAGCCCTCAATATTATTCCCTCAAGTCCTTTTTACAATAGGTTTGCCTGTAAATAGCTCCCCATAAAGTTTTATAAAACAAAGTCCACAAGTCAACCAGCATGAAGTCAACCAAATACAAAATCTGAATCCAGACACAAATCCAAAAGCACAATATCCAATGCAAGGTACAAATTCAGAATCCACTCATGAATCCTGAGCCAAAGATGGTATTCAGCAGGTTCTGACCAGTTCTGGAGAACCAGTAGCAGAAATTTTGAGTAGTTTGCAGAACTGGCAAATACCACCTGACTGGAGATTTTACAGTATCCTTCCCCTGCCACGCCCACCAAGCCACACCCATAGAACAGTTAGTTTAAAAAATGGAATCCCACCACTGTCCCGAGTCCAAGATCAAGATCAACAAACAAAGGCAGGCATTCACAAAGCCAAAATACATAACAGGAAATCAAATGGTTGTTTCTAACATCATGCTGCTCCACACATCAGGCTAAATAGATACACAATGGTGTAATTCATTAGGAGGGGTGAGGATGCCTTCTCACAAATAGCTGACCTTCATTGCACTTTCCTTGGTTTGGTCCTGCACGCTTTGCAATATGGTGCAGGAGGACATTCCTCCTCAATCCTGCTGACTGGCTGCAGCTGCATTCCTTCTCCATCCTGTGCTTCTGATTGGTTCCTCAGCCCTCTAGTTGCAGCTACATCTCTTTCTTTTCTTCTTCAACCAGGCACTTGTCCACTTGTTCTCTTGATGCTCCCCCCTCCCCAAGGTTCCTGGCCTCTTGTCTTCCACTGGTCTGTTCATTAATCGCTCAGAGACCTTGGTATCTTCCTAACGCTTCTCCGCATTCTACTCCGAAATCCCCAAAATCAGCTCTTCCTCCTCATCTGAGCAATCATCAGGGGAAAACCATCACAACTCACTGGAATAAATAATGTACTACCAGTATGAAGTTCCTCTTTCTCTCAGCAAGTCCTACTACACCACCACTGTAATACCTGTACGCCAACTCCCTCAAGTCCAGACAGACAAAGAGATTTATATGGGCCTCTAGAGCAGATTATTCAAACCCACCAGAACTAATCTGTCACTCTGGACGACATCAAGGCCAGCATGTGAACAGAGAGTGACAACTGGGATGGAATCCTTGGAAGGCATGGATTAGCAAAATCAAACAATAAAGGCTTGCTCCTTCTGAGCAAGTGTGATGAGCACAACTTGTGTATCACTAACACTATGTTCAGATTTACAAAAAAGTACAAAACAACCTGTGTGCATCCTAAATCTGAACACCAGCACTTATTTGACTATGCCAGAGCATGTCACTGCAACCATAAAGATGTTACCATTATCTGGGCCATGCAAAGTACTGAGTACTGGATAGATCACAGACTGATTTGGTTGTTCTTCAACTCTGATCAGGTTCTTTACCATACAAGTAGCCAAGGACTGTCAGAACATTGTTTAACAGTATCATGAAAAACCCAGGCCAAATCCAACATTTTCAAAATGTACTTGATAAAACTTTCTGGCAATTTATCACTTGTAGGAAATAGTTACGAAAATTGGATGCAATTCATAAATGTCATCACACAGAGACTGCAACAATTGTATTTAAGACTAAAAACCTGCACATACCAAAACTTTCCCATGTCCAGAATAAGACCGTTGTGTTATATATAAAGGAGTCTGAAGTGCAAGACGAACTGCAAAAAATAGAGGACAACTGGTGGTCCAGAAAGTGTGAACAGGTGGAATGCTATGCAGATATGTATATTACCAGTGTTTTTTAGCACCACAAAGGCATTTATGGATAGGTCAGATCCGATCAAAGACCAGGAAGGATTGAAAAACTACTAAAAAATGTATTTAACTTACTCAGTAAGTCATCTTCCAACAGATTCCTGTCTTTCTCTATATCTGCTTCAATCCAGAAATCAATCTTATATAAGGATGAACTTTAAAAAAAGAGGGCAAGATGGTACAAAGCACCAGTCCCAAATGCTTTACAGGCATTCCAAGAAATCTTGGAAAACACTGCACTTGCAGAGAAAATGTTTGACAACTTCTGTGGTGCTCTCATTGTGGTGGAATGGAAAATAAGGGAAGCAAATTAGATTGTGGGAACTACAGGAGTATCAAGGTTTTTGCTCAGATTTTTCTGAACAGTCTTATCATTGTTTTGGAAAGGAACCTTCCAGAAGATACAATGAGGTTTTCTATTGAGCAGTCTAACAAATACGTTACCTTCATTGACCTAACAAAAGCACTAGACACTGTAAACAAGGACCATCTCTGGACCATCCTGAAACGATTGAGAAAATTTGTGAAGTAGATTCACCTACTCCATCATGGAATGATAGGACAGGTTCTTTACAGTGATATGTCAGCTGCATTTGCCATTTCCAATGAGGTGAATGCAAAGTTGTGTCCTAACCCCATCCTGTTCAATCTCTTCTTCACTTGCATGTTGTCATATGCTATACATGAGTTGGAGAATGTACAATAGATTTCAAATAATTTTCTCTGTAATTTACACGGCTTGAATGAATGGAGCGGACAAAGCAACTCCACGCAGTAATTCAAGGAACCCTTCTTTGATGATGTGTGCTCCTGGCATACAACAACAGTGATTCCAGTTGATGCTGAACAAATTCTCAAACACTGCTATCTTTTCAGATTTACTATCAGCTTGAACAAGACTGAAATACTTTTACCATCCTGTCAAATACCTTTAAAATATTTATAAAACCAAAAATCACTGCTGGTGACATCCAGCTGATAAAGGTAAATAGTTTCAAATATTTGGGAAGTAACATCTTGGGTCTTTGGACAAAGGAACTGACTCAAAGACCAGCAAAGCCAAGCAGGTTCTGAAGCAGGTGCGTACTAGACTATGTAATCAACACAACATCCATATCTCCATCAAGCAGAAAGCCTACAGACCTGTGGTTATTCCTTCACTCCGATATGAATGTAAACCTTGGACTATGTACTAGTAAAACATCAAAGAATTGGAGAAATTTTACATGCATGTTTTCTGCTCCATTCCTGAAATTCTTAGATAACACCATCTGGAGATCTTGAATTATACAAAGTCCACCAGCACTAACTCCCTAATTAACACAGCCCAGATTTGCTATGTGGAATACATCATCTGAATGATCACTGTATACCTTCCCAATGGTATGGTATACTGGAGACTGGGAAGACACTTTGAAGACATCTATACAAGCGCGATGAAGATACTTGAAGGAAATCATACACCACTGTGACAGCTTTGGCCTGCAAAGCTCCAGCCAACTCAGGGTCCTCTTATTACAACTACAAGGGCTTCTTCAGTATCATCCTCTTTGCCATGGTTGAAGCTGACTACAAGTTCATGTACATCGATCCTTCAGGCAACGGGTCAGCTTCAGATAGCCAGGTATACAACGCCAGTCACCTCAAGGAGGGGCTGGAACGCAACCTCATCATGAGTTTTCCAGATCCAGACCCCCTGCCCAACGACACACAAGATGTGCCCTACTTCATCGTGGGGGATGCCGCCTTCTCTCTCAGAACCTACCTCATGAAGCCCTACAGTTCCAGATACCTCACCTGTGAAGAGAGGATCTTCAACTACAGGCTGCCCAGGGCAAGGCGGGTGGTGGAGAACGCCTTTGGCATCCTGGCCAATAGGTTCCAGGTACTTCTCACACTATGCAGCATCACCCGACTGAGGAGCATCGTGGAAGCTTGCTGCATCCTGCACAATCTCATGCGCACCTGCTACCCAGTCTTGCAGAACAGGCTTGTGGACCGTCAACAAGGCAATGGAGACATGGAGCCTGGTGAATGGAGGCAAGGACGAAACCTGATAGACACTGTGGATGTACAAGGCCCCAACAGAGCTTCACGTGGAGGGAAGAAGCTCCTCCTGAAACACTGGTGCAACTCCCCATCTGGAGCAGTGGAGTAGCAAGACTGGATGATAGATGGTTAATGGATGCTTCCTTGAGATTGTCTCATAGCACTGATGAGATTGTGCCATGTATGTTGAGTGGTCCTACAATGAATAGGGCATTAATAAAGAGCTTTGTTTATTTTGAAATGTGTTGATCAATGAATAAATTGTTATTGATAAAAAAGGGCCATATGTGTGGCAGCTGGGAGGGTGGACCATACAGTCCCACTATGGTTGCATGGGAGATTTATCTATCCCACAGCTATCCTTACCCTCCCACAATTATCCTTACCTATCCCACAGCTATCCTTACCCATCCCACAAGCATGCAAAGGATTAACCATTTTTTCAAAGTTTTCACCAACACTTCATTAAGTAAATAAAATGAACCAAATGTGTGAAGCAAAGATAACCTTTATTAATAACTGTCTTAAGTAAACTGTATGACTTTATTAAAAAAGCAAAATGAACAAAGTAAAGTGTCTTTCAGCAAAGATAAAGTGAACAGGTAACAACTCAGTCTCTGGCACTATTCTCAGTCACTCTGAGGCATGTACATGGTCTCAGCTGTCAAGCGGGCAGGGACTGTGGAGGTGGCTGTGGCTGGAGTGCTGGTCTGAGGCGCCATTGGGGTGCTTGGCCCCAAGAGTACAACAGGAGATGGTGTGTTCAGGAAGCTCTCAGAGAGCTGACTCAGTCCCGTGAGGTTGAGAGGCCCTTCATCAAGGACCTGGGATGTTAGGCCCAAGACTGATGACAGATTGTCGGTTGATGGGTTTGGCTGTGGGGTGGAGGAAGGAGGAGTGTAGTGGGGCTGTCTGGTCTGCAGCTGGGCGAGGTGAGGTGTCTGTGGCGTGCGATGAACCGGGCCTGGACTGGGAAGGGCTGCCTCTGTGTGGGAAGTCCTGGTACTCGTAGCCTTGGTAGGTGAGGGGCTGTTGAAAGCCGTGGAAGGGCTGTGACATCGCCCGGGGTGGAGGAGCAGACCTGGGTACTGGGTCGGAGCAGGTTCAGCTGGGCCTGAAGGGTTGTGCAGAAGTGCTGTGATCTTCTGCTTCATCACCTGGTATTGGGCCTCGGGCAGGTCCATAAGGGTCTGGCTCACGTAGGTGATGAAGGGCTTCCGGTCCAAGGATGGTATGTCGCTGTGGACCAGCTGAGAAGTTCTGTGTTGGTTTTCATTGTGTCCCTGATCTCCAACAGGACAGTGTGGCTCTGGCCCTCCAGTCTGCCTCTCTGCCTGCATCCTGTGGACCTGGGGGTGGGGTGGGCGTGGGTTGGTCTCTGGTGGCTGCCGCTTCTTGCTCCATTTGTGGCAGGGGATCCTCCAAGTCCTCCGGCATGGGGAGTGCAGCTGTCGGGGGGGTCTCTGCCGCGGGGCGCTCAGAAGACACCTGCCTGGACAGGGCAGCTGTCTCCTGGCTGGAAGAGGACTGGCTGTCTGTGGGCTGTCTGAGAGGGTTGTCAGAGGGGCTGCTCCTCGGTGGCGGACCTCACCCTCCAGGAAGCTGCACTTGGCCATGATGTACATCTCCCGATCAGTGAGCTTGACAGCGGCCTACCCAGATTTCTTCAGGTATAGCCTGCCATACCAGGTGTGCATGTGCTTCCACCATCCAGGAGTAGGTCTGAAGTGTAGCCCAGGCTCTCTGCCTTGTCTCTCCAAGCTGCCTGCTACCTCTTGGTGTCGCGATAGAATCTGTGGCCCTTTCTCCACAGGTACTCATTCTCCCTCAGCCATTCCAGCACATCCTCCTCATGCTCCTCGGAAAGGGTGTACTGTTTCCTCTCCCCCTTCTCCTTCCCTTGCCTCTTCCTCCCTCTGGCAGGGGCTTGAGCAGCAGAGCCTTCAGGGGCTTGAGCAGCAGGGCTTTGAGGGCCTTGGGGCTGGTCCACCACAGCAGCAGCACCAGGAGCAGCAGCAGAAGCACCAGCAGCAGCACCAGCAGCAGCAGGAACACCAGCAGCAGCACCAGCAGCAGCAGGAACACCAGCAGCACCAGCAGCACCAGCAGCACCAGCACCAGCAGCAGAAGCACCAGCAGCTTCAGAGTCAGAGTCAGAGGGTGGGATGGTGGTTCTGTCCTTCTTGCCAGGGCTGGCAGGAGTAGGCACAGGCTTTCTCTTCTTCCCTGACTGACAAAACATGGTGTTATTCGAAGATGTCTGTGGCAGCACGTCTTTCCTCTGAATGCTGACTGCTTACAAGCTGCATCCTTTTATATCTGCAGAACTGATGCAATTCATTCTCCCCACATGTGCAGTGAATGCTTTACATCCGCTCTGCATCCGCTCTGTATCCGCTCTGCATCCTAAGGCGTCCGTGATGCATCCGCGTCATCTGCTACGCATCTGCTCCTTCCGCTATGCGTCTGCTTCGCAATTCTCCCCTGGAAGCCCTTCGGATGTGTCATCCGCTTCCATCCGCTAGGCTTCCTATGAACATCCGCTTAACATCCCCGCTACATACTACCCCCGTCTGTTCCTTTCCGTTCTTTTCCATTCTGTTTATACAAATTTGGGGCATTTTTTTGGAGCGGATAACAACGGATGGAACCACCCCCGAAATTTTGCTCGTCCGCTGTGTCCTTTTTGCATACGTTTTGCATCCATCAGCCAGCGGGACCTAGCCTTTAAGTATTCCTTGTCAGTATTTAATCATGCTAGTTGAATATTTAGTTTAGTTTACTTGCTCAGATATGCTTGCTACTACTATTGTTCCATTGTAATGAAATATTTTAGAGGAAGTATCTCTGGTTTCTTTAAATAGTTGAAGTAAAGTGCTGAAATTGATATTAGCTTGTTATGTGACCTTGAAAAAATAAGTTTGAGTGTCAGGCCTTTGTAAATCACTGCTGGATTGTATTAAGCAATGTGAAATTCATTTCCTTTGATTTTTAAAGAGATTAATAGATGAATTTGCTTTGACCATTTTTTTCTGAATATGAGAGGCATCTAACAATGAATTTGCTTTGTTAGAAGCCTCATGTTCAGAAAAAAAATGGTTACAATAATTTGGCTTTTGGAGATGTAACTCAGGAGTTGAAACATTAATGAATATGAACTAGTTTTTCCTAGTTTAATAGCATTTTAGGTTAATATGAAGACTGTTGATAACAAGACTCTGGGGGATAATCACTCCACATTAAAAGACATTCTTTTTTCTTTTTTCTGGCTATATTCCTACTTTGGGAATATATACAGAGATGATTGTTGATTTTCTACTGATATTATTAGTTAAATGAATTATAGCACAAGATAGGAAAAAAAATATCCCCTTGTTATTTTTTTAATTATAAAAAATAAGAATCTTTTTAGCAACATGGTCAAAGTTCCGACTGTATTTATAACATAGTTTCTATATCATTTTTAAAAAATTGTTACACTTATCACCTCTGAGGTGGTGTTTCATCTTTTACTACTATTGTATATATTTATGAAATAAAAAAATAAAAGCATTACATAAAATCTGTTCAAAGACAAGGAATATAAAAGCGAAAAACAAGAGCCTTGGAAGATAAAAATTCAAACTCCCATTGAACTGAACTGTCTCAATGGTATTACGTCTGTCACCTCCACTCAGACCTACATAGTATATGGTACTATGAGATTAAAATGAGAAAAGGGAAGAATCCATACAATGAGCAAAATTTCTTCAAGAATTGTAATAGGATAAATAAAAGCTCTGCATGGCTTTATTTGACCTTGCTTCCTTTTGCAATAATAACATTGATATAAACAGAGAGAAAAAAATCCTTTCAATGTGTTTCCAGGCTGCTGAGCTCTTTCTAACCTCACACAATTGGTAATCCACTTTTGTGTGCATGTGTCAGAGTTCTTGTCAGCCATAGGCTGCAGAAGGAACAAGCCACAATCCACACCTCCTTCTGCTGCCATCCTGTCAAAACAAAGGCTCTGTTGCCAAGATTTAGCAGAAGGAACAGGAGGAGCTATAACTGCTTGTCTCCAATCCAAGTATCTCTTTTGCAAACCTCCCCTAATGAAAAAAAGAAAAAAAAATCAGGAAGCAGAATTGTTTATCTCTTAACAAATATACAGTGAGTGTTTAAGGCAGATTTTGGTTTTGTGCTTTATATTATGTTTACAAGAGGAGCAATTGATACAGCATTTTACCAAGTAAAAATAACACAATAAAACCAAAACTGGCATAGCCTATTGGGGTTGTTTTCTTGACTGTTAGTTTGCACTGATGTTCTGTTTAGTTTCAGCAATGTGTGACTGCTTCCAAAATAGTTTATTTTCTTAGTACTGCAAGGAACAGGAGCAGAACTGTGCAAACATTCCCTCTTAATGCACATACATGTGTGTTCTCCTTGCTAAAAACACTTCTTCCAAAATATCACTAGGAATATGCATAGTAAAAGATGGACCTTAAAAAAATCAGATTGATAATGAGATTGTAACCTAGTAGACACAAAGAGGAAAAACAACTGTGATAGAAATCAGTAATGTTAAAAATATAGAGTGGAGCAGGTAACCTACTCCCTAGCTTGATGCCATCCAGATTTGTAGAGATGCAATTTCCTTTATTCTCAGGACCACTGTGATTGTAATTATCAGAACTCATTTAAAAGGACATCAGGTTGGAGAAACTTATTCAAGAGCAGCAGAACAGAAATGAGTCACATGGAACAATGACAAAAGATTCAAGTGAAGAAACTGAGCTAAGCTTTGCAGACAAAAAGCAAAACAAAGCCAGAGAAAGGTAAACTGAAAAATACTGCTGCGCAGAGATTACAGAGAGGTAACCAAAGGTGTCACCACTGAGCAGTTGAACAAAGGAAAGGGGGTTTAATCTCTGACAAATGTTATATGGGCTAAATTTTAGCACCTTTTGCATCTTGCCAGAGTTGAAACAAATGAAGTGAAGATCTAGTGAAGATCTGAGCAACACTTTAAAAGTTTTTACCCTAAATATTCACAGTTGTTCCATACAAGAACAATTTCTAGGACAGTTTCATTTTCAAGCAATTTAATATCCGACATCTGATATTTTTAAAGGCGATGTAGTATTTTGCACACAGAACTCCAATTGATGCAATAGAATTTTATCCCGCAAATTAGAACCATGAATGTATGCAAGGAGAAATAAGCAGAATTATTCTTTATAAATCACGCAGATACACACGAATAATTGAGCAGAAAACTATTTTTCCAATTGAAAAACAATTGCCACGCTAAACATCAATAGGAAGTCCAGCGGAAAACCGCACACGCGTACCCTGAAAATGACCACCGAGCCAACCGCTGCATTTTAGAGCCTATTTATTTCATTAAAAGCACCGGCTGCAGTCCCAGTGAACCACTCCCGCACCTCCCCTTCCGACGACAATTATAACTGCAACAGCGACATCTTTGGGCGCCCCCTAAGGGCAAGCAGCAAGTGCGGCGACCTCTGTGCTGGACGTCGATGCAATCCCTTAATCTTGTCTGTTTTTCCTCCCCAACCCTAAGGCTGGCTGGGTACCTTGCAGGCAGAGTATACTCCCAGCTTCTCTAGCTTCTTGGCGCGGGGTGCAGAGCGAAGCTGTGCCTTCTTTCCCGCGATACGAGCCGAGCCGAGCCCCCCGCCGCTGCTGCTACTACTACCACTTCCACTGCCTCCTCCTGCCGGGCTCTCAGCAGTAGCAGCTGCGGCAGCAGCGATAACAGCTCGGGCGGGACCACAAGCAGGCAACCCTCCAGCGGCCGGGGAACCCTGCTGTAGTGCTCCGGCTCCGCCGCCGTTGCCCCCAAGAGTTGCTCCTGCTGCCGCTGCCGCTGCCGCGGTAGCTCCAAGCCCGGCCGCACCAGCCTCAGACATGCCGCAGCAGCGCGGGCGGCAGGAGGCTCGGCTCTGTTGCGACCGACGCCAGCCCCTGCTCCGTGCCCGGTTCAGCGCGCCCGTCGAGCGCTCTGGACCCTCCCCTTTCCCCGCTTTGCAGCCGCCGGCTGCTCCCAAGGAGGGAGGGGACAGGCCGCACCGCGGGCGGGTCCTGCTGGGGAAGGGAAGAGAAGGCGGAGAGGCGCCTGTTAAGGAGACAGTAAAAGGAAAAAGACGGACATGTTCTTGCAGCTTGTCTCAGTTGTCCCTCTTGGCGAAAAGATCCCGCTGCAGACATGGCCTCCCTCGCTTAGGTGCCAAAACAGTGGCGCCTCCAACAGCTCTCCCTTAGCAGCATATTCACGGCCAAATAATCTTCGAGAGTCCATTTTTGCGCCCCCGGACGGGCATCGTACTTCTTGGTGTCCTGCGTTGTGGCACCCATGCCCAAAGATCGTTTTTCGGAGGACGGGGCTATGATGGCAGGGTGGAATGGAGTGGGTTGAATTGGCGAAAGCCTATCTGTTACAGAATCCAGAATTCTCCAATATGTCAGGAAATTTAAGCCTCCTGGGATCGGGAAGACGAGGACTTTAGACGTCGTGACACACCAGTTTATGCCTTAATAAATCTCAGGCACTCTACCTTGTCACAGAAATAGTGAGCGCGCGCGCGCGCACTGATGTTTGCTGTGTAAAGCTACCACTTGGAGGCGAAAGTGAGAAGTTCTCTCCGTACGAGCCACTTCCTCAAAAGGTAGAAAAAGGGGCGATCCTGGCCCACAGCAAACTTAAAGGGCCTCTGGAGCGCTGGAGAGAGGCCTTTGAATGGTAACAGTTGCCTCGCGCCCGATTCCACCCTTGGATGCGCGCCAAGTACTGTAGTGGTGTAGTGGTGTCCATTCCTTCATACATTGATTTCTGATTAGAAAGCAAGTTGGCAGACCTGTTGAAAGTAAACGCTGAAGAGGCATTTTAGAAGAGGTTCAACAGCCATTGCTACCTTGGCTTGGATTAAAGAAATTAAACTGGTTAAAACAGCAGGAAGGAAAAAGTAGGCAGCAATGGAAAACCTCTTTACTTCGCCTTCTTCTTTTAAAACTTCTTTTAAAACTTCGAGAGAGATGAGATATTTTGGAGAAAACCAGCACTCTGGCTAACAAACTTAGTCATTCACTGAAATGATTTGCTGGAGAAGATGGCATGAAGATGAACTAAACTACAGTAACTTGTTCGTTGATTATCTATTTCACAGCCTTTTTGCTTCATTATTTTCTATTGCCCCTTTCCCTACCAGTGATACATATTCTGCCCAGATGATAATCCATGAGGTAATAAACAATTGTTCCATAGCGATTTATCTTAAAACAGTCTTCAAAGGGCTCCAGGACTTTACAATAGTTGAAAACTGATCTAGAGTAAGATGGCCTTTTAAGTCATTTTAGAATAGGAGGGCTGTATGTTTTTTAATTAGATGTTTAGTTTTACAGGTTCATTTCTGTATCGTTTTACATGTTTATTCTACATGTAAACTTCAATAAAGTTTACATTAAAAAAAGCAGGGCCATAGAAAAAATATGTCTCTTTGTTTACTTAAAGATGTATATACCATATTTTAATATTTCCAATGCAATTACTTTCAAATACTATCAAAACATCTTTCCATATGAGACCAAAATATTTTGATACTTATCAAATTTCTTCAGGAAAAAATAATCCTAAATGATGGTACAACTTAAAAGCTCTTTTTTGAATTGTTACCTACTTGGTTTCAAATGACAAAAGACAGTTTGCTGCCACAGCAAATATTCCTAAATGTGAATTCCAGCCCTTTCAATTGCATGTTAAGGTATTGAGCTACAAATCAGGAGGTTGTAATTCTAGTGACCAGATTCATTCATTCATTCTCAAACCAAAAATCTTGCCAACAAAATGTTAGGGATTAGTTCAGGCAGTAGGAGTTGAGAATGATTCAACGGCAACCATTTTAACTCTTGGTGTAATCAATTCAAAAAGGACCAGTCATAACCTCATGCACAATATTATATCTACAGAGGGCTTTGCTGTGATCTAATATAAAATACCTAGTGTGAATACAAATCTTTTGCATCTTTTTGCCACCTTTTTTTTTGAAAGAGGATCAACAAGCTCTAAGTAGCTAATATGGTGCTTAATTTTTCCCCACAGTAACTGAGAAAGAGATAGTGTGTTCAAGTCCATACTGTATTGACTACTGGCAAACACCTGGACAGAAAGTGAGAGGCTCAAATCACTTTGAAAACCATGATTGAACATGGACTTCAACCTCATTTTTTCCAGCCTAAATCCAACACTTAATCAGTACATTTGGCAGTTGTAAGCAGTTTCACATCCCACTAATGGCAATAGATCTTGAAGACTGGTTTAAACTGGATGCAACAGTCTATTAACACAAATACTTCCTTAATAGTGACCAGATTGCTGCAATATGGTGATACTGAAAATCAAGACAAACAAATTAATGAATGGATTTTATTTCTAAGCTTTCATTTTTTATGCATTTAGCAGCAGAATCTGTTCATGAAACAATAAAGCTTAAGGTACTAGCTAATGATACCTCCATTAAGTTCAAATGTTAAAGCTATTTCTTGATTTTGATTTGTCTAAGAGAAACAAAAATGCAGAAGCCCACAAAACAGGAAGCACCAATTTTAGCCTTGCTACATAATACAAATCAGAACAATATCTCAGTGACTAAGGATACCGTTACTATAGTAATAATTGTAAACACTGGGCTTAACTACTAGTCCAGTATTAATGTGCAACTATCAGAGAAAGGAATTCCAAAGAACATACGGCTTTCTAGAAGCTTAAGGTACTGATTTACAGATTTTCACTGAGTGAAAAGCATAAATTCAAGAAGGCTATAATTAGTCAGAGGGGTAAAGACTGAATACCTTGGTTGAGGAAAGCAAACAGGGAAGATTTAACAAAACTAGTCCCATTGATCAGGCCTTTGCATGCCTAAAGACAATCACACATTACAGTTACAGTGAACAAACAAATCAGAAATAAAGAGTAGATTTCAGTAGGTTTATTTTTAAAATTAATATTTTGCAGTAATATTGAACTATATTACCTTTTATTCTTGGGATATCACAATTGAAATCCAAACAACTTTAAAAGATTTAATTGAGCTTCTAAATATGTATTACATGCACATTATCACAAACAGAGACTTCATATAAGAGGTTGAAACTCTAGCTCATATCGTATAATGGGATTGAATTACATTTTATTTGATGTAGCAACCTTCATTTGATTCTCAACTTGCCTTAAAGTTCAAGGGATGCTTTGGGACGGACACACTGGCTTCTGTACAGAATTTGATGTTCCCTCAGCCACCACATCTGAGCTATAAATTCACATAATTTTCTAACTTCTAAATTGTCTATCTTGTAAAATTCCTATTTTGTAACTATTTTTCCCAGGATTCTGTAGATAAAACATAAAGAATAAACTAATTTTAGCCAATGTCCATCAAGAAGTTCTAGTCCAATGCATTTTATTTAGTTCTTAAACTGTCCCTTCTTAATGCGTTTTAATGTTTTAAATGCTTCTTAAATAGCATCAATTCTATTTAATAACACCCATCTTACATCAATATTTTGTTTACTGCCTATTGGGTTTTCATGTTTGTTCCTTATATTCTCCAGTATGACAGTGTTTAATCAGCTAAGTTAATTGCTTTAAAAATTCTTTAACCAAACTTATTTCTATTAAATTTAAAATATAATTCAAATATTTTGAAAACAACAAAGGGCCGGTGCAATTTAAGCAGCTCCCCATCTTACTTACACAGAATTAAAGTAAGAGTCCTGCAATATATATAATTAGGTATATTTTTTATTCAGAATAAGTCAACTATGTTCTATTAGGTGCCCCACTCTACAACAGTTCATATGATATGCTTTATGTACACGTCAAGCCAAAATTCCATTAAATGAATTGTCCTCTTAACCATAATGAATTTGGTTGATCTTGCTTTAGTGCAATGCATACACTTACTCTTTTTTTAAAAAAACAACCCTATAACCTGTTTTTATGGTTTGTTTAACCTAGTAATTGTGCTTTGTATAGAAAACCATGGTCTTTGCATGATATGTAAGTTTAGTCATCCTTTATTGTATAATATTGTATAACATGTGAAATTACCTTTCTCTAATCAGTCTGAAAAAGAAAACTTAATTATGCTTAATAATCTGGTTCTTAATATTTATGGTAAATCATCCCCCTCCCCATTCAAAGCTAAAACAATTTATGATGCAAAGCTATTCCTAGTTAACTGAGAGTAATCCCTACTGAATAATTTACTTTTAAATAGACATATGTAGGATGTCTGATCATTTCTAACATTGTATTTTAAGATCTAAAGTAAATAATTCTGCTCTGTTTTAAAATCTTATTTTATTAAAAAGTTATGTCTGATATTAATTTTGCTCAACTGATACAAAATTATTTCTCCCTATTTTTATTTATTTTAATTTTGTAGGAGAGACTATTATTATTATTATTCAGGAAAGTGATTGCATTAGTATAGAACCAAGCAAACAATAAATTCTATTACACTATGAAAGTAATGGTGCCAACCTTTTTAATTAATGTTTTATTTTCTTTTGAAGTTTCACCTATTTATTTTGTTTTCAATCCAGGTTACTAAATAGTACTTGCACTAAACAATATTTGACTACATTCTTGGTAATATGACATACTAATGGTGCTCTATATTAAGTTTTGAGAACAAGAGTTTGGCTTTTGTAGTAACTTTGTTTTATTGCTGACAATCTAGAAAAATAAAATATAATGCTTAGGTTTTCCCATACTAGGAAACAAGGAAAATACTTCCTATGGCTGCTGTCTTACATAATCTTCCTTTCTTAAACTGAGTCAGGAGGTTGGCTACTTTAATCTTTATTAGCACAAACAACAACTAAGTGTCCCAAGGTCAATATATTAATTATCTATTCTTAAACAAAGTTTTGAGATGATTGACATTGGTATCTTCTATATATAATGAAAGCTCCCCTCCCCCCCCTTTTTTTTTTTCTTGGACAGTGGATAGGAAATTAGATATTACCACATAGATTGTCATTGGCACACTCAGCACAATCAAAATTATACTGTGATAATGTACAGTATTGTTCAGTAATAAAGAAAGACTTTTTGAAATATAAACAGTGCAACTAATTAACAGTTAGGCTTTTATTTTCTGTCAGAATTTAGTTAATATATTTTTTAGATTTCAGTTTCAAAAATAAAATTCAAATATGCTGCCATATTTAATTTAAAATAATTATAAACACTGAAATCCAAAAATACAATAAATTCATAATGGGATTGCCCATGATTTTAATGTGAAATACAGGCAGCTATATATGGATTGTGAATTGTACCTCATTACAGAAATCTCCAATTTTTAGATAATTTCTCAGTGAAATTATCCAGGATTCAAACTCTGAAAGACTTTTATTCAAGAACTGTGCAGATAAAATTCATAGCACTGAAAAAAGTGAACAAAATAATATAAAAGCTTCAAAGGGATTACAGAATTGCAAAGTGAGTAGCTGTGCAGCAAGTTAGCAAATAGGCATTAACCAAAAACATACACAAAAAAAACCCCTTCCTAGATTTTGAATATATCCAGCAGTGAGGATTAAATGCTGGGATAACATAAATAATCCATTGAAAATGTCAGATCCGTATGTGTGTAAAAAAAACAAATTCTAATAATTATTAGGTGGAAAAGTGAAAATATAAAACACAGTTTCGCAATACTTTTGGATAAATGCATGATGTGACTACATCTTAAGTAATTTTTACAGACCTGCTTGTTTTCTCTGAAAGAATAAACTGAAAATGATGCAGGAAGATTAACCAATCTTTATTACCCATTGCCTAAGGAACTACTTCAAAATGTACACCAAATACATGATAATTTGACTGTAATTATCTTAACTGATAAGGGTTTTGGAAACTTGATTCAATATTTCTAAATAGTTTCTGCTTGAAGAAGACTACTTTAAGATCAAAATAATATGATGAGACAACTAAGTATGAATGAGACATGCAATGTACATTTCTCACAAAATATTATTACTGAAGGTTACCACATGATATTGACTGGAAGTTAATTTAAAATGAACTTTAATACTAGCAGCAATAATAACAATGTATTACAACAGTTATTTTCTTCACTCAATAATTCACTTGTAGAATTTACAACTGTAGAAACTGAGATATATAAATACGGAGCTTCCAATGTAGCAATTGCCATAACTAATGAAAACCTATAACCACTGCTTAAATAAGAACGGAATATATTTGTATATTTATTTATATAAAAGAAATTTAGAACTTGGAGATAATCCCTTTACCCATGTGTAAACCATATTGGCCACCATTATTAGCAGTAAGTGACTTCCTACTTTTGGCAGATGTTTGAAAATAATTTAAGAATAGTTATTCTTAATAGATATTCTCTTCTTTTCATAAAAGATAAATGCTGCCTCCCCATTCCTCTTTCATTTATATTTAAACACACAAAGACAATGTGAACTAAATTAAGCAGACTAATGGTATCCCAATAACATTTGAAAATAACCATCATAACAAAGAAGACATCTGGTTGTAATCTATAATCTAATTGGAGGTTAGGAACTGAAATAATTTTACCTTATTGTCAAACTTTAAATGGGTAAAAAAATCTAATTTGTAGACATGGAGTCAAGTGCTATTTCATCCAGTCAAGTGAATATAGATTTTGAATTGATTAATATAAGGTCTTGTATTAGCACTATGCTTCAGCATCATTGAGTGTTTGTCAATTTTTGCGAAGACTTCATTTCTAATACAAGGGTAACCGTGCTTTATTTGGATGAGGACAGGAAGAGAGGCAAACCTTGGATAGGGACCACATTGATACCTCTAAGTTAATATACTGAGAAAACAATAATTTTAGAGACTATCTTTTATTTTGCAATTTATTGAACATCTGTGATATTGGGGAAAGATGTAAATAGTTCCCTCCTCTTGCTTCCTTACTGAATATCTATTTTTATTAGGAAGAAAATACTAAAAGATTTGTTCAGTTGAGAGAACAATCTGTTTAGATTGCAAGATTTTTTTATTATAGAACAAAATAAAGATATCTTGAATCTTTTGTTACATGGTACTCTTCCATACTTAATTGACTCCAATATTCAAATAAGTAGCAAAGCAACAAGATTAGAGGAACATGGGGAATACTAAGGCATTTGACTACATTTGAAAATCTTCCAATTTATAATTCACATTTGCTATGATCAATTATATAATTTTATTTATATTAATAATTTTTGCATAAAAGCCAAATCAAAAGAAAAAAGCTAAGAAAAAGTGCAAGAAAGAAAATTAAATGATAACTTCAATGGAAAAGTTTAAAGAAAACATGAATGATTTCTAACCTTCTTTTGAACAGGTAATAACAATCTTATCCCTTCTCCCTTATAGTTATTATAATCCCTTCACTCTCAATTAACTCATAATGTTGTTCCCCATTGGAACCCCAAGTTAACTGGCAGACACAGTCTTTAGACTCTTATGACAGGCCCGGAGGGTTGGGCTAACCTCACATCAAGAGGGCAAAAAATTCCAGAGGGCTGGTGCAACAGCAGAGAAGACACTTCTCCTGGGCCCCATCAGCTGGAATAATCAGACTGATGCCCATAGCATGCCTCCTCTGCCATTCTGTGAGGTGAGATGGTCCCTCAAGTACTGGACATATGCCATGAAGAGCTTTACAGGTCGTTACTAAACCTTGAATTATACCAGGAAACAGACTGGCAACCAATGCAGCTCTTTGAGCAGTGGTGTTACACATGCCATTCTTTCTGCCCCAAGAACTGTACTGTTACACTCTACACCAGATGTGGCTTCTGAATGCTGTTCAAGGGTAATTTCATGCAGTGTGCATTGCAATACCGTGTTTCTCCAACAATACGGCTTCCACCATGTTTTATAGGCATTCAATTTATAAAATCGAATTAAGCCCCTCTCCCCAAAGTAAGGCCCATATTAAACATGCAAAATGGGAGGGAATGGCGGGGGGGCTTGCATTTAGGAAGTACTTGCATGCCTGGATATGGTGCTGCCTGCGTTGGTGGGGTACTTCATACCGGGAGACCTTCCGCCACCATTGCTTTTCCTTCTCCCTTGCTATGGCGTTAGAGGAACGCCGCGGCATTTGGTGCAGCCACGTACGGCCAGTCAGGGCTCCTCCCTGCAACCGGAGCCCTGAGGAGACACACTTGGCTTCAGGCGCTCCCCTCGCCACGTTCCGAGGGAAGGCGCTTGCCCGAGAGGGTCTCTCCCTCTCTCCCCATAAGGTCTGCACTGCAGCTGAGGAGGAGGCTGCAGCCCATTCCTTCTGCTTGCTGAGAGGTGAGGAAGCTGCGGCTTTGCACAGCAAGTGAAGCGCTGCTCGCCTGGGTGAGATTTGGGAACGAGGGGCAGGAGGCATGAACGCACCCGTGGCTCGCCTTCCTAGTTCTGCCCAGCCCGCATGGCTCTGGCGCAGCCCTGGCGGGATGGGTCCAGTGGGGAGGCGCTCGCTGCCTTGGTGAGAGCTCTGCCGCCTTGGTGAGAGCTCTGCCGCCGGGAAGGAGGGCCCACCTGTCAGCTGCGCTGGGTGCCCCAGGCTAGGGAGGAGGAAGGAGCCCTGACTGGCCGCATGTGACTGCGCCAAACGCCACGGTGTTCTTCTAACGCTGCGGCAGCAAGGGAGAAGGAAAAGGTCTCCCGAATCCCAAGATGTCACTTCCCGCCCACCCGAGGATGCAAGGGGGGGGAATTAAGTCACCCCTGAAAAGATGGCCTAGCCGTCTTTTTGGTTAGGCCGTCTTTTCGCCCTATAATGTGGGACGGCTTTATAATGTGAGAAACATGGTAGCCCAACCATGAAATGACTAGGTCCTGAACAATTGAACATAGAGATTTCTGATGCAGAAAAAGCAGCAACTGGCACACAACCCGAAACTGTGCAAAGGCCCTCCTATCCATGACTGCCACCTGCTCTTCAAGCAAAAATTGTGAATCCAGAAGAACCCCCAAGTTCTTGGAAATTATATATCTGGGGTATTATATATCTGGAAATTATATATCTGGGGTAGTGCTACACCATCTAGAATCAAAGATGACAGTGCCATATTTCAGGGCCCTGTGCCATTTGATTTTGCCAGGGTTCAGTCCGAGCCTGTTGATCCTCATCTAGGACCTCACAACCTCAAGGTATGGCAAACATGACCAATGCTGTTTTTGTCCCATAACTGGGCCTGACCAAAAGGGGTCCAGATAATCTGTTTCATTCAGGACCTTTTGACACTACTACACCACCACCTACCTTTTTTACAACCTTCCCCTCAAAGGGGAAGTTGGAAACTAGATGAAAGTTGTCCAAGCATATGGCATCTAGTGATGGTTTAAGGAGGGAGGGGGAAACCAAGGCCTCCTTAAAAGCCTCTGGAAATGTTCCCTCCTCTAGTGATGTATTATTTACTGCCTAAATCCACCTGCCATGCATCATCCTGAAAACTTTCACCCATCTAAGAGACAGAATCTAACAGGCAGATGGTGACACCAACAGATTTAGGACCTTGTTCACTTCAACAGGGTCAATAGGGTCAAACGGTTCCCAGATAACAAGGTAAGAGCTCTCCCAAGGAATCTCATATGACCTACCTCCACACATGGAATTCATTCTTCAGCACATGTCTATGAAGTTATGCTTTGCAGTATTCAATGACAATTCACTATAAGTAATAAAATAGTAGAAAAGGTTATACATAATTTTCTTGGAATACACAATAAATTGCCAAAAGTATACAAAATAGGAGCTGTAATCTAAATGACTATTTATGAGAAAATAAATGTAGAATTTGGAGGGGTCTTCAGTACCTTTCAATAGTTAATTTCTTCCTGGCTTTATCTATACCACACTTCTTTTAAATTCCTTTATGTTTTAAAACTACTTTTGAGTTTTATTGGATCAAGACTTATATTTTTTAGATTTGTTTAATAATTATTGTAACACATTTTATTTATTCCCCACTCCACCCCCAGAATGACATACCAAACAGACCTACAAAATTCTGAAACTAGTGAAGAGGAACAAAAACTACAAAACTCTGAATCCTGCAAAGAGGAACAGGATTTAGCAAAGATGCTTATCATTGATTTTAAGAAAATTGAAAGCTTAAATATTAGAATCCCATGTTCCATTTGTGAAGAAATGGTATACATCAGTCAACTTTTTCATCACAAAAAAGTCCACCAAGCTCAAGCTGTACTAGATTATCAGTGGCCATATGTGGAGCCTATAGATATAAAAAAAATTATCCTTCGGAGAAAGCAACTCATTTTAAGACTGCAAAAAACTGCTCAATATCCTGAACAAGAGATAGAAAAGATTGGTTGTTCCATTGATCTTCTTAAAGAGAGCATCAAAATTGCTCCATACTTTTGCACCGATAATGTTGTTCAAAGTTCGGTGTATGTTAAAGATGTAAGCAATCCACTGATTAAAGCCATAGCAATTTGTCAAGATAAAAATGCTGTTTGGCACACAGAAATGGAAGATGTGTTTATTGTACTAGATAATTATGGGCACAAGAGAGATACTTGCTTACTTGGACTCTTTGATGGAAATAATGGAATTTCTGCTGCTCAGTTAACTTCAGATGAACTTCCTCTTTTACTTCTTGACCAGCTTTCTCATAATGATTCCTCCTATCAGATTAGCGATGCTGAAAAAAACATGCTTCATTCTTTTTGCACTATTTTTAAAGAAGACTATGAATTAAAGGAGCAAGTTTTTTCTGTTGCAGAAGCCAGAAGCCAAAACTCACAACCAAATAAGTATGAATGGATTCATAGAGCATTTGCAAAAGCTTTTTGGAGAATGGATAGGCTTTTACGTCTTGGACGAGGTGAAGTTTCCAAAGTTCGTTGGAGTAGCTGTACAACTGCCATATGTTTAGTAGAAATGGCAGGCAACATAAAACAAAACCAAGAAGAACAAGAAGGGGAAGAAACAGTTGAATCAATAAATGATAACAAAGAGCAGAACTTCCTGCAACATGAGAAGGGGCTGCCTGAACCAAACAGAATAATAATAAGAAGAATCATAGAACAAGAAGTACACAAAATTATGGAACAGCAGGAAGAGAAGCCACTTGGAAGAGTAAGTGATGGAAAAGACCAAAATAACACAGAGCAAGGGGCAGATTCTCTCACAGAACATCCTCGAGAACTATTTACAAATATAAATGATGGAATTAAAAAAGGCATCATAGTGTCGGAAGATAATGAGCAATTGGCAGAGAATAAAGATAAGATCCAGGAAGAAGTTTGGATTGAAAACAAAGAAAATTCAGATGAAATTGCTGGAATAATGCACATTGCTAACGTTGGTATGTATAGTCATGAAATTCAGAATGTTATGTTTCCCTCCCACTCTCCCATTTTGTATCTCTGGTCACAACTGTTAGCCATTGAGCTCCAGATAGAATAGAACAGTCATTTATTGAATTGATTGTGCAGTCCTGAATTTTTCAGCAGAATTTTCCTAATTATGATATTTTATAATCTATAAATCTTTCTAAATATTTTGTTAATTCAGTTCAATTATATGACAACTAACTCTGGTTAGTATGTTAATTTATCTGAGCAAAGCATAACTTGAATTATAACTGATCCTAATTAAATTGCACAGTACTATTTATTCTATGTTCAAAATTAGGTCGGCGCTGACCAGTCCCCAAAGTTATGGCTGTTGCAGCACACTATGATCAAATGACAAAAATTTAACTGCATGGCAGTCCACTTGTACCACAAGCCCTTCAACTCCCCCCACCTGTCTAGCTCCCTCATCTGTGTCCTTTTGATCCACTATCCATGACTCCTATTGCCCTAGCTGACCTTTGCCATTTTCTTGCTTCCAACGCTGACCAAACATGTTCAGACTGGCACATCACGACAACTACTAGCCACGAGATTTTCATCCCAAAGTTGCATGTGACAGTTTCTTTGTGAGACCCAAAGAAGATGGCTTCATTTGCCAACAGCTGCCTTGTGGCCTTTGTCAGCAACAGGAAAAGGTGGCAAAGGTCAGATGAACACAGGGAGGTGGGGCCCACACAGAGCATGTGATGAGGGTTACTGTGGCTAGAACTAGTTCAGGGTGGCTGAGCTTTCCTGGAGTGCTACATCTTTGGGGCTTCTAGTAGCCCTAGAGCTATGGTATGCAAAGAAGCCCTTGACCAACCAAGTGGCAAGCAGCACCAGAACCACGTGGTTGTGGGACTGCTTGCTGACCAAGGCTCGCCAAAAGGAGAGATTGGGGGCAAAGTAGATGGGGGGGGGTTGAAGAGGAGGCAGTCCTTTACAATTCTAGGGCTTGGGAGGAACCAGGTTTGAAATGGTTTGAATCGGTATGGGTTACAAACTAATTAATCAAATTCAGCTAGTAACAGCAATAGGATATGCCAGACTGCCATTGCTTGGTGAGCACATTTTTTAGCGATAGAAATTCAAATTCCAATTGTGGTTGAAAGTAGAGAACTACATGTAACAAATCATATTGCTTTCACTCCACTTGAGTGTTTTAGCAAAGATATTTTTGGAAAATTGAGCTGTAGTATAAATATCTTCTAAAAAATGGAAATAGAATCCTACTATATGTAGCTAGGAAAAAAGCTGTCCAGGATAGACAGGATTTTAAGCAGTAAAACTTGGGAAAGTTTAAATAAATATTTGAACTTGAATATGAATGTAGGCAAATATTTGATAGGAAAGGCTTTCATTGCAAGATCTAATTGAAGTATTAACCAGACATTTCTCCTGTTGCTTACTTGGGTTATTGACCTGGTGGCCTGCCACCAAGTCATTGGATTACAGTGGGGTATAAATGTTACAGTAATGAATTAATAAATACTATGTAATAATAAAAACCTTTTAAAAATGATATAATTGATCCATTAGGTTCTGAGAATACTTTGTTGAAAAATTGCTGTTTTTAGCCCCTGGAACGCATTGGACTTTGAATATTTTTGATTGCCTTACCATATTAAGCACCAGCAAAGTTTTCAATAAGAATTTCTAAACATTTCTTACAGGAGCCTTTCTGTGCCCAGAATAATTGTTTTTAGATTGTTTGGGTTCTGAATGTTTTGGTTTGTACGTAGAACCAAAACAGCTAATCCCAGAAATGTTTTACAGCTACTCCCGGAAGTGTTTTGCAGCTGGAATGAGTAAAAAAAAAAGAATTTTTTAAAAAATCTAAAATCTAAAAAAAAAAAGAGGAAACACTGAGAAAATCAGAAAGTGGGGGGACTGGAAAAAATCATGCTAAGATTTATCCTATTCTTTATGTCATAGTGAATAATGGGTGCACGGGTCACTATAAGGGAGCTCGGAAAATCAGGTAGGTAGGCAGGCAAGCAGGCTGGTGGGATATACTGAACTGCAAATTGTTGAAGAAAAATAAGTGATAAAGGAAAAAGGTGGTAGACATCAGCCATGTCATGCCCATCTTGTAAAATCACTTTAGGATTCCTTGAAATTGTATTTTGATCAAAGCCTAGGACAACAATACACTTTAGATTTTATTTCTTCTGAATCACTGCTGAACTTAAATGGTTCAATAGAACCTCTGGAATGCAAATTGTTCTAGATTCAAAATATGTTTATACAGAAGTTATTTGAGTACTATATGAGAGAGAGTAACTCTAGTTAGATAAGCATTATGTGGCATTATTGGCAAAAGATTTAATGCATGCTCATCCTACCCCAAAGGTGCTGTTTCAGAGCAGATAATTTCATACCACACCGTAACCTTAGCAGCCATACTAAAGAAGTCAAGGTTTCCACATCTAGATACGAACAATTGTTAGTAAACCGCTGAGAGTTTGGAAGTTGCAGTTCCAAAATATCTCACAGACCTCAATCTGTAGACTTGTTGTGATATCAGTGTTTGTCAAACTTGGCAACTTTTAAGTAGTGAATTTCAACTACCACCTGGAATTTTGGGAGCTACATGATTTAAAGTTGCCAAGTTGGCAATTTTACACTTTCTTTACACAACTGGGAACACCTTCTTCCCAAATGTTCTCTGGCCTTTAAAAAGTATCAACAGAGCATTAATCAGGCTTATGATTTTTTTTTTAAATGTAGATTTATTGTATTAGCCATCATAGTTTTATATAGCTTTACATGTATTAACCTCAGGGATTTGCTGAAGCATATTGATACTGCACTCTTTTTTTAGTGGCCCTATTTTTTTTTAAGTCCTGTTGGGAAACCACATTCCCTCAACTGAACAAAGAAACTTTGAAAAGTGGAAACTTTTAGAAAACACCTTAAATGGTTTTTAAAAATCAGAATTTGACAAGGAACAATGAAAATTCCTATACAAGATATGCACCCAAATACACACAAGGTTAGTGTTATATACTGTATTCAGATTTTTACACATCTATACTGCTATGTTGAAAATTAGGCCTTATCAGAGATATGGAAAAGCATGATCTGTGCTAAAACACAGCACAAACAATACTTGAACCTAAAATCTGATTATATATTGTCTTCAAAATTATATAATGATTTTTTTTAATTTAGGTAATGTTCATGCAGTTTTATGTAAAAATGGAAAGAGTTATTGGCTTACTAAAGAACACTCCACATACTCTAAAGAGGAAAGGAGACGCATTCTTCAGAATGGTGGATCTATCAGCAGTAATGAGCCTAAAGGACTAATAGAAGGACTAATAAAAAATACTCGTGGCTTTGGCCATCATGGAAACCCAAAGATAAAGAAAACAGTTATTCCTGTACCAAATACAATCTCTTTCTCTTTTGATAACTCATGTCAGTTTTTTATTATAGCAACTAATGGACTTTGGGAAGTTTTGGATAAAAATGAAGTTGTGTTATTAACAATAACTTTGTTTTCTGCTTACTTGGCAAAATATCAATATGCCCAATTGATGAAAAGTTACATTCCCCAAACTTCAAAGTTATCTTTGGAAGATCAATTCTATTCATGGTATATGAATTCTGATTTATTTTCTGAATCGGATTTAGGCAACGAAGAGGAAACTGAACCAAGTTTTCAGTTAAAGCTTCCAATTAACAATAGCACAGAAGAAAAAGTAGTTCTGTCAAACAGTTGTACTATTTCTACAAAGCAACTCTCAGAAAATTCTTTAGAAACATCAGCTAATGTTCCTACATCTTCAAAACAAAGTACTTCACCAGACACTAAACTAATCCAAAAAGAAAATAAGAAAAATTCAGAAGACCTAATATCTGAAAATCATGATTTTTTACAGATATCTGAATATTCAGAAACAGATTCTAGAACATTTTACAATCTTGCAGCGAAGTATATTACTAAGCACTTGGTAAAAGCTGCTCTAAAAGCAGGTTCTAGAAATAATGTTTCTGTACTGCTAGCTCTCTTAAATGGATGTTATAACATTCCCACTGATGTGTTAATGGGAAAAACAGAGTAAGAAACACTGACATAATGCATAAAAAATAAACTTGTTTAAAAAGAATGATTACCAGATTTCCTTTTATACCACTTTATTAAAACCTGAGCACCTCAATATAAAACTAAACACTGGTGAATTGTCATTTTCCTTGCTAAGCCCAAATTATTGCAAATTTACATCTGCACATGTAAGTTTTTGCTAGCAGTTCAACATTTAAATAGATTAAATCATCTTTTCAGACACGTGGTAGATTTCATTTAATGAAAATAACTAAAGAATTAGTGCAATATACTGGATAAATAAAAATAAAATGGACTTTGGGAAACAATGTTGCAGAATTCAACACCGATAGACAGTTGTATTTATGTTACAGGAACAGGAGCATCTTTTATTTTTGTTCTACCCATGAAGGAAGAACTTAATCCCTCTTGTGATCTGGGGGAAAACAAAATGTTAGCTCTTTAAAGTAACTGTACATATTGTATGCTTTTAAGCAACTCTTAAAATAGTACAGAGTAAAACAGATGTAGACTACAATGCAGTACCCTATTTACAGTACATTGACATACCAATTTTAAATCAAGTTGAATGTACATAATTTTTAGTGCTCTGTTCAGTTACATTCTTAGGGAAAAGGTAATTGTACTAATGATCAACACTGATTAAAATCAAAATCAGCTACCTAGTTTTTATAAGATATGTCTCAATAGTTTGTTAAGAAATATGTTGTGTTGCATCAGAAGTTGAATTCATTGGTTGTGACATTTTAAAAGCAGAAAAAATGTGTGAAGCTTGATTTTTTAAAAAATTTTAAACTGGGTTTTGACAAATTTATATATAGTGTAATAAAACCAAAAGAAAACCAATTGTTCTGCAAGCACAGGATCAATAAAATTGTTAATGTTTCACATATTTTACTTAAATTATGAAACTGTGGAATGTATGGTAATGTATGGAATGCATGGTAATTACCCACATAAACATTTTGCATAAATACTGTTAATAAGCTTACAGGAAGTTCAGAAGGTATATTAACCTTTTTTTTTTTTAATTATTCTATTCATTACACTTTAACAGTAACCAATATCCAACACTTGAGGACCTAACTGGTTAGCTGCAGATCCATGGAACAGTTCAATCTCTATTCCTAATGACATGTAATCCAGTTAAAAACCTCTTAACTGAAACAGGTTTAGCCAGCTTCTTTCCCCACCCCACCCCATTGTTAAAACATAACAGCCAGTGATACATGCATGTTATTAAAAATTAGGACAAAATCATTCTGTATTATTAGAAACAACTATTCCATAAGTCTCTTCAGTTTTGGAAGCTGTATTGGGCCAAGTTAAATACTCCAAATTCCATTGTTATTAAGAAATTAGGAAGTGGAAGAATATTCAAGACAGTTTAAAGCAGCTGAAAGTTTAGTTGCTACAACATTGACTCTTAGTTGGTTGTGTTGGTTCAGTAAGATCTACTCCTCCTCTTCCTCTACCAGAGTTAGCTCCTGTATTCTGTGGTTCATTCTTCGGCAACTTTTTAGCTATAAAAATATAGCAAAATTAGAATATTTTTTTAAAAAATAAGCATTAGCTGTGTATATTTATAGCTTACAGCACTATACAGCATAAGTTTTTTATTCTGATTAACCTTTCACAAAAATTGGTGAAGTTCATCACATCCTTGCAGTGTTTCTGGAATATGCTTGTTTTAACTTGGCTCTATCAGCAGCCGACTGCAATAACTCTACCATATATTTCACACTAGATGTACTTTTTTGGCAGCATACATGAATTTCTTTTTCAAAAGATCCAAATGATTATGGAGCTACTTCAATGTGGCTTGTCTGTGTATAGCTAAACTTACCCATTATGGTTCACCTTGACTTGTTTTAAAAAGTATGTTGAAAAAAAACTATGGCTTATCAAAGTGTTTAATAAGTCAATTTTTCTATATAAATTGTTGAGATCCCTGGAAATAGAAATTCTGCAAAATTGGATAATAAATTAATAGAGTTTCATGGGAATAAAATAATAAATTTTGCTTGGTTTATATCTTATTCAAATTTATTTTTCTGCTTAATAATTTTTTTAATATGCAGGATTACTTTTAGTTCTAATTTTTTTTCTAGCCTTAATAATATAGTGTTGTATTCATTCCAAGTAAAATGTAAAAAGCAGCTCAGTGCTGAAGGGCAAAATTGAATATAGTCCTCAACTTATGATCACAACTGAGTCACAAAATTTCTGTTATTGAGTTAAGGGAGTTTTGCCTCATTTTACAATGTTTCTTGCTATAGCTGTTTAGTGAATCACTGCAGTTGTTAAGTTAGTAACATGGTTGTTAAGTGAATTTGGCTTCTCCACTGACTATGCTTGTTAGAAAGTTGCAAAAGGCAATCACATGACCCCAGAATATGCCAAGCATCTGAATTTTGATAACGTGTCCTTGAGGATGTTGCTATAATCATAAGTGTGAAAAAATGGTCACAAATTACTTTTTTTCAGTGCCATTGTAACTGAAGGATCCCTAAACAGTTGTACATTGAGGATGAACTTAAACACTTTACTTTCATGATGGAAATCACTTTGCAAATGCATTGGGAATATAAATGCTTTCTAATGGGACTTTACTTACTTAAAAGAATAAAACTGAACAAAATAAACTTTGAAATGAGCTGAATTTGACTAATCTAACACATATTCTCAGATATTGAAATTAAATATAACTTTGAATTTGAATTTAGTTTTAATGGAACTGGTTCATCTCAACATGCGTAATGAATATGATATGTCAAATTAAAGCTTTACTTTAAACTAATATACAAATAAGCATGGATTCCATTCCACATGTACAGCAGCTTTCAGATCATACATATTTAATAGGTTTAGTAATTATGGACTTCTTGCGGTAAAACCAAATTTTCCTTAACCAATCATGACCTATTGGGCCATAAACTGCCCATGAAATAAAAGTACTTTGTTAAAAATAAATCAAGTTATTCGTTCAAAGTGAACATTATCTTTGCTAATCTACTTTTTATTTAAATATTCTGCATTCCATCAGTACTTTTAACTTTATCAATTTGTAAAGAGCTGCAAATTATATAAAATTGCTGTGTATGATTTAAAAATGTCAAAATTACTATCAAGCAGCAATCAGAGGCCAGGCTGTCCACTTGCCACTGTAGTTCCATCATTTTGATGACTGCTCTCCCTTAAAGTGTCACAAAAATATTTTTAAACTGTAACTTTAAATAAGAGTTCACTTACCAATTGCCATGAATATTTCATTTACATTCATTGATGTTTTAGCTGAGGTCTCCATAAACAATAAACTGTTGTCATCTGCATAAGACTGTGCTTCCTGTAAGTTTAAATGTCCATTATTTTTCGTGCTGTAATTCTGTATTATACAAAATATGTATTGTCTGCAGTTAGAATTGTGTTTTAAAGATAAAATTTTGACTTGACTAGTTTAGTCAAATCAATGCTTTCAGCAAAAATTAATAATTTTAAAGATTTGCAGTGACACCTACACAAATGAACAAAACTGCAACTGGATGAAGTAGAAATGAAGTATAAAACTGCTGAATTATTTCTTCTCAGGATCTATAAATGCTCAGTATTTCAAAACTAAAATCTGAAAGTTTGGTAATTAAAGGATAAAGAAAATTAATTCTAATTTTGATACTATACTTATTAGAAAACAAAAAGGCTAACAAGGGAAATTGTTAGAAGTTATACACATAATTATAGCCCTGCCTATATAGAATTTATTCACAATTTATTTATTTATTTATTTATTTACAAAAATATTGAAGAAGGGAATAACAAACCATTTCTGAACTGTTGACAAGTTACTTGAAATCAAGTTCAACTCAAACTGTTTATCTTTGCACTTAGGTTGGGAACTTATCTTTAAATCTTCAATGCACTTTACATGTATTTGGGTTTGTGCTTGTTACATACAGTGAAAAACACAAAGGTAAAGGTTCCCCTCGCACATACGTGCTAGTCATTTCCAGCTCCAGGTAGCGGTGCTCATTTCTATTACAAAGCCGAAGAGCTAGCGCTGTCCGAAGATGTCTTTGTGGTCATGTGGACGGCATGACTAAACGCCGAAGGTGCAAAGAACGCTATTACCTTCCTACCAAAGTGGTCCCTATTTTTCTACTTACATTTTTACATGCTTTTGAACTGCTAGGCTGGCAGAAGCTAGGACAAGTAACAGGAGCTCACTCCATTCCGCAGTGCTAGGATTCAAACCACCAAACTGCCAATCTTTCTGACTAAAGCTCAGTGACTTAGCCACTGAGCCACCACGTCCCCCTGTTATGTTATTGAACATAAGATATATTAAATTTAGCATCAGTATGTTTATCAGTATGATAAACATACTGATGCTAAATTTAACATATCTTCCAGAACTACCCTATTTCATAGAAATTTCTGCAGTCATGTTTCCGATTTATGGGATTCCACATAAGATTCAGAAAAGCAATAAATAACAGTCTCCAAATAAGTAGAAATTTCTATTATGATACAGTAAATATCAAGCAGCTGTGATTTCTACAATTTAATGCTTGAAAATACTGTATTAATGTAGTTGAACCTCTGGTGACAACTGAAAACCAAGACAATGTAGACAATATTATAAATATGTGATGTTCTCATATTAGCATTTTTATGTGTTAACTTCTTGTTGATAATTCTCTTGGAAGTAGGTTATTCATACTTACTTTAAAGGTAGCGAAATATTAATACTGGACTTGAAGAATAGGAGTGCTTTATTAAAACTTTGATAAGCACATGGAAGTACTTTTTTTTTCCAATTCAAATAACCAAAGAGTTGCATTATTAATTGTCCTCATAATTCCTGACAGGTCCTACTTTTATCCATAATTATCACCAATTAAAATTCACCTGTCTGTTAAAATATGCATAACTTTTGCATTTTATCTTGTTACAAATGTTAGTTTAAAAATTAGCCGAAATCATGAACCCCAAGACTGCATGAAAATTGATGCTTCCATAGTCCAAATGTAGTATTTTATTTATTCAAACATATTAACTAACACGTGTTAGACAAATACACGCAGTGTATACCTGGCTTCTGAATATCACAGTATCTAAGACTGCATTTATTTTTAATTTTTTTTGAATGATGTCGTGGCAATATTTATCCTCTTGCATTTTCATGCTTTCAAACTTCCAGGTTGGCAGAAGTTAAAACAAGGAGCTTACCCCATCATGTAACACTTGGGTCTTGAAACTGGGCTATCGGCTTTTGAGTCAACAAGCCCAGCTTCTTTACTGCTGGCCATATGGAAATGTCTTTGGACAGCACTGACTCAATGGCCCTTGAAACAGAGATAAGCACTATCCCCTGTAATTGGCAACAACTAGCAGATTAAAATCCTTTACTATTGATAATAAAGATAGTAAAGATCCTTTATTAGTAGTAGTATGAGTTATGCTTTTCAATTTCATCTGGCAGTTCTGTACACAATTATAATTGTAATATGTTTATGTTGCTTAAGGAGGAGGGAGAACTGGTAGTACTTTATGAACTCTGTTGGTATAAATACAGTAGTACTCGGTACTCAATTGGTTCTGGGAGGCATGACGATATTAAAAACAAGTGCCAAACAAACAAGGTGACTTTCCATGTGACCCTTTGTTTTGGCCAGGAAAAACTCTCTCTTTTTTCCTATGCCAGTGACCTTTCCATCATGGCTGACTTCCTGTGCGCCTCTGTGGCCATCTCCCTCTTCCTTTTGTAGTAACCTTCCAAGTATGACCAACTTCCTGTCTGCCCTCTGCAACTATTCCTTTTGCAGGGTGCTGAATACCAAAGAAACTATGAGTACTGACAACATTTTTCATCAAAATATGTAGATTACCATATTTTTGAGTTTTGAAGCAGTCAAATACCGAGGTACAACTGTAATTACTATCATTTGCTTCCCAGCCATTGTCATTCCAGATACTATTTTTGCTTTGATTAAGTAGGTGCTGAGGTTTCAGAAGATGAGTGATGATTTAGAATATTCATAGTATGAACCATAAAATAAAGATCTAATTACTGATAGAAGTATCCTATCAAAGTAATACTACAGTGTTTTACATTTCTATACATTATTTCAGCAAAGCTACAATTTCAGACAAAAATATGGCAACTAAAACTTACCTGAAAATCTACAGCCCTTTTGTTAGCTAGATCAGCCTTATTTCCTGCTAAAGCTATTACAATGTTGGGATTTGCTTGCCTCTGAAGTTCTTTTACCCAGTTTTTTGCTCTTGTAAAAGATTCCTGTCAAGTATTTAAAGAAAAAACTCATTTCTTTTTCCATTTTACAATCTGCCAATAAAAGGATATGGTTTGATATCCAATGCCAAAAACTACATTTTAATTCAATTCTGTTTTCTCTTTTGTTGCATAAACTCTAATTTTAAAAATTCCTATAACTATAAACTGTTTCAATGAAGATTTGTTCAAGATTATAAATTCATCTATAAAAAGGGCGTTGGTACTTACCTGATACGCTCGTTCTCTTTGAGCTGCTCAGGGCATCCAGTCGTGGGAGGTGCTTAGGCTGAGCTTGATTTGTGGAATGCTCCTCCTCCACCACGTGACTCCTCAGCGTTCCCCAGTTTTGGCGAAGACAAGGGAAAAAAGCGCTCCCATCCTCACATACAAAAAAGTTCACTGGCCGAAACAGGACCCCACCAGACGGAAAAAAAGGGTGAGGCTGGATGCTCTTCACAGCTCAAAGAGAACAGGTGTTTCAGGTAAGTACCAACGCCCTTTCTCCTATGAGCTGCTCAGAGCATACCAAAACTTGGCCTGTCCTATGGGAGGGACTCCGTCTGGTTTGGAATCTCCTCCTGATCTCTGTGGACCCGTTGCAGAACTCTTCTGTCAAAGGAACCCTCAGCAGAAGCAAACACATCAATTTTGTAATGTCTAATGAAGGGCGATGGGGAAGCCCAAGACGCGGCACGACAGATTTCAGTTATTGATGCCTGTGTGGCCCATGCTGCTGAAGTTGCTGCACTCCTTGTTGAATAAGCTGTTATGCCATTAGGCACCTGCAGAGATTGGGTCTGGTATGTTTTTGCTATTGCCGCCCGTATCCAACGGCCTATCATAGATGGTGAAACCTTGCAACCCTGAGAATTTGGCTGAAAGGACACAAATAAAGCCTCTGATTTCCTGAAAGCTGCTGTACACTTGATATAGATTCGCAGGGCACGCCTCACATCAAGCTTATGCCATTGTCTTTCCATCCCCTGTGATGGTTTGGGACAAAAATTTGGAAGAATAAGCTTTTGAGCTCTATGAAAAACCGAATTGACCTTGGGCATAAATGTGGGATCGGGACAAAGGACCACACGATCAGCATGAAAAAACACAGAGATCAGGAGAAGGCGGAGCTTCGTCTCGGTGCTACAGCTGAGATCTCGGGGCTCTGAGATCTCAGCTGATATTTTCACCCCTGGTCGGTCCTAACGGACCTAAACCGTCCCGTAGAGACGGGGATTGTGAAGGGCACAGTCCCAGGATCCCAGAGATATCGCAAATCTCTGGTTTGATCCGGGAGAAGCCCTTTTGCTGGCGGTGGAAAGGCAGCCTCCAAAACTGCTGAAGTCGGGACAGCTCCGAAAAGAAAGTGGCTGGAGCGAGGGTGTGTCGGCTGGGTGAGAAACTTCCTTTGTATTGCAAATTGGCTGAGACCTGAAAGGATATCCTGAACAAAGAAGAAACATGTGGCTTTATTCTTGTCTGACTGGAATCTGGTTGAGCGGCGTTTTTTAAGTGATGTCAAATTGAGGCTTGGATTCTTTCCTTACTATTTTTTTTTCTCTTTTCTGAGGACTTTAATGTGACTTTGTAGGTAACCAGATTGAATTTTTTCTTATATATATTTTTATGCTTCTTTTGATTTTTTAATTTTCTTTAGGATAGAGGCCCCCTTTGTTTCTTCTGAGTTTTGTATACATTACTCTTTGTTCTGGCTGAGGGGGAAAAAAGTATTAAGAGACCTTGCAACACTGCCAACTAGAGGCTTGAAAGTACTTTATTTGAATTGGGGAGAAATGTATAAATACTCCTTCTCAAGGACATTTTAATGTGATAAGATGGAGGGAGAGCACAGAAAAATATTATTACAGGTGTTTTCCTGGACTCTTATCAATATCTCAACACTTGAGGCTTGGCTTTGAAGCTGCTGGAGAAGAGAGTAATAATAAGAGCCTTGGATAAATAAATAAAGGGCAGTGTGCAGTATATATATATATATATATATATATATATATATATATATATATATATTTGTGAAACCTCTACTCGCCAAGCCTTTTTGTATATTTCAATTTTAGTAATATTTTTATTTTTGCTTTTTATTTTATCCCTTTTCTTTTTTGGCTTTTTGGGCCTTTTTATTATTGGATTTTTCCATTTTGGATCATAATTGACTACTCTATCAGATGGATTGAAGGTCAAAAAGAATTTGAAGTTTTTTGAAGCATTAAAATGAAAAAAAAAGTAAGAAAAAGAAGAAAGTGTTAAATGAAATAGATTGTGTGTATTTGGATTGCTTGGTGACTTTGGGACTTTTGGAAATTCTTATTTGAATGATTAAAATCATTTGGGTCGTTTAATTTTTTTCTTTTTTTTACAATGGCATTACTTATGGATGAACTGAAAATGGAATTTATAAAATATAATCAAGAGAAACAAGAAGGGAAGGATTCTTTTGGCTCTATTTTTCATTTTTTAGAAATGGCAATTTCTACATATGAGAAACTACAAGGACAAGAAGATTGGGATGAAGAAGAAACCATCCTTAATCAACAAGCAACTTTATTTGGGGAAGAAAGGGGAAAGAGGAGAAAGAGAATGGAGAATTTAAGACTTAAAAAAACAACCAAAAAAGAGAAAAACAAGGTGAAAAGTGGACATAATATCAGAAAGCAACAGAAAAGAGGAATACACAAGAGGGTGGAGATTAAGAGACAAGGGGGTAGAAAAGGGTAGAGGGGAGAAACAAGGGAGGAAAGAAGGGAAGAGAAGCTACAAAGGTTTGAAACTAGATGTAAAGAAACAGATTTTATTTAGAGATAATGGGTAAACATATAACTGAAAAAGAGATTCTGCAAAGGTACATAAGATTGTGTTGTTGTATCTGTATTTGAAATAATGTTAGAAAATTGGAATAATATATGATTATAAAATGGGACAAAATATTTAATGTAACTTAGCGAAAAAAAAAAATTTTTTAAATAAAATAAATGAAATTAAATATGAGAGAATTGAATTAAAGAAAGTAACTAAGCAAAATCTATAAGTGTTCCCATAGAAGTTTGATATTTATTTAGAAAGGATTGTGTAAAATGTTTAAGACTTAAATGAATATTAATTTTAATGATATAATCTCAATTGCTATGGATTGTTGTTTTAATTATATTATATATCAAAAAAAAAAAACTTTTTTCTTTCTGTTTTAAAATATTGAGTTTACTTTTAGAATGTACTACGCAGAATCCGAATGAAAATTATGTGTTATGTTAAGCTTTAAAATTAGGGGAAGGATAAGTATGACAAGGCTCCAATCAGTCATTACAGAAGAAATTTTGTGTTAATGAGAAAAAATAATAGACAGCTGAAACAGGACAGACAAAAGATATAAGTATAATGATTTAAATTGAGATGAAATAAATATAATAGAATTAAGAGAGTGAAAAGAGGGGAGAAGCTATATAGAAAATGTAAAATAGTAAATAAGAAATGGAATTGCTATATAAAAGTAAACATGAACTTGAATTTATGTCTGTACAAAAAGATGTAACTCGGGATCAAACTGCCGTCCAAAAAGATATTTTATGTTTTTCTATGTTTTGTGTTTTGTTGGTATATGTTTGTTTGTTAAAAAATTAATAAAAAAATTTTCAAAAAAAAAACCACGCAGAGATCTTGTCTGACAGACAGGGCTGCAATTTCTGAGATACAACGAGCGGAAGTGATTGCTACCAGGAAAACTACTTTGTACGTGAGAAATTGGAAACTTGACGATTTCAAAGGTTCGAAAGGACCTTTAGTGAGAGCGACAAGGACCTTGTTAAGGTCCCAGGTGGGATAACGGTGCACTGCTGGAGGGCGTAAGTTGGTGGCTCATCAAAGGAAGGATCTTATGTGTGGGTGATGTGAAAGAGAACTGAGACCCTTGTGACCGAGAATTGATGCCAAGGCCGCCACCTGCCTTTTTAACGTATTAGGTGACAACCCCTTATCAAGTCCCTCCTGTAAAAATTCTAGAACCTGGGCGACAAAGGGAGAGGCAGGATCAATTTGAAGTTTACTACACCATTTGCAGAAAGTTGACCATGTGGCGTTGTAAATGCGAATTGTTGAGGGATGTCTGGAGGCTAAAATAGTGTCAATAACTCTGTTGGGAGAGCTTTTCGCTCTTCAAACCACTCCGCTCAGCCTCCAGACGGTCAATTGTACCACTGAGGATCTGGATGTTGAAGAGGCCCCTGAGTTAATGAGATTCTGTCTGACGGGATTCTCCGGGGGGGGGGGCTACTGAGAGACTGCGGAGATCCGCGAATCATGGCCGTCTGGGCCAATAAGGCACTACTAGAAGTAATTCCACTCTCTCGTCTAGTAACTTCTGGATGACTTTGGGAACCAGCGGAAGTGGAGGGAAGGCATACAGGAGCCCCGGGGGCCAACGACAGCGGAGCGAGTTGTAATTTTCCGCCCCTTGGGAGGGGTACCTGGAAAAAAATCTCGGGAGTTGAGTGTTGAGAGGGGAAGCAAATAGGTCTACCGCCGGCTGACCAAATGACCGTGTTGCTTCTTGGAACAGGGATGGGTGAAGGCGCCACTCCGACTGAACTATGGGGGCTCTGCTTAGCCAGTCTGCCTGTGTATTCGACAGACCCGAAATGTATTCTGCTTTGATGGAAAGTATGTTGTTCTCCGCCCAGCGACAGAGGCGCTCCGCTTCCCACATTAGCTGCTTCGATTGTGTGCCCCCCTGCTTGTTTATGTGAGCTTTGGCTGTTACATTGTCTGTCAGTATCAGTATGTGCTGACCGCGTACCTGGGGGAAGAAATTCCGAAGGGCCAGGTGTACTGCGCGAAGTTCCAGCCAGTTTATACTGCATGACTGTTCTATGTCGGACCATTGGCCTTGGGTTGTGAGTGACTATACGTGAGCTCCCCATCCGAACAGACTGGCATCTGTGGTGATGGTGAGCCTTTGTGGTTCCTTGAAGAGACAGCCTCTGTTGATAACCAGTTTGGACCACAAGAGGAGAGACTTGAGAACCTTGGGCGGGACCCTGACTTTGTGTTTGGAGTTGCTTCGGCCAGATTGCTGGTACGGTAGCAGGAACCACTGGAGAGATCTATTGTGAAGGTGAGCCCAAGGAATAATAGAAATACATGAGATCATTTTGCCCAACAATTTGGATATGTCCACAGGGACACCCTCTTAAGCGCTCTGATTTCCTTAATCAATTTTTGAATGCTATTTAGTCTATCTGGTGACAGATAAACTTTGCCTTCCATTGTATCTATGACCGCCCCTAAATGGATTATCCGAGTCGATGGTGTTAATTGACTCTTCTTCCAATTTATTAAGAAGCCTTGCTCTTGTAGGGATAGTAATGTGTTCTGAGTGTCTATGACTGCCTGATGGGCGGAAGGAGATAAAATCAAAACATCATCAAGATAACACTGGAGGCGTACCAGAATGTTCCTGACGTGGGCAGCTAACGCTGCGAGGACCTTGGTGAAGGTCCTGGGGGCAGAGGCCAATCCAAATGGAAGGGCCACATATTCAAAGTGGTGGTTATTGTAGCAAAATCTCAGAAATCTATAATGGGAGGGCCGAATAGCAATGTGCAGGTACGCCTCTGTCAAGTCTATGGACGTGAGCACGTCCCCTTTCCTGATGCCCTGCAATATTGATTGGAGGGTATGCATTTTAAATTTGTGATATACAAAGAAACGGTTGAGACGTTTCAAATCTAGTATCGCTCTCCATCCCCCTGAATTTTTTGGCACAACAAAAAAATGTGAATAAAAATCCTGGCCTTGTTGGCTGGTCGCTACTGGTTGGATGGCTCGTATATCCAGTAGGTGTTGGATAGCGGAATCCATGAGATTATGCTTGACCGGGTCCCTGGAAGGAGGGTATGACATGAAGGAATTTGGGGGAGTGGATCTAAACTCCAGCGCGAGTCCAAATCTAACCCTATCTCTGACCCAGGCATCAGAGATAGAGGAGTCCCATTGGTCAGTGAATAACTTAAGACGACCGCCAATGGGAATTGGGTCCCGGGAGTTATCTTGGTCGCCGGAAGGACCTGTTCCCTGTTCCCCAAAAGGATCTTTGGATTGACCACCCCTTCTACTTCTATCCACTGAGTCGGACCTATCTGGTTGTTGTCCTGGTCTAAATGCTGGGGGTCTCTGGTATCTGGAAGAGAAGGATCCCTGATAGAAAGATCGAGAGGATCCCCTCCGAAAGGACTGGGGGCTTCTGAAATCTGACTTCCGAAAAAGGGAAGGGAGAATTTTCTTCTTGTTGCGTGTTTCAATTAGTAGTGGATCCAGGGAAGGAACAAACAATCTATCTCCCCCAATGGGGGATGATGCCAGCTTGGATTTGTGTTTGAAGTCAGCTTGCCAGTGTCTTAAGCATAGCAAGCGATGCGCTGTGATATGCGAGGTAATGGCCCTTGCTGAAAATTTGACTGTGTGATAGGTAGCATCGGCAGAGAATTCAGCAGCTGCCATAAGTTTGGCGATGTCTTGGTGTGCCCTGATGTTAGAAGAAGGAACATGTTGTTTCAAAAGACGAAGCCATCTAAGAGACGACCGCGTGAAGGAGGCGGCCGTGGCTGATCTGATCGCCCGCGTATCAGACTGATGAGCTCTGCGTAGGGCTAGCTCGACCCGTTTTTCCTCCGGCTTTAAGGCCTCCAGTGCCTCACTGGGAATAGAGAACGCTAAAGCCACTATGAGCTCATCTACCTCGGGAGTCCCCAGTAACTTTGCAAAATCAGGGTCCAAGTTGAAGAATTTCCTTTCATGTCCAGTTGGGGAGGTGTATACTGCTGCAGAAGCCCACTGCTTCTGCACCAGGTCCAAAAATATGGGTGGGACTGGAATTACCTCTGCTTCAACTACCGGTTGGTTGAAGATCATGTCGTCTGGTCCCTCCCCTGAAGGGTCAGGTGTGTCAGAAGGTTTTGGCTTGTTTAGACCTGTAATGTTCTTTGCCTTAAACAAGAGAGATTTGAAAAGCTGTGGCCGAAATAAGCCTGTAAAAGCAGGCTGGTCAGGAATAAGACCTTCATCCTCAAACATTTCCCCTTCTAAGGGATCTGCCTGACAGAGGCTCGCTATTGTGAATTGATCTCACTTCAGACTCGGCCATTTTATCTACTTCCTCCTCCGGCTCTTGGAGAGGGGTCTCCCCCTGTAAGTGTACCTGGGACTGGTGTTGTTCGAACCTGGTCAGTGACCTCAGTGGTTGGGGCTCTTGGTCAGTAGCTATAGGGTAAGGTCTGGACATTACCGCGTGTTGAAGCCCCGCTGCAATCCCTTGGCGAATAGCCATCTCCATCCAGGCTTTCATCCTCTCTGGGACCTCTCAATGAAGCTGTCACCCTGGCGAAAACCAGCAGTTGTTGGAGTGAATGTGGCTTCAGGGGCCCATCTGGTTGGTGTTCCAGACACTTGGGCCTGTTGTCCTTGTGGAGTTAAGCTGCGCCTGGATGAAAGGGAGAGATCTAGAGGAGGACGAGAGTGTGAAGAAACTGACGGACTGGAAGAGGGGGCACCCTGAGATACAGCGTGGACCTCTCGAGAATGCCTGTCTATTTGCTTTTGTAAGGCTTTATGGCACCTTAAGGCGTCCCTTTCTGAGGCTTTAGAATTTCCACTGTGTTTAGATTTGGCTTTTGCCTTCAAGCAAGGTGCCTGAGAGGTGCTACCATCTGCCATTTTGATTAAAATTAGAATAACAGTAGTTGAATATAATCTGTGTACAAGGCGGTTGGCACGCCCAGGGTCCGATCTGAGTCAAAAATGGTTGCCCTGATAAAGTTCTTATTGCCCCCTTTTATTTTATTTATTCTTTTTATTTTACTGGTGTCTATATACATATAATAAGTCGTATCTCAGTAATAACATTTTATTGAAATTAAAATATTATACTGTTGTTTGTTACCATGAGTGATTATTATGATTGTAATAATTATTATAACATTATTGCTATAATTGCTTTGTAATTGCTCCTATGAATAGTGATATAGCATATTCCAATATTAATAATAGAACAACCAATATTAATGAGTAGTCCAATTAGCCAAATAGCGAACGCCTAAGGCCCGGATTGATGATTGTAAGGGCCTTCAGCAGCTTCCCTGTACAGGCGGACACTGGCCTAGGTGCTTGCTGCTGTGCCACTGAGAATAAAGCTGTGAGGGTTTAGCCAACAATTTTTAAAAGGCAAATTAATTATCCTCGAGTGCAGGTAGCCAAAACGAGGGTAAGACAGCTCTCAGAATCTTGAAGGGATTCTGCTGCTTTGAGCAGAAAATACCTCACACAGTTCACAAAAGATAAATAGGGCGCGCAGCCACGAGGTGGCACTCAAGATGGCCTCCAACAGTTAAAGTCTTTTCACGCGCTTCTCAGCAGCAGCTTCCTGCCTTGCAACTCAAGCCAGAGCTCAAACGAAGCATGAGCTCTCAAATAACAGAACGGCAGAGAAGAAAAGGGAATTAATCCTAATTAACTTCCCCACTGAAGAAATGGCGTTCGGGGGGGAGGGGTAAGGGTGATATGACTTTTAAAATGAATATCAAGCCTCTAGCAAGCAAACAGAATAAAGACACAGCAGCAATCAAACTGGCAGAGGTAAGAAAATTTTGGCTGTGGGGAGGTGGAGCAGAGCAGCTCCAAAAGCCTCCCACCACCTTTTGGGGGGGGCGCGAACAGCCCTTCCCTTAGGCCGGGCTCTCAGACTGATAAGGATTAAAGGCTAAGGACAAAGGAAAAAACAAAAGGAAAACCGAATTGCAATCAAACCTGCTAATATTCCTGTTTCAGTCAAGGAAGTATCCAAAGCATTGCCTGTCTTCCACGAGGCTGAGCAAAAAACTGGGGAACGCTGAGGAGTCACGTGATGGAGGAGGAGCGTTCCACAAATCAAGCTCAGCCTGTGAATGCAGAGACTAAGCACCTCCCACTACTAGATGCTCTGAGCAGCTCATAGGAGAATAGCCAAGTCATTAATGTGAATTAGGCGAAGGAAAAGGTTTTGCAAATAGCCAGTATCTATTATTACAATCTTCCATTCCTACATTTCTTTTTCCTTTAATAATTTTTATTACTTTATTATATCTTGTATATACAGCTTATCTTATTCATTATACTTTTGACGAAATCAATTACAATCTCAATCTATAAAAATTTTATAATAAATACAAGATTCTTTTAGTATCTTGAAACAAAAAATGTAAAAAAACATGACATAATGTAGATGTTCACTCATTGCCTTAAGTTTTAAAATGGGTAAATAAATAAAAATTATAATAACAAATTATATTTATTACAATATATTTATTTTATTTATTAATTTGTACTCATCTTTATTATCTTTACAAATAATTCAACATATCCAACAGTTTCTTCCTATTTTCCTCACAACAGTCTTGTGAGGTGAATTGAGTTGAGAGAAACTCATTGGCCCAAAGTCATCCAGATGGCTTTCATATTAAATATTATAAAAATAAAACATAAACAAGAGAACACAGCAACAACCCACATAAGATGCAGAAACAATAACTGTACAAAAATATGAAACTACCTTGCTTAAACTTGAAGAAAAACAATCCAAAATGTTGTGGTTTTTTGGTGCTGTAGCTTCATAATGGATAGCAGTGTTTTTCACACAGTGAAAAGTTTGGATGATCAAAAGCACAATAGTATAATTTGATATTCTATGTTATAGAACTGACCTTTGCAATTATTTTGCAAAGGGACAAGACAATTTGGGAACATGTACTGTAGACTGCTTTGAAGACTGAAAAATAACAGCAGTTTTAGGAGCAATATATAGCACAAGATGATTTCCTCAAATCTATTCTAAAGTTGAACACCCTAAAACATAGGAAACGGCAGAGGAGAAAGAAAAAAATGCTGTCATCCTATATTTTTGAATATAAATAAACTATGTTATTGAACAACAGCCGTAAAACGTTAAAGAGCAAAAAAATTCTTATGATGGAAATACTAGTTCATACTGTATAAATTAATACTATATCAATGTTTTCTATTGATAACAAATATTTCAACTATCACATTAACTTTACCTACCTCATTGGTAATATCGTATACAACTATAGCTGCCTGTGCTCCTCTGTAATACATTGGTGCCAAACTGTGGTACCGTTCTTGACCAGCTGTATCCCAAATTTCAAATTTTACTGTTGTGTCATCAAGACATACCGTTTGTGTTAAAAAAGCAGCTAAAGAAAAAGAGAAAGGAACAGAAATTGGATTCTCTGCATGTCCCATTGACTTAGAACATTCTTTTCTGTCACACTCCATTAAAAAGTCCATGATAGTATTAATGCTTTAACAGGTTTACAGACACAGCGCTGCATATTAGAGTTGACTTCTATTAGTGTACATACCATAAGGTCAAATCTAAATTTAATTCATAACTTTGCAAGTGTTAATTTCAATAAAAATATTTAAATATACGAAGACAATCTCTCATGTAGCAAAGTAGATCTTGTGCTGATGACACTTATCTAAATTCAAACTATAAGGAGTTTTATGATTAATGATGATAAGATCTCCTTTTCCATTCCATGTATTCAAAAATTACTAGACTGAGGATTCATTTAATAATTTGTGGACGTAATCACAATGTTCTGAGCTTAGCTTTTTTTTGGGAAGGAAAGCTGATCTTTGTTCTGTATTATTTCCTTACAGTTTGCCATGCCCCAAGTTTCTAAAATCAAATGATCAATTCCAACTTCATTTTTCTAGTTTTAGTTATTATGGCAATTATCTCTTTCTTAAAGATGATTTCAATGCAGGGAAAAATACATACACACAAACACATGTCTGTATGGGTGTGAGGTATTCTGGGAATAACAAGTAGATCTAAAACAAGATAAAAGTAATAGACTGCTACAGTTCTGCAGTATATTGCAAAGAAAGGAATAAAAGTGTAAAATGCACGGGAACATTCTGATCTGTATTATAAGTGATAAAAGTGTAACAAGCAGACTTCAATTTTTAAAATAAGTATAAGTTAAATCCAATGGTTTACATTTTTTTATTTTTTTATTTTTCTTTATTAGGTTTGCATGCTGCCCATCTAGGCTTGACGTTGAAAGTCAGTAAACATTAAACTGGCCAGACACTATACTACTACTACTACTACTACTACTACTAATAATAATAATAATAATAATAACAATAATAATAACAACAAACAACAACAAGCACCACCGCCATCATCATCATCATCATCATCTATTCCAAAACAACTGGAGCACCATTTGACACCATTGGCACTGACATATTCATTATCCGTCAATTGCAAAAGTTCACATCATGCAATGGTATCTGTAACACCACCAAACATATACATCGGAAAGGACTTGATAGGTAGACAAAAATGCCAAACCCAATCTGAACATCCTGCTGACTGTGCAACAAACCATAATTTACAAGTGAAAGAACATCCTGCTGACTGTGCAACAAACCATAATTTACAAGTGAAAGATGGGTGGAAGAGAGTATAAAGTACCCAGAAGAGGAAATTTAGAGCATAAAGAGCAGGATGTATAGAATTTTTACCGTGGTCTAGTAGTTTATATGTTTCCATGCACCCAGTGCTCTATGACGTATTTACTTTGACATAGTCACTGGAAGTTAGGCTGCATATCTGATCCCTGCATTGGCAATGGAATTCCCCAAACTTCTGAATGACTTTAATCTTCCTTCTTTGACTCAGCCTGAGAAGTGGCTCAGTTCATAATCTCCATGGCTGCCATGTCATAGATCCAGGAGTGGGTCTACCAGTTCTGTTCACCTCTGTAGATCCGGTAGTTCTGAAGAGCAGCATAGAAACGGTTTTATGTCTCCTGATGTTTTTGCCCACACGCCTGGGCCCTTAGCTGACCTTTATTTCCTGCGTTTTCAACTTCAGCTGCCATGCAAGGCACAACCACAGTTTAAAAAGCAGGAAAAAAGGGCTTTTTCAAATGCTGCTTCTCAGCAAGCAGTGCTGTTCAGCTGTCCAGGCACCAGGCTGATGATGATTTACAGTCACGTGCAGCATTCAGGGAAGCACATTGTAAATCACTGAATCTCGTAAATCACCGAACCGGTAGTTGACTGTCGGATCCCACCCCTGCATAGATCCAACCCAGAATCAGATCTAATACTGTTATTGAGCAATGTTATTGGAGCAATGCCAATATGATCTGTGTAAGGAATCTAAAAATATCCTTGAGATTCTCTTACATATCCACATATCCACAGCTGCCACCTTTCCTAGATTGTGACTTCCTGCACTCAGTTATTCAAGCCCGAGTCAATTCTCATTTGAACTATTGAAATGCACTCTATATGGGCTTGAAATTATTGAAAGCTTAATTTAATACAAAGTATGGCAGTGAGAGCAGTTTTTGCAGCCCTTAGGATGGCTCATATTACACCTCTGCTACACAAACTACACCAGCTACCTATCTGCTTCTGAGTACAGTTCAAGATGTTGATTACGACTTATAAAGCTCTTAATGGCATAGGTCCAGCCTATATGAAGAAATGTACTGTCCCAGTCAGGGGTGAGATTCAAATTTCTTAACAACCGGTTCTGTGGGTGTGGCCTAATTTGTGGGTGTGTATTTATGTAAATATTTGTTTTTTTTATAAAAAAGAGCAACTTTTACCCAAAAGCAGGCAAAGTAGGCAGGCAGATTGAATTGCTCACAGAATCACAGATTCACTTGAGATCTATCTATCTCTAATCAGCTACTTGAGTCTGCACTGGAAAGTAGAAGCTTCAGTCCTAAGGAAGGTTCGGCTCTCCTTATATTAGCTAGAAAGCAAGAAATCTGCTTTCTAGCTAACCTAAATCTCCCGGCAGAGCAGAACAGCTGATTGTTGGGGGAAAAAAGGAAAAAAATAGCAACTTACCAAACCAGGTAAGTTGGAAGGCTCGCATGCCAGAGAAGGAATGAGTGGGAGGGGAGGGTCCAGCCAGTGAAGCAATTTGCCAGTTTTCCGACCTACCATGTGTGCAGCATTTGCAAGAAATCAACTGTGCCACCTGGACAGCTGACAAGTGCTGCACACGGGTTGAAAATCCTTTTCTTTCCTGCTATTTCAACCTCAGCTATGTCTCGCAAAGCAGCTGAGGAAGGAAAAGCAGGGAATAAAGGACAGCCTAGTGACTGGGCAGGTGGGTGGGCCAAATACCGAACCGGTTTGGTGTCAGCTGCTCTTTGCAGCTACAGGTTCTATAGAACTGGGCTGAACTGGTAGCATACCACCCGTGGTCCTGGTACAACTATCCTGTCCTACTTGGGTAACAGAGTGGCCGTGTTGCATATCCCAACAGTCAAAGAACTCTGTCAGGATCCAGAAGAGACTTCTCTGCTGCAGCACCTGCCCTTTGGAACACCCTGCCCTCTAGGGTAAGACCTGGCCCTTACCTCCTGTCCTTCCAGAACAGTCCAAAGACCTGACTCTGCAAATCTGCCTGGAGACCCAATGGAGGAACTCAAGTCTGAAGATGGCTCTCGATCAACAACAGACTCCCCCTCTCCCACTCTGCTCCCCAACACTCAACCTTTTAACTAGACATAATTAATTTATTTTCTTTGTTTTCTTTTTCCTTTTTTTTACTTTCACTTTGTTAAACATCACTTTTTATTTCTTTGTTTAATGTTGTGAGCTGTGTAGTGTATCCCATGTTGAGATATGTGGCAAATTTTTGTTTATTATAAGAAATATGAGGAAAGCAACATAACCATCTAGCAGATTATGCAAACCTAAACACTGTATTTCTACTTATACACCAGAATCTAATGCAATAGACATAACTAGAAAGATCCAAAAATTTGAAATGAATAATATCTATGTTATATTGTGCATAACTTCTGAGACAAAACTGACTCCAATATGTTTTAGTGCAACCACATGTAGACTGCATCACCAAAGAACATTTCTTTGCTGCCATTTGCTGTCACCCAATTTTTTGCAATTCACATCTGATAAGCCTAATTTTATTGATTGCCATATACAAAGATTATTAGTTGAAACTTCTTCACAGGGTAACTTTAATGGTACATGTCTGGCAATGTCCAAGATAACAGATGTATGTTTCCATTGTACTATTGCAGAATGTCTTCTTGCAACCATTTACAATACTATTAAAACTGATTTTGTAAAACATTTCAGTTCATGAAGGAAGGCTAAATGTTCAATATCATCACCAAGTCCTCGATACCAACCCCAATTTGCTTCCTCTCCATAATCATAGTTCTTTGCATTAAATTTTGATCACATGATACTGTTATTCATAAAGAAAAGAAAGAAAAGAAAATGAGCAATTGCTCATTAATAGTAATAGCACTTAGATTTATACACTGCTTTATAGTGTTTCATAGCCCTCTCTAGGCAATTTACAGTCAGCATATTGCCCTCAACAATCTGAGCCCTCATTTTACCAACTTTGGAAGGAAGGAAGGCTGTGTCAACCTTAAACTAAGGAGGATCAAACTCACAGCCATGAGCTGAATTAACCTGCGATACTGCATTCTAACCGTTGTGATACCACAAGTCCCATGGTATTTTAAATACATAAAATTATTGGAATTTTATCAATTAGTAAGGATGTATAAAATAATCCATGAATAAATTGTTCCCAATAGTACACTGAATTCTGAATATGGGCTCAAGTGTTTTGGATGGAAGGCTGAATGCTTAAAGACACAAATATGTTAATAACAGGGGTAGGTAGCTAGGGGTGTGTGTGTGTGTGTGTGTGTGTGTGTGTGTGTGTGTGTGTGTAAATATTTTCTGTATTATTGATTAGCAGTATTGATAATCATTGTTATATATCTATAATGGAGAAAGCAACAAAGGGTTTACCCTACTTTCTTTGTAAGTGCTCATCCACCATCATGGCCAAAAGAGGCTATTGGTTCTTCCCAACAATGGTAGATGTTGGTACACCATACTAATAGAGTAGACCAAGGGTCCCCAACCCATGGGCTCTGGTTTATTCTCAACTGGGCCATACGTGTGGCAGAATAAAGTATACCTGATGCTCACACAAATGAAGCTGTGTGCATAAGCACACAGACCTACTGTTCACACAAAACCATCCCCTTCCCCCTCTCCGATGGGCCACCAACCCGGAAAGGTTGGGGAAAACTGGACTTGAGAGAAGATAGAAACTTTATTTCTGTCATTGAACTTTAAAATACCCTGAACAACATGAATTATTGGCAACTATTTGAGTGAAGTTTACACATAATGTAATAACATTTTACTATTTCTACTGAAGTAAGTTTACCTTGATTGTTTAATGAAAAATAAAAATTATCAGTGACCCTAGAAATTTAAAAAAAGAGTGGTAGTCAACTAAGCAGCAAATATCCCTATAAAAGTGGCAATATAGAAGAAAATAAGCTCAGGGGGGCAGAGTCAAATTTCATAAGGATTTTTCCTTTCAAGCCAGTTGTGGAGGGAGGGAAGATTAAATTGAACTAAAGGCCCTCTTGAATTTAAGAATTATGAAATGATATAAATATGATGGACTAAATAATGACTCTCAACCATGGAATAATGAATTAATATCAATATATTGTTGCGTAGATCATTCAGATACTCATTGCTAATTAGAATCAAAAGCACTAAGCTGCTAATAACACAGCTAGCATGTTTTAGGCACTTCAACTATGCCTTAACTTGTGGTTATAGAAATATTTTTCTTTGATATCAATAGTTTTCACCAAGATACTATTCCAGGATCTCTATCTACAATCATTACAGAGTGGTAACAGTAATACCTGAACAGAGAACGTATTAATCTTCCACATAAACAATCACTTGTATTATGAACATGTCAAAATATATGGGGAAATCTAGATTCACTTAATGACTACATGATTCACTTTTCATTTAAAACAATGGAAGCAAAAAGGTTATAAAATGAAGCATAGTTTGCTTAAAAACTGCATCGCTTAGCAATGGAAATTTTAGCTCAACTTTGGTTGTAGTTCCTGTAATGTTATGTGGGAATGACCTTAGGCCACCAGGCACCTAAGAGATGCTGCCTGGGAAATACACAGATAAAAGGGAACACAGCCCAAACAAGAGGCTAAGGAAGGGCCTTCCTTAAATTATCATACTGTAAAAGTGATGGTGAGAGAACTGTACTTTCAAACTTGCAAGTTTCTGTGAATATTTAGCATAAAGTAGAATTAGTTATCTGGTGGTTTTCCTGTCTGTGTATCTGTTAATGCTGACATCAATCTTGGAACCTGATAATTCTCCTGCAATCATCTTTACAGCTTGATAACTTAGGGAGTGTCCCATTTGCACCATCCATTTTGCAGCTATAACAGGGCTACCCAACCCCAGAGCTGCTGGGGCCTATTAGGAATAGGGGCCAGGGTCTGGGGCCTATAAGGAACCAGTCCATGCAAATGGCGGACAGGCACACAAAGCTTAATTTTCAAATACGCATAAGGTAGGTTGCATGTGCAAAATCATCCCCCTCCTCCAACATTGCTGCTGATCTGTGGAGCAAGAAAGGTGGGGGACTGCTGAGCTGTGAGTTATGGTTCTCTTAGTGATCATTCCCTCAGCAGCATCTGTAACTCAACTGTAAAATACAGCAGATTATAAAATTATCTATAGTTAATTGTATCATATTTAAGAATTTTCTCTAAAAATTGTCATATGGATTTTTAAGTAGATACTTTAAAAATTCAGTGAATAAAAGCGCCCAAAACCATTTTAAAATTATGCAAGTAATACGATAGCCTGTGACAGATATGTAATTAAACATAATTTAAATATTAACTTGACATGAATTACCAATTCATAAGCATAAATGATTAAGTTTGAAATTGTAACATTTCTCACCTCCAATTGTACTTTCTTGGAACTCATGAAATTGGCCTTTTACAAAGCGAAGCACCAAACTTGATTTGCCAACTGCAGATTCACCAAGAAGAACTAACTTGAACTGACATATTTTATTCCCAGCATTGGGCCCATTGGGTCTAGATGCTCCTCGGTTGGCCATGTCCAAACTAGAAAGGAGTCCCTTGTTTCAGATTTTTAAAAGAAAAGATTCCAGGATTCGAATCTTAATGTGCCTTCACCTCAAGGCAGCCTGTAATATAAAATATCATTCACATTTTAGAAAAGGTCATAGGCAGTCAAACAAAAAATTTATAATAATCTTTATAGGGTGCCTTGGTTTTCAAAACACTATGTATATTTGATAGCAGGTTATCCAGCAAGGAATTACAGCCAATCAATTACAGTATATATAGTTTGTTTATACACACACACAAATTCAAGGAAATATAACAACTGTATTTCCAAGAATATTTCCAAAGAATTTTATCAATTTATTTGATTCTTTTTGTTAGTTTTTATTGTTTTTTTATTTCTATTTTTTGTTTTAAATATGTTTTTACATTTTGTAAGATGCCTCGAGTCGCCATGGGCAAATAGGCAGCAATATAAATAAAATTAAATAAATAAATTTAGAGTGAGAAAATTAGTCAATATATTAATGGAGAATAGTCATATTAGTTATACATTTCAATTAATGTAATCCATGATAAAATTTAGGCTTCATCCTGACTCTTACTACCCAGTATATAATTGAAAGGACAAGAATGGCTCTCAGTTCACATTCACTGTCTTCAATGCTCAAATCCCTTAATGTATAAAATATAACCATCTAAATAAATTACATGAATACTATTACATTACTTCAAAACAATACCACAAGCAGAAATGGAATTTATCAATTCTCTGAAAAAGAACTATTTTACAGCAAAACTTCAGTGTTAAGATTCCATAATTTTTAGAATATAAAAACAAAAATAAACTGGGAAACTATGGATGTCAACCTCTTTTTCTTTAAATACCCAAATGTGCAATTCAACTGAGCTTACTAAAGCCCCTGTCACACTGAATCAACGGATGCAAAGAGGATGTAAAATGGACAAAAAAGCTTGGCATCCGTTGTGTACTCACCGCGTACATCTTTCACATGCTCTATCCGTCAAACATCCGTCTACTGCTATTTCATCCACTCAAAAGGTTTTCAGCTGCACAAAACTTTTTGAGCGGATGAACTTTCCGCCGCATATGATCTACATCCGCGACACATACGGGCAACAAACGTTCTACGTCCGTTGTCATCCGTTACACGACCGCTGTATCCTCTCGGCATCCTCTGGGCATCCGCGCAACTCACATCCGCTCCAGCGGAAAGAGGGAGGAAGCGAAAGGTACGCGGAACGTCCACACAGCGTTAGTAGCATGGACATAGAAAGGATGAAAGCGGATGCAGCTCGGATATAAAGCATTAAAATGGACAAAACATTTGTATATGGAATGTATCTCAGATATTTAGGATGTCTGGAGGATGCCTAGAGTATGTGGAAGGACACCTAGCAGAAAACTGACATTTCCTATAAAAAAGGGGAGGAAATCACCTGGATCTCAATTTCAGTCTAGCAGCCCTGGTGTGCAGACCTCTTCAGCCTTGCTCTCGCGCTTCCACATCATCCATTGATCTCCACCATGGATCATCGCACACTCCTTTTGGTAGCCACCATCATTCAACACCAGAACCAAGCCCTCTTCAGATTGTTTCACCTTTTCTACGCAAAGAAAAGAAAGAGATGTCCAAGAATTGTGTGGGTCCAACGATGGATCGGGAGAAGAGCAGAGTTTGGACTGAGGAATGAAGACACTCGTGCATTCCAGCACTTCATGAGGATGCCACCAGCCATGTTTGACGAAGTTGTGGAGCGTCTGAGACCCAGGTTGACTAAGGCAAACACCAACTTCCATCCCACCCTGGACCCTGGACTGAAGGTGGCACTGACTCTGCGCCACCTGGCCTCTGGAACCATGTACAGAAACATGCAGTATGGCTGGAGGGTGCCACTCAAGACCATCAGCATTGTGGTCAGAGAAGTGGTGCAGGCCATCATCGAAGAATACCTGGAGGAGCTCCTCCAGTGCCCCACCACTGAAGAAGGCTGGAGGAAAGTTGCAGAGCAGTGGTATCAGAAGTGGAACTTTCCCCACACCGTTGGAGCCATAGATGGGAAGCACATGGCCTGCAAAGCTCCACCCAACTCGGGGTCCAATTATTTCAACTACAAGGGCTTCTTCAGCATCATCCTCTTTGCCATGGTTGATGCTGACTACAAGTTCATGTACATCGATGCTTCAGGCAACGGGTCAGCTTCAGATGCTCAGATATACAATGCCAGTGACCTCAAGGAGGGGCTGGAACATAACCTCATCATGGGCTTTCCAGATCCAGACCCCCTACATGACACAAAAGATGTGCCCTACTTCATCGTGGGGGATGACGTCTTCTCCCTCAGAAACTACCTCACGAAGCCCTGCACTTCCAGATACCTCAACCATGAAGAGAGGATCTTCAACTACAGGCTGTCCAGGGCAAGGCGGGTGGTGGAGAACGCCTTTGGCATCCTGGCCAACAGGTTCCAGGTATTTCTCACCACCATGCAGCATCGTCAACAGACCGTGAGGAGCATTGTGAAAGCTTGCTGCATCCTGCACAATCTCATACGCACCCGCTACCTAGTGTTGCAGAACAGGCTTGTGGACCACCAACAAGGCAATGGGGACATGGAGCCTGGGGAATGGAGGCAAGGACTAAACCTGATAGACACTGTGGATGTGCAAGGCCCCAACAGAGCTTCACGTGGAGGGAAGAAGCTCCTCCTGAAACACTGGTGCAACTCCCCAGCTGGAGCAGAGGAGTGGCAAGGCAGGATGATAGATGATTAATGGATGCTTCCTTCAGGCTGTCTCATCACACTGATGAAATTGTGCCATGTATGTTGAGTGGCCTTACAATTAATAGGGCATTAATAAAGAGTTTTGTTTATGTTGAAATATGTGGATCAATGATTAAATTGTTATTGATAATAAAGGGCCATATGTGTGGCAGCTGGGAGGGTGGACCATACAGTCCCACTATGCTTGCACTGGAGGTTTATCTATCCCACAGCTATCCATCCCACAGCTATCCTTACCCATCCCACAGCTATCCATCCCAAAGCTATCCTTACCCATCCCACAAGCATGCAAAGGCTTAACCCTTTTTTCAAAGTTTTCCCCAACACTTTATTAAATAAAAAAAGGAACCAAGTGTGTGAAGCAAAGATAACCTTTATTAATAACAAACTGTATGACTTTATTAAAAAGCAAAATGCCCCAAATAAAGTGTCTTAAGCAAAGATAAAGTGAGCAGGTCACAACTCAGTCGCTGGCACTCTTTTCAGTCACTCTGAGGCGTGCCCATGGTCTCAGATGTAAAGGGGCCAGGGACTGCGGAGGTGGCTATGGCTGGGGTGCTGGTCTGAGGCGCCATTGGGGTGCCTGGCCCCAAGAGTACAATAGGAGATGGTGTGTGCAGGAAGCTCTCAGAGAGCTGACTCAGTCCCGTGAGGTTGAGAGGCACTTCCTCAAGGACCTGGGATGTGAGGCCCAACACTGATGACAGATGTTCTGAGGAAGGGCTTGGCTGTGGGGTGGAGGAAGGAGGAGTGTAGTGGGGCTGTCTGGTCTGCAGCTGGGTCAGCTGAGGCATCTGTGGCGTCCGAGGAACCTGGGTGTGGACTGGGAAGGGCTGCCTCTGCTATGGGATGTCCTGGTAGTGGTAGGCTTGGTAGGCGAGGGGCTGCTGAAATCCGTGGAAGGGCTGTGACATCACCTGGGGTGGAGGAGCAGACCTGGAGTGGGTAGCAGCAGGTTCAGCTGGGCCTGGAGGGTGGTACAGAAGAGCTGTGATCCTCTCCTTCATTGCCTGGTACTGGGCCTTGGGCATGTCCATGAGGGTCTGGCCAACGTACGTGATGAAGGGCTTGCAGTTGGAGGATGGTATGTCAAAGTGGACCAACTGGGAGAGGAGATCTGTGCTTGCTTTGAATGTGTCCCTGATCTCCAAGAGGACAGTGTGGCTCTGTCCCTCCGGTCTGCCTTTCTGCCTGCTTTTGTGGAGGTGGAGGTGAGGGTGGGTGCGGGTTGGTCTCTGGTGTCTGCCTCTTCTTGCTCCATCTGAGACAAAGGATCCTCTACGTCCTCGGCATGGGGAGTGCAGCTGTGGGGGGGGGGGTCTCTGTCATGGGGCCCTCCAAAGACACCTGCCTGGACACTAGCTGTCTCCTGGCTGGAAGAGGGGTGGCTCTCTGTCTGCGGGAGAGGGTTGACAGAGGGGCTGCTCCTCGGTGGCGGATCTCACCCTCCAGGAAGCTGCACCTGGCCATGACATAGGTCTCCTGGTCAGTTAGCTTGACAGTAGCCTGCCCAGATCTCTTCAGGAGCAGCTTGCCATACCAGGTGTGCATATGCTTCCACCACCCCAGGAGGACATCTGAAGTGTAGCCCAGGCTCTCCGCCTTCTGTCTCCACGCTGCCTGCTTCCGCTTGGTGCTGCAATAGAGCCTGTGACCCTTCCTCCACAGGTACTCGTTCTCCCTCAGCCATTCCTGCACCTCCTCCTCATGGTCTTCGGAAATGGAGTACTGTTTCCTTCTCCTTGCCTTGCTTCTTCCTTGAGCAGCAGAGCTTTCAGGGCCTTCAGCAGCAGGGCTTTGAGGGCCTTGGGGCTGGTCCACCACAGCAGCAGGAGAAGCACCACCACCAGCAGCAGCAGCAGGAGAAGCACCAGCAGCAGCAACACCATGAGCACCAGCAGCAGCAGCACCAGCAGCTTCAGAGTCAGCGCCAGGGGGTGGGATGGTGGTTCTGTCCTTCTTGCCAGGCTGGCAGGAGTAGGCACAGGCTTTCTCTTCTTCCCCATGGTGTTCTCTCAAGATGTCTCTGGCAGCAGGTCTTTCCTCTGAATGGTGACCTGCTTGCGAGCTGCCTCCTTTTATATCCGCGGAGCTTCTGCAATTCATCCTCCCTGCATGCGCAGTGAACGCTTTGCATCCGCTAGGCATCCGTGATGCATCCGCGTCATCCGCTACGCATCCATTCCGTCCGTTACGCATCTTCGCTGTTCTCCCCCGGAAGCCCTGCGGATGTGTCATCCGCTTCCATCCGCTAGGCTTCCTACAAACGTCCGCTTTACATCCCCGTTACATCCTCCCCATATTCCTTTCCGTTGTTGTCCGCTCTTTATGCAAATTTGGGGCACTTTTGAGAGTGGATAACAACAGATGGAAAATTTGCTCATCCGCTGTGTCTTTTTTACATACATTTTGCATCCATTGGCCGGTGTGACCTAGCCTTAAACAGCAACATTGTGATTCAACAGTTGATCCAACAGTGCTGCCTCACTCAAGGTCTATTTCTATCCATATTATTGTCACAAATTAATGCTATTGGTAAATTGACTATAACATCACTAAATCTGAATATTCTCCAAGAGTGTTTTATTGCTGAAGAAATATTGTGGTATGACTGATGGCGGAATAGTTTTTCCTCCTTTTTCCACTGCAACTTCAAATCTGGAGATTTTTGAAAGCAGATATAGATTATATGGAAGTATGCGGAAAGGACTACAGAAGCAAACCTCTCCTTTACGGTTGGTAAATAGGTATGGTATAAGATTCTACATAATCTGTTATTAATTGCATTGTTTCAACCATTCAATCAAAACATGCACTAATAATTAAAACTGTAACATTTATAAATGAATATAATATAATCAATAAATAAAACTGAAATCAAATACTGTGTTTTCGGAGTATAAAAAGCACTAGACTGACTATAGGACGAACCTTGGTTTAAAGGAGGAAAAGAAAAAAATATTTTTCCTCCATGAGTCCCGTTTTTGCTCTCCGCATCCAAAAAGATGCATTTTTGGCCTGCAGAGTGTCTCTGGATGCCAGGAAGAGCAAAAACAGGATGCATGGAGGCTTTAGGAGGCCAAAAATGGGCCTGTATTCGCCATATAAGATGTATAGACATTCCCACCCACTTTGGAAAGTGGGGAGAGTGTGAAAAATACGGTTTTTCTCTGAGAATCATGCTACTTCTATTCTACTTTTATGGATGGATGAACGGATAGTTAACTGGAAAAAGTTAATTAATCTGCTACTGAACTTCTGTGGTATTGTCTCAGGGTGTGGGTGCTAACATTTTGTCTAGAGCAAGCCCATACAGTATATGGTTTGTCAAGCAATTTTGCACAACCCCTTGGTATTTTTTTGAAGATTTAACAAATCTACTGTTACCAAATGTTACAACCTCATTTTGGCAGCCACCAATACCCAAAAAGAACATTGCCAAATGTCTCCAAGCCTCACCAACCTTGTGAATTCCGACACGATTAGTAGCTGATTGGCTTGATAACTTTTCCTTTGTGGCCCATAATTATTTTTAAGGTATCAATGTACAAGCCGCTATAAGTTGTGAAAATTTAGCATAGTGTATCTGGATTCTAATGAAGTTATGAAAGATCCAGTATGGTTTAGTTGTTCAGCATTTAACACACATATCTGTTATATATAAGCATATTACAAGACTTAAATTCTTATTTAATTAAAAACAGATAGTATATGAATTTTGCAGCTGAAAGCCAAATTTATTTTTGAGGAATAATAATAGAATGACTATCTTTCTAAATACAATGATTCAAAATTTCTATCATTTTACATTAGGTATGGTATTTATTTTAAACTATATCCTATTTTTAGGAAAGAGTCTCATTTATTTCAAATTCCCATTGTCATAATTTGTTACATTTATATCTCATTTTTCCCCCCAGATATTTCAGGCAGTTTATGTCAGATCTCTCTGTTTTATTCCTACAAAAACTATAATGATATCAATTGGCTTATAGCATAGCAAAAGAAAGTCACCTGTCACTGTGTTTCCCTAGCTGAGGGTGGACTCAAAACTTCCTCTCCCTAGTTCTAGTCCAACATTTTAAGTACTGCAGGTAGTCCTTGAGATACAACCACAACTGAGCCCAGAATTTATGTTGCTAAGTGAGAAACTGATTGAGTTTTGCCCCACTTTACGACTTTCCTAGCTACATTTGTTAAGTGAATCACTGCAGTTAAGTTATTAATTGAATTTGGTAAGTGAATTTGGCTTCCCTATTGACTTTGCCTGTCAGAAGAACACAAAAAATAATAACATGACCCCAGGATACTGCAATCGTCATAGATATAAACCAATCTCAAGCATCTGAATATAAATCACATGACCATGGGATGTTGCAATGATCTTAAGTCACTTTTTTCAGTGCTGTTGTAACTTTGAACGGCCACTAAATGAATTGTTATAAGTCAAGGACTATCTGTATACCAGACTGAGTCTTCATAGCCTCTTGGCAGCTATGAAAATCAAATCAAGATGCTCTAATTTGAAATTCAATCCTGCAATTTCTACTATAACTTCCTAAATTAATTTAGTTTTCATTTTGTTTAACAAAATATGATTTTGCTGCCAATCTCCCCAGACCTCCTTCCATTCCATAATAGCAAGTAAGCAAGATGATTATCTGGATATGCTAGCTTTCTCCCCATTAAAGGTAGTATTAATGATAAAAAATAATTACAAACTAACCACAGACTAATCAGCCTGACAATAATTTGGAAGATCTCAGAAAAGATAATCGAACAACAGATCTGCAAACATCTAACAACAAAGCTATCACTAAAAGCCAATATGAGTTTGTCAAAAGATCAAGTTGAACACATTTTATTGCATTCATTGATAAAATGACTAAATTAGTGAGTCAGCAAAATGCTGTGAACATAGTATGCTTGGAATTCAGTAAGACATTTGACAAAGTAGACAGTTATTTATTTATTTGTAAAATAAAAAAATGTGGAATAGACAGCTTCACTACTAGATGGATCCATAATTGACTAACCAAACACATTCAATATGGAAAAAAGCATTCAGTCAGTTACTTCAAGTTCTGTCTTAGGCCCAGTACTCCAAAAACTTCATAAATGATTTAGATGAAAGTTTAGAAGGAAGACACATCAAATTGATACCACCAAGTTGTGAGGAATAGCAACAGTTTAGAACAAGCTCAAAATTCAGGACACTGGGCCAGAGGTGGGACTCAAATTTTTTAACAACCATTTTTTGGGCATGGCCAGGTGGGTGCGGTCTTGTGACTGGGTGGGCATGGCTGCTTCTTTTTTTGCAGCACCCTTCCTGGTGTTTTTTTTTTGTGTGTGTCCTAGGCCACAGGAAAGTCCCTGTGGACTTTCTCCCTGGGGGGGGGGGGGGGGGTGTTTGCTCCCAGGAAACTTTCTTGAGGCCCAGAAAGGCAAAAAAAGGAGCACGGGGAAGGGGGGCACACAGCACATACACGCCCCTTTTCGCCTCCTGGGTCTCAGGGAAGCCTCCTGGGCGAAGCAGCAAGACAGCTAGAGGGATCCCAGCATAGCTGATGTCAGAACAGCTTATCGTCGGGAGGAAAAAAAAAATTTAAGGAGTGACTGGGTGGGGGGGAATGCAGTCAGCGATGTAGGACATATGCGCGATGTCACACATGCACAATAAGGACTGACTGGACAGGAAAGGGAGGGCAGAGAGGGACAGGGCCAGCCAGGGGCACAATTTACCAGTTCTCCGAACTGCAGAGAATTGTAACAACTGGTTCCATAGAACAAGTCCGAACCGGTAGAATCTCATTCCTGCATTGGGCCCTATCCAACAGAATGCAATTCAGTGATGAGAAAATTAAGATTTTTACACTTAGGCAAGAAAAATTAAATGCACATATAGAACTGATAATACCCAGCTCAACTGTGAGAGAGATCTAGGAGTCCTAGTGAATAATCATTTAAGTATAAGCCAGCAGTATAATGCAGCTAGCTAAAAAAAGCCAATGCATTCCTAGTCTGCTTCAACAGAGGAATAGTACCAAGATCACAAGTATTAGCACCACGATCTACTGCTTTGGTAAAACCTTATATGGAATACTGCAACACACACACACAAATGTTGAGATCCTAGAAAGAATACAGAGAAGAATGATGAAGATGATTAAGGGACTGGGGGCTACACATTTAATGAACAATTGTGTGAATTGGCATGCCTACTCTAAAAAAGAGAAGGATTAGAGATGACATAATAGCAATGAGATATGAGATCTTCTAATATGTGAGGAACTATCATAGAGAGAAGGGGGTCAACCTTTGTTCCAAAGTACTGTAGGTCAGGACAAGAAGTAATAGATGAAAGCAAATCAAAAAGAAGCAACCTAGAATTAAGGAGAAAATCCCTGACAAACAATTAATCAATGAAAGTTCTGGGTGCTCCATCACTGGAAGTTTTTAAGATTAGGCTGAACAGCCATTTATCTAGAATAGGGTCTCTTGCTTAAACAGGGAATTGGATCAGAAGGCCTCTAAGGTATCTTCCAACTCTGTTATTTTATAATTCTAATCACATATAACATGGGGATTTTAATAATGGCAAGTTTTTAAAGAGAAATTCTACAGATTCATACCTTGAAAACCATGTATTTTGGAAGAAGAAATAAAAAATGTTGCCCCCTTGGTATTAAGATTGAAAATATCTTTGGTTACCTTAAGAACATAAGATATATTATCATGATCACATCAGGCCATTGTTTGGCATTAAGCCTCAAACAAAGCATACTTCAAAGATAAGATCATGGAATACTGTGAAATTTATTTCTAAGTAAACATGTATTGCAAATCCAGTTTGGCTGCTCAGTAGTCAGACAATTTACTCAGTACTTCATTGGATCATCAACTACTTCACTTCCTGTTATATATTAATCAGTTCCTACGCAGCTCAATATCACCCTCTGTATCCTAGTTAAAATGAAACTGATACCACAGAGTATGGATATAACATGACTTTGGTTACAGTAATGATCTTTTGCAATTTACAAATAATTACATTGTTTGCTGAATATCAGGATTTTTCTATAATGGGAAATCATAATCCATAAACATAGTAGATTATTTATTCCTACTGTTTTAATGTACATATACACCACTGAACAAAAGCTATTAAAATTAGTGTGGAGTGCTCATGATCTCTTAAATTGCTATTTCAGCCCTGAAAATAGACCACAGAAAAATAATTATTAGATTTGCTATTTATACTTCTAAATTGGAATTAAGGCCTCTGATGATCATACTTTTTTAAAAAAATCCTTTAAAATTTAAAAACAGGAAAATAGAAATTAACTAAAATTGCATGTTTATATAGATTTCTTAGGAAGTATGAAGCACAAGTATTCAGAAATTAACAATGTATTATTCTAATGTAAATTGACTATATCCGGATATCAGAAGACAAAATGCATGTTTCTTTTTTCAGTGCAATTATAGTTTTATATCTTTTTGAATTATACACAGAACTTCTTTGCCTGAAAAAGATGCTGATGCTTTAAGACTCATCTTTTTAAAGCAATTATTCAATGATTCCATGAGATCACACCACTGAAGAAAAAAACAGCTATGCTATAGACATACAGATTGGATTTCTAATGGATAACTGTTGGTATATCAGGATTATATGGAATTATATTTGCATATGTAAATTTCATTTGAAAATAAAAAAGTAAAATTTAAAAATAGTTTTAAAATTTATAATAACAGACTTCTCATAAGGTTGCAAGCTGTTTAGTCTAGATCCGTGATGGCGAACCTATGGCACACGTGCCGGAAGTGGCAGCCAGAGCCACTTCTGCCAGCACACGAGGTCGCCCGGAAGAGCCCCACTGCGCATGTGCATGCTTCCACTCGACAGCTGATTGTCGGGTATCTGGCGCACATGCGTGGGAGACACGTGCACTTGCGCAGACACATGGCACACAGGGAGTCAGACACGCATGCGAAGATGCTTGGCATGCACCGGGGTTAAGTATGCATGCACTGGAGGAGGGGGGGCAGCATGCATTGCCTTCTGGGTGCTGGTGCATGCGCAATTTTCAACAAGAGAGCTGAAAATAGTTAGCCACCACTGGTCTAGATACTAACTGCATTTACAAAGTTCTTTAAAAGTTAAAGAAGCACATTTATGCCATCATTAAAGGCTTTTTAAAACTCCATTGCTAGTAAGTACTACTCTCAAATATATTATGCTTATAATTTCACTATCCTCTCCCTCCCTCCTCTCACTCCAAGAGCTACTTGGGACCAATTTTATCAGAACAGAATAAGCAAAAACAATATTTACTCTGCCATTTTTCCTATTTTTATTCTTCATAGAAAGGGCAAATGGAGACCTCTCTTCTGTTTTTTCATATTATTTTGTTTGGGAGCCAGAAATAGAAGCAGGGAAAGTCATAGAAGCAAGTATATGTTTTCTTTTTTTGTGTGTGTACCTTGACAAAGAATTACATATTAATAAACTATAAGTGCTATTTAAAAAACTAGATTTGGATTATGGTAAAAAAGCAGATTCTTAGAAAATCAAAGTAAAATTGATGTGAAACAATATTTAATGAGACAAAATTTGAAAGCAGAATTTAAATATTGCATTACATTTTAATTGTTTTAGGATACTGATACCATATAAAATAAAATCTGAATTGTCAGACGTGCAGCATTTTCTGCAATTAATTTCCTATAACTGAGGACAGACCTCTAATAAAACGGATTGATACTTTAAATTGCAAAATGCCCCCAAATCTTATCAAAATAACTTTTCATGTTTATATTATTAATCCATCATTGAGATATTGTTAAGCAATTAGGAACATTAAGACATGGGTATCAGTTAACCAATGTTAACTGATATGCCAAAGATATACCAAATCCACATAAAAGGTGCTTTTCAATTACATTCAATTCCGTATTTTATTCCCTCTTCGAAAAGATGCCCTCCTTGCATTCCAAAATTCCTTCTGCCCCCCACGACATCGCCTTTCTCCGTGCATTTCTTCAGCAGCCCTGCCCCAGGAATAAGAGGAAGTGGGAGAATTGGGGTCGCCATTTTGAGGGTAAAAGGGAAAACGGCTCAGTTCTCCGTCTTTGCCGCATCTCCTTCCACTTCCACACCGATCTGAGGCATCGTGGACGATGCTCAAAGTAACCCCTGCACGCACGCATGCACACAAGAGAGGGAGCGAGTGCATCACAGGCGTCTATCCATTTTGTTCGAAGCACGGCCTGTTCTCTTCCCCCATTAGGTTCAGCTTTGATATATCCTTACCTGGCTGTGACGGAAAGCCAGGAGCCCCTCCTCCAGTTCCGTTGCCTCCGAGAACAGATCCCTGAAAAAAGGAAGAATGCCGCCGAAATCCCGGTTCCTGTATCTCCCGACACAGGGAACAAGGAAACAGGGTTCTTCCGTGCTTCACGATGGTTAACGCGGCTTCCAACTTCCGTCTTTTCCTCCTCCTTACACTGCCGGACCAAAACACGAAAACATAACTTCCTTTAGCCGTGCCGCCTCCTCTTGCCACGTCACCGCACCCCGTCCTTATATCATTTCCGTTTTGTACAATCACGTGCCAATCGGTCGTCGTTAGATTGAGACCATAAAGGAGGCCATTTTCTGTGAAGCAGCAACTGGCTCGCGCTGAGAATTGTGGGAGGCCAGAAGGCTCGTAAAGGATGGTTACGTCTCTCCCCTTGTCAGTTCTACAATGATCCGTTCCACGAGGCAACGTTTCAGAGCTATTTATTGTTTTGATTTGATTTAGATCGCCACCCATCTCAACTGTGGGAAATTATTGTAATTGATTTGTTACGAGCCGCCCAGATTCATGATGAGGTGGGCAGCATAAAAGTTTAATCAATAACCTTTCTGAACAATTTACAACAATCTAAATATACAACAAAAATTCAGTCAAAATAAAATACATATAAACCTGCTGAATACCGCCCTAAACCCTAGGGTGGGCATAGTCTAGTGCAGACTACCCCACTCTGGCTCCACAAAGGCAAAAACCATTGTGGTATGTCACATGATGTGATCAAGTTTTGACACCTGTGACTTAGTCCTACCTCTGCTCGAGCAGGAGACTCCTGTTCCATTTCAGACAAATAGCTGTCCGGTCACTTCTTGAAAGCCTCAAGTGTTGGGGCACCCACAACTTCTGAAGGCAAGTCATTCCACTGGTTGCTCAAAAATATTCATAAACAAACAATAAAATAGGTTTTATATAAAGTAGAATTTACATAGACCTGAAGTCTGTCTATGCTGGTAATACCAAAACATAATGGACTGAATAGTTACTTATGCACAAGTCTATTTAACTTTGCTTTCTTTTCTAATCTATCCTTTTGACCATGTACTTGAAAGTATCTACTATATTCAGAGGAAGTTTACAGTAAATAAATGTAAAAGATTATTCATGATTCCATAACCCTCCTCTTCTATGTAGTTTTTACGATATTTTAAAATACTTTACCTTTAAAGGCAACATTATTAGGAAAAGGAGAATCTCTGTATCACAAAATATATTTATAAATATTTCAGATATTCAGAAGTATATGCTTCATTTTGCAGTTTGCAGACAGTATATTATCCACATTTGGGGTGGTATTTATTTAAACAAGTAATTATTACAGAAAACTGAAGAGGAAAAGAGCTCAAAGTCTACATCATGCTGTTAAGCACTTCCTGTAAATAATTAACAATAATACAGTGACACATACTGTAGCTTCTGTGATAATAATAGACTGGCATCTTGCTCTGTTTAACATCAGGAACACTGATGTCATAACTGTTTGATTATATCCCATTTAGTCACTGTTGGCTCTTAGTGACTACAGATATAAACCTCCTCTAAAATGATCTATCCCCAATCTGTCTCATCAATGCACTTTAATCTGAATTTCTAAGTTTGATGTCTTAATAAATGTAATTTGTTTCTTGTCTCTTCTAACAGCTTTCTGAAATTCTTTGTTAAGATATTTATATTATGTATTTTCTGTTCTCAATAATCATGACAAGTTCTGACGTCCAGTTCCCTATCAGTTCTCAAAACAGTCCCAGTAACTTTAGCAGACAGTTTAGGAATCTTACAATATTTAATCTATCTGATCTCAATTGCAGAACTGTGGACAATCAATAGATGAAAAGAAAGAGATAGTAAAATCTCTGCAGTCTTTACAGAGGTAGAGCCTGAGATTCATAATTCACATTAGACACTGTTTCTACAATTAATTTGCAATAAGACTGCCATTTTCTTCACTTTTAAAAAAATGAAAGCAAGCCAGCTGCCCTTAGTTCTTCCCCTTTCTCTTTAGTATCAATTTGTTTCTATCTCCAGAATATTACTGAATTATATTCTAATTATATAACGCCAGAAACTGAATTATGGTATTGTTTAGTTGAAAAGCAGAACTGGCCGCCTATTTAGATACCTGCAAAGTATTAATGGTTGATTCATATAGCTCTAATTATTGTTTATGTTCTCAAGATTAGAAGAGGGAATTTTGGCTGGAAAACTGCTGTCACCACAAAAATTTTCTTATTGTATCTTCTTTTTGAGTGAATTAAGTTAGGGCAGGATTTCTTCAACAGATGGCATAAACAGGATAGACGAGGTCAGCAAATAGCTGTTGATTCCTCACTATAAAGTCCCTTCAATGGTCAATCTCAAAAACTGAAAGGATCTCTGGCCTCATTACTTGCTGCCCTTTGATGTCTCTCATTTCTTGGTTTATAGTGCTCGGGTAGCAGCAGAACCTTGGGTGTTCTGTGTTCTGGTGGTGATATTAAGTTTTGTGGATCTGGGTAGTTATCTGGAGAGTGCTGTTGCTTGTCAGGTCCTGCTATTGCCTATTAGAAAAGACTTTACCAAAGGATTTTGGATGAGGGGTATTATTGTCCAATCCAAAAGAACATAGGGTCAGGAGACAATTTGCTTTTTCCAGCCACCAGAATAGAAATGATAAATAAGGTATAGAGTCCTGCATATGATAGGAGAAAGTAGCAAACAATACAGCTCTGCAGATTATTGTTCACATAATAGGTTTGTTTCATTTTCAAATGGAAAACATAACTTTCTGACAGATTATGGTATTATTGAATTGAATTATGGTATGGCCTGATTTGGCTGTACCTATATCAGTAGCAGGCTGGCACCAAGATACAATCTCTTTTGTAAAGACACATCCCCAAGAAATTTAAGCTGCCATCTCAGCACTGGGATATGGAGAGTGTGTAGGTAAAGATTCAACAGCTGATTTAATCACTATCAATAAACATGCATAGAAGATATTGTCTTGCATTATCAGGTTAAAATCAGTAACTTTTTTTTTAAAGGACAGTGGGCACAATCAAACTAGAAAAAAGTTGCAAGAGTGAGACTAATTTGATATATGCATTGCATTGGGCTATAAGATGGCTTGTTACTTTGCTATATGAATCCAGGAATTAAAATATAGTGTCAAGTTAGAATCATTTGTAATATTTTTTTCTGTTAATGCACAATTTTTACTTGATACAGGTCCTTCAATCATATACAAAGCAAAATGTACTAATTATGTTCCTTCTTTAAATGAAATAAACTTAATTTTGTAAAGGTAACATAGTATTGAATAATGATAATGAATCTTTATAGCAAACTAATAATCATTTTGCAGTAAAACAGTAAGAACAGTAAATTTTATATGGGAATTGGGCATAATATTTGTTATATTGTGATACATTTAATTATCTCTTAATTTCATATTTTCTGATACTCCCTCAGAGGTGATAGTAAACTAGTTTGGCTAGGTTTCTAACCTAGACTTTATATGAGGCCATCTTGTGGTGAGAATAAATTGTAAGTTTAGAATATAAACCTGAGTTTGCTTCTTATTCTCTGAACTGCCTTTTTTTTAGTACAATTAATACCCAAACAAACAATGATTGAAAGCATGAACTTGGACTACCTTTACTTAATTTCAGAATAGTCATACAAATAAAAATAACAAAGCAATTGAAAGAATTTCTGGAGATTGATGCTTTTTTAAAAAGCCAATCTTTTATTATTTTTATTTAATTATTTCACAACATTTACAGCCTGCCCCAGCTCAGGAAATTCTGGTAGGAGTAGAACAAAGTGCAAAATAAAATGCACTAAAACTCGGCCTTTGGATAGTTTGTTGTACTTCAGAAAGGCTTATAAATTTAAATTTTTCATCAGGCAATAGACTCTGAAAAATTGGAGTCTGAAGACAGGTATGAATGGGAACCTTTGGCATCTATTAATGTATGATTGTATTTTAATATAAATTATTTATCTTGTTCTGTTCTTGTGCTGCCCAGAATCACAGTGCTCAAGTTGGGCAGCTGTATAAATTCAGTAAATAAATAAATCTATGAATAATGAAAAAACAAAAACAAAATAAGTCTAAGAATCAAATGCCTGTTGGTTCAACAATATTATTTTTGAATATGTGTACTGGTAATCAATACTTCCACTGGAAGAATGTTTCATTAAATGTGAGTCAATACTGGGGAAAAATTAACCACTGCTGAATCCGGCTCACAGTTTATGAACTTCATGAGAGGGAGACCGGCAAAGTTCATCACTAGGAAATTGGGCATATCAGCAACTAATAGAAAATTCAATTTTTAGAAAGCCTAAGTACATTATATTTCCATCAGTTAAAAAAAAATACAGTTTGCCAGTTGAGAAAGTATCCAAGATATTATGATTTGTTGTTGGTTTCTCAACTTTAGGATCTTTAAGATGTGTGAACTTCAAATTTGAATAACAACTGATTCAAATTAGGTTCAAACATTGTAATCAATTACAGTGTGATTAGCATCATATATTCACTCAGTTGTTATAGTTTGTATTTATCAATTAGCAATAATGTGAATCCAGCCAGTGACTGTTTACGTGCCCTGCTCCCAATGTCTTGAATTAAGCCTTGCATTTTAGGATGTAATTGCTGCCCAATATTTATTTAGATTACATGTGATATATACTGATACTGGAAGATCTGCATTCAAATCCTTCTTATGTCACCAGACACGAAATAACGCTCAAATTCTCAGTGTTATCTGTATATCAGTGGGTTGTTGTTATAAGTAAAAGTCAGCCACCTTAAATACTCCCACCATTTTTGGTACTGTAAGAATCCCGATAATCAGTAGATGGTAGCAAGAATATTTGCAGGGAAAGTGGTACAGTACATGCATTATAGTATATGTGCTACATCCATGACTCAAATCGGCGCGACCCTGCGAATCGTTCAAAATATATATATAAGTGCATCCAGTGAATTTACCTGTGAGATGGGGGGGGGGGGAGCAGAGAGAGCGAAGCGGAAAGCTTTCCCGTTGCTAGGTTACTCGAGGAAACATCCTCTTTCCGCCATTGTCCAGCTGGTCGGGATGGTGGGCGGACTACCGGTTAAGAGGCTACATGGCACAGTTAAGCAAGTGTATCAGGGGAAATTTATCGATCGGTTTCCTGAGCTCCCCACAGTAAGTATTTATATCTTGTATTCATCCCTAGCGCCATCTCGGTCTTTCCGCTTTGGGATTAGTTGCCGTCTGGCTCTTCGTTACCCAAAGGACTCCCACATCTCCTGCCTTTTAGACTAACATTTGTCAGCTTCGGCATCATTCGGAGATTGACAAACACTGTTTTGACCCCCTTTCCCGAGGTCGTTGAAATATGCTAACTTTATAAGAACTTTCTTAAGCCAGAGCAAAATGGGATTGGGGAGAGTTAGTGCCGGACCACAACGTAGACATTTTGTAATTGTACAGTAACAAAAATCCGGGCAAGTGTGTAAGATGGTCTTCTGGGATGGGACCCTCCAAACCCTATCAGGACCAAGTGAAAGTAAAATGAATTCTGTCGAATCCATATCAGGAAATTATCTAGTTAAACTCTGAAACTGGAGTATTTTCATTTTCTTTTCTATGTCTTTTACTGTGTAGTTTCACTTGTTCACTTTTTTGCAGGCTGGAAAATTGATACCAATTGGAGAAACTGCTGCTACTTGTCTTACTGAAATCCTACCCAGAGTGAGTATCCTAATTCTTCATTCTATTATCTTTCAGTTTAACCACCTTGTATGTGCATGCATGTGTGTGCATGTGTGTATGTGTGTGTATTGATACAGATATATCTGACTCACTCTTGCAGGCATCACAACCCAAAGGTCCAATTGAAGAGAATACATGTAAGTCAGGGTTGAAACTATGGATTCTTATTGTTCTTTGAACTTGGTTGTTCGCTTTCAGATATTTCATTGCCTAACCATGTAACATCATAATTGTGAGTGTGGAGTTTATTTACTCCCTGTTTATATACAGCATCTTGCCCTGCCAGTATTGGTGGGGGTGTGGTTCTTCTTGGTAATTCCTTCATTGTTTTATGCTTGGCTTTTTGCTGCATATCTGGATTTTGGCTGCTGAAGAGAATGTGTTTTGGTCTTCTTGTTTCCTTCTTAGTTTTTTTTTTATTTTGAATTGTATGTAAATTTGGTTATTTTTATGTTTCAGTTCATGGCTAATCAAAAGTTTTTAATACATCTATGTGTATTCTAAACACATACAGTCTACTTATATGTGTTTATTGATAGCTGACACAAAAGTTCCAGTTTTATCAAACAACCCAGACAATTGTGGAGTCCTTGGTATTCTCTGAGATTGGCTATTATTGGTGTCAAATTGTAATTTTGTTGTATTAAACTGTAATTTTTATTATTTTTTAGAAGTAAGAGTTCAATCATGCAAAGGGTGCTTTTAAAAACATGTATAAAGGTGAAAAAGTGGTTCATAAAAAAAGTAATTCTGATGGAACATTTAGGTCCAGAGTAGCTACTCCACATATTTAAGCTGTTTTTTAAATGATTGTTACCAATGGTTCAGGTACATTACCCTCTGAGAAAACAATTAGAGAATAGTTTCATGTGCTTAGAAATAGTATGCCATATTGTTTAATACTATAATGAAAAATTACAAAGATATCTCTTCAGAACAATCAAGATATTTAAGACATGGATTTAAAAAGATACTTCTGTTTACAATTGCTACCAGTTGAGATCCTTTGTAGAGTAACAATCAGTGAGAATATTAATAATATTACAGACATTACTTCTGCTTGAAATGTTTTAGTGTAATTAGGCTGGTTGATAATTATCGGTTGTGGCTTACATTCCTGGAGTACACCAGTATGGGAATGACTATTAAAGGACATTAATGTCATATCTACAGTATTTCTCTTTACCCTCCTTTCCAATAATTATATCTTTTGATGAACTATACTGTAAATTTGACAAATTAGTGATATATTATCTAATTCTAATAAACGTGTTATTACTCTAATAAACGTGTTATTACTCTTCAAACTTGACAGCTTTAAGATTTGTGGATTTCAACTCAGAATTCCTCCTTCAGTCATGTTATCTCAGGAATTCTGGGAGTTGAAGCAGGAGTGGATCTCTACCGATTCTGTCCACCTCTGTAGAACCGGTTGCTCCGAAGAACAGCAGACATAGAACTGGTTCTATGTCTACTGCTGTTGTGGCCCACCCACCTGCCCAGGCTCTTACCTGACCTTTATTTCTTGCTTTTTCAACTGCAGATGTTTTGCGTGACACAGCTGCAGTTGAAAAAGCAGGAAAAAAGGGCTTTCCCAACCACTGCGCACTTGCACGCAGCACTGCTTTGCCATCCAGGCTGTAAATTGCTGTCCTTGGCTGTCCAGGCTGTAAATTGCAGGTTGTAAATTGCACTCGTGCGACATGCGCATGCCATGCTAATAGACAGAACCAGTAGTTATACCAGTCAGATCCCATCCCTGAGTTAAAGTCCACAAGTCTTAAACTTGCCAAGTTTGCAGACCCTTGCTCTAAGGGTTTGAGTATAGACTTAGACCAGTTCGCTTAGTGACTGTCTGAAGCTACAATGGCAGAGAAAAAAGTGACATGACCATTTTTCACACTTACGAACATTGCAGTATCTAAATGGTCACATGATTTACATTCAGATGCTGGAGAACTGGTTCATATTTATGACGGTTGCAATGTCCCGGGGTCTGTAATCATCTTTTGCGATACTATGACAAGCAAAGTCAATGGGGAAGTCAGATTCACTTAACAACTCAGTGTTTCACTTTATAAATGTGGCAAGAAAAGTTGTAAAAAGGGGCAAAACTCACTTAACAAATTTCTCAGTAACATAAATTCTGGGCTCAATTGTGATCTTATATCGAGGCCTACCTGTATTAATGAACTAATGCAGTTTAAACACATCTAATTTTTAAATAAAGATATTTACAAGAATGTACACTTTAAAATAGTTTTCATGTTGTCTTATAGCCAATTACACCACCTGTTGTAAAAAAGTTTCGAAACACCAGCAATCCTCCTACAGGTAAAGAAAGAGTATTTTATGGCCGAGCAAATGATCCTGATATTGCATCATATTTGACTCATGGAGTAACAACCATCATTTCAGAGAATGTAAGAATATGCATATCTTTTCTTTTTTTCTGAACAAAGAAGCCATACTTTATTTTATTGATGAGAAACAGAATCTTGATTAGTTCTGCATAAGGAAAACTTGATGAACGTGTTGAAATATGATTTCCTGTGTAAAATTATAGATGGTATTTCCATAACTTATATCAGTATAAGTATTATAAACTCAGATCAGGAATAGTCTTGTCCTACCTTGATTATTGAAATATTTTTCTATTAAGCAACAAAATGAACATCAAGAGAAATAAAGTTAATAGAAAGAAGAGCAATAAGCTAGGCAGAACCCTAAACTTGTAGAATTTGAAGGAACCACTTAGATTTTTACTTCTTCATTAATACAAATAAAAGTGGTCCCAATAAGTGGCTGTCAATACTTTAGATAAACAGATTAACAGAGTTGGAAGGGACCTTGCAGGTCATCTAGTCCAACCATCCCTAGCAGGAGACCTTATATTATTTTTGACAGATGGCAATCCAGTTCTTCTTGAAAACCTCCAGTGATGAAACTCCCACAATTTCCGAAGGCAAGCTTTCTCATTGGTTGATTGTTCTCACTGTCAGAAAATTTCACCTTATTTCTAGGTTGAATCTCTCCTTGTATATTTCACATGAATACATCTAGTAAACAAAGCCCATGATACCTTTTTACCAGTTAGGTTCACTGTTTTTACTGTCAAAAAGTTTTCCCTAACATTTATTCAGAATTTATAGTCCTGTAATTTAAATCATTATTACCCTGGGGTGGCAAAGAAGGTTATGATTTTGTTTTGACACTCCTTTGAGTATTTATATTATTTTTCCCTATTTCTATCTGCCTTTTTAAAAAATCTAAAATACCCAGGTAAGTCAGTTTAGTTTCCTGTCCCCTGATCATTCTTATTAACTTTTTTCTGTACATGTTCCAGTTTATATAAATCATTTTAATGATGGATAGTCTTAAAGTATCATTCACTTGGTCCCCAATGTCTATGTTTGGAACACATTTTTTTTAAAATCAACTATAAGGTTGTACTGTTCATAACACAAATATCAGTACTATATATTTCTTGTCACCAAAGACAATCTTTCAGGGACTTATAATAGTAGCTCTTTGTAAAACTGAGTATGGTAGAGTCACCCACCGCTTGTAATAATTTTTGCAAAACAAAGGATTAGTTACACCTTTAATGATATTACATGATTTGTAATAGATGTATTTTAATGGTAACCAGTGTGTCTATGAAATTTTGATTGTTTCATATTTAATTATATTTAAATTGAATGTTTTGAGTAATGTATAACAAACATAGGAAATGATGAAGAAACAGAAGAAATTCCAAGGTATTAGTTTACACAACAATAATAGTATCTCCAAAAAATCATTCATACTTTTTTCCTGTTCTAAATCAAATTAATAGCTGATATTGTGCCATAGTGTTAATAAAATTAATATGATAGCATAACAGGTATTTCAGCACTAATATATTTTATATGGGATAAAACTTCTTCAGGCATCATCATTAGCTAATCCACCTCCTAAAACATATTTCCAACAAAAAATTAAAGAAAAAAAAGAATCTATCTACTTAAGTAACTGTCAGGCTCCTCTTGGAAAATCTCACGATCAGTCTCTACAAATGCCTAAAGGATTGGATGTGAATAATACTCGATTTGGAACAACAGTCAAACAAGGTAGGAAAATTAGTAAGAAAATACAGTGTCACTTTCATGCTATAATTTAACATGGAATTGAATATTTATTTGTTCTATCTCATCTTTATTATTTTTTATAAATAACTCAAGATAATAAACATATATATTACTTCTTTCTCTTCCAATTTTCCCCACAACAACCCTGTGAACTGCCTGAGAAAAAGTGACTAACCCAAAGTCACCCATAAGGCAAATTAGCTCATATCAAAACAATATTCTGAGATAAACTCTGAACATCAAAATTAACCATCTGATTTGCTATTGTTAGTTTCAGATGTATTTTACAATTAAGTTGCATTGATCTATCATGCTATCCCATAATTTATTGATCCTGAGTTTTTGAACAAATCTTAATGATATAATTTATGCACAATGTTGATCCATAAACATTGATTTATAAATTACAATGGATAGGTATACCATCTTATTAAACCAAGCCCCCCAAAGCATCTTATATGTAGCATATTCAGCAAACCCATCAATAGAGCTGATTACTAAATGAAACTCAGCCTTTCATGTATTTTAAGTTGCTCCAATCCTGCTGCATCCATCAAATTTGGAGAAAATCATATAAGAGATATTTGATAGACCTTCCTCTTGTATATTGTGATCCCTCCAGTCCCCCAGAAGTTTCCTCTGAATGTCTTTTGACATAATGAATCTTCCAACTAAATCCCAGTAAGGTTCTGTTAAAAGCCTAATCCATTTCACATATGTTTGAATCAAAACAACAGAGTTATTGTAACCAGTTCTCATTGGACCTGTTCAATTCAGGTAAAGAAATTTTCAGTATCCTTATCCCTTTTTTCTGATGGACTTTTGGAAGAATAACCATATTCTTCCTGATGAAAGAATAAATATATAAACACCTCTGTCAGTGATCTGATAGAAAATGTTTTTCTATCATGTTTTCTATCAATGTTTAATGCATGGTTTATGCATGGTGGTTGCTTTTATCTGATCTAAATCTACTAAAGAACAAGCACTGATTTCAAACAATTTTTTAAACAACTATTTTCAAATAAATGAAAATAAACCAACAGAGGAAATAATTATATTTTTATACATTTTTATACAAGAAACCAACCAAATATTGATATGAACAAATTTGAGAACATGAGTCAAGAAAAATTCTAGAAACTGTTCCTGCTATAACAATTGTTGGTGTGTTTGTTGATTAACAGCACACCATCCTCATTTCATTCTTTGTATTCAGGATTTTACTAAAATGTATTCCAAAAAGTTTTAATTTATAAAACTGATTTATACAGACATATCATATTTATTTATTTATTTATTTAATTTATATTGCTTCCTATTCAAGGCAACTCACAGAATGTAAAACAACATTTGAAACAATAAAAACTAACAAAAAGAATCAAATAAATCAATAAAGTACAATATAACAAAAACAAAAAAATACCCCCAAACTCCCATCCCCCGCCCCGACAACAGCAGATCACACCAGCCATTAATGGGATCCATCCCGCTCTGGGTTCCCCAGGCCTGCTGGCAGAACTAGATCTTCAGTGTCTTCTGGAAGAATATTAGAGGGGGACATTCTCATCTGGGGGAATGATGTTTCAGGAGTCACCACAGAGAATGCCCTTCTTCTGAGTCCCACCAGGTGTATCTCCCTTGGGATGGGACCTGTAACATTCTCTGCCTCCCTGCTCTGATGGGTCAGATAACCTGGTCCCAAGCCATGAAGAGCTTTAAATGTGACAACCAGCACCTTGAATTGTACTTGGAAGCAAATTGGCAACCAATGCAGCTCTCGCAGGTGAGGTGATACATGTGCACACCAGGGTCTGCACAAAACCATGCAGGCTGCTGCATTTTGCACAAACTGGAGCTTCCAGAATGCTCTTTAAGTGTAGCCCCATATTGAGTGTGTTGCATTAGTCAGGATTATTGCTATATTGCTATTATTCAATTATAAATATATTTCATGCATGCATGGTTACACACAGTATAGTTATGCAAATAAAAAGCTCTGGAACTAAATATATGAACATTTATGACTTATATTAGATTGTTTCATTGCATGTATTGACTGATTTTCAGAGATATCTGCTGTAGACATTGTAAATCCCCGAAAAACATTTGATGAAGTCCAAAAGGAAACACAGGAGGGACATGACTTATATGTTTCAACACACAATGATTATTATGTCGGTGAGTAAAAAGGATAACTAAATATTGTGAAAAGCTCTAATTGTATATGATCATAGTTTGTTTAGCAAAGACATGTTTATTTTCCACTTTATAATAAGGAATAAAATTAAAATTTCTCTTGAAATGTCTTTTGAAGATTTGGTTAAATTGATAGTAATATATTTGATAACTGGAAACAAAATGGTCATAGGAATAGGAATGCATACCTAACAGATAACAGATAATCAGAGTTGGAAGGGATCTTGTAGGTGATCTAGTCCAGCCTTCTGCCCAAGTGGGAAACCCTATACCATTTTTAACAAATGGCAGTCCAATCTTTTCTTGAAAATCTCAAGTGATGGTGCTCCCACAACTTCCGAGGGCAAGGTGTTCCATTGGTTGATTGTTCCCACTGTCAGAAAGTTTCTCCTTATTTCTAGGTTAAATTTCTTTTTGTTAAGTTTCCATCCATTATTCCTTGTCTGGCCTACAGGCACTTTAGAAAATTGCTTGACCCTTTCCTCCCAATGGCAGCCCCTCAAATATTGGAAGATTGCTGTCATGTCTTCCCTGGTCCTTCTCTTTACCAGACTAGCCAAGCCCAGTTCCTATATTCGTTCTTCATATGTTTTAATGTCCAGTACTCTAATCATCCTGATTGCTGTTCTCTGTACTTATTCTATAGTGTCAACATCTTTTTTGTAATGTGGTGAACAAGACTGGATGCAGTACTCTAGGTGTGGTCTTACTAAGACTTTACTAAGTGATATTAGTACCTCCCTTGATCTTGACTGTATCCCTCTGTTAATACAACTTAGGATTGCATTAGCTTTTTTGGTTGCTGCTGCTACACACTGCTGGCTCATATTTAGCTGGTTGTCCAGTAAGACTCCAAGATCCCTCTCACAGTTACTGCTATTGAGCCTGGTTTCACCCAGTCTATGTGTGTACTTTTGGTTTTTCTTGCCTAAGTGTAGGACTCTACTTTTCTCTACACTGAAGTTCATTTTGTTGGATATGGCCCAGTGTTCTAGTCTGTCAAGATCCATCTGGATCTTGAGCCTATCTTCTTGGGTGTTAGCTATTTCTGCCAGCTTAGTATCATCTGCAAATTTGGTAAGTTCCCCTTCTATGCCCTCATCTAAGTTGTTAATGAAGATATTGAAGAGTACTGGGCCTAAGATGAAACCTTGTGATACCCCACTGCTTACTTTCCTCCATGTAGACTTAGACCCATTAAGGATTACTCGTTAAGTACAGTTTGTCAGCCAGATGCAAGTCCATCTCGTGGTGGTGCTATCTATTCCACTTTTTGCTAGCTTACTAAGAAGTAGGTTGTGGTCTACTTTGTCTAATGCCTTGCTGAAATCTAAATATATTATGTCCACAGTATTTTGTGGTCTACTAATTTAGTCACTGTGTTGAAGAATGAAAGATTGGTTTGGCATGACCTCTGATAGTTCTTTATAGGAGGTTTATATGGGTGCTGAAAAAAATGGATTTACCATCTTTGTCTGAAGTTATGGCTGCTGCAATGCTCCTATAATCATATGATGTGTTTGGCAACTTACCCACATTTACAACTGCAGGGATACTTCTCAGGTCTTGTGAGAAAAGATATGCTTTTTGTGGAAAAGCAGGGGTTCCATTCTGGTGGTGCTTTTTATGACATCATTCTCCAAATCATGTGTACCATTCCTTTTCTAATCTATGTGCCCATTTTTGTGAGACTAGGAAAGACAGAAGTGTTCCAAAGGATTATAAGAATGACTCTTGTAGCTTGAAGAAGTAATGGGAAGTGCCACTTGCAAAAAAGTTGAGGTTCTAAAAACCAATAACGTGGGGCTTGAGATGGCATTTCTCAATGGCAGTGGTGTTGCTGTAATTGAAATACAGGTCTGGGGGCAATGGTAGCTGGCTGAGACTGATGAAGAGAAAAGGCAAGAAAAACCAAATGTACAAGTACAGATTAGGTGAAAACTTGGTTTCAAAAACAGTAACTGTGAGAGGGATCCTGGAGTCCTAATCGACTATTATTTAAATATGAAGTAGCAGTATGTGGCAGCAGCCAGAAAAACCAACTGAATCCTTGGATGCATAAACCAAGAGAGAATAGAGTCGAGATCATATGAAGTATTAGTACTGCTTTATAAAACCTTAGTAAGACAATGGCTATAATATTGCATCCAGGTTTGATTACCTCACTATAAAAAAGATGCTGAGACTTGGAAAGAGTGCAGAGAAGAGTAAGTAAGATAATTAGCAGCCTCAAGACTAAAACATGAAGAATGGTTGCAAGAATTAGGTATGGTTAATCTAGAGAAAAGAAAGACTGGGGGTGACATGATAGCAGTGTTCTAATATTTAGGAGGCTATATAAAGAAGAGGGGGGGCACCCTGTTTTCCAAAGCATCAGAAGGCAAGACAACAGTGGATGAAAATTGATCAAGGAGAAACGCAACCTGGAATTAAGGAGAAGCATCCTAATAATGAGAACAATTAACTAGTGGAATGGCTTGCCTTCAGAAATTAGGGGTACTTCATCACTGCAGGATTTTAAGAAGACACTGGACAGCCACTTTTCTGAAAAGGTAAAGGGTCTCCTGCTTGAGCAGAGATTTGGGCTAGAACAGCGGTCGCCAACCCATGGGCCACAGCCCACTGGTGGGCCATGAGAAAATTTTGGTGGGCCGCAGAGAAATTTCACCCCCAGAGCACTCCCCAAAGCAATTAATCCAGGCTGTGCAAAAACACAAGGCTGTACCACCCACACGGCCCACAAGAACCCTTCCTGCCCACTCACTCCTTATCCAGCAAACTTGTTGCTAAATTGATATTTTTCCTTTTTTCTACCATCATCTGTTCTGCTGTGCTAGGAGATTTAGATTAGCTAGGAAGCAGGAAATGATTGGATTTCTTGCTTTCTAGCTAGTTTTTAGATCTTCAGCTCTGCTTTTAAGCACAGCCGAACCTCCCTCAGGACTGAAGGTGCTGTTATTCAATGTAGACTCAGGCAAGCAAATTTGAGAGACTGAGCTAGCCAATGGCAGATAGATAGATCACTGAATGATTCCATGAGCCTGCCTGTTTTGCCTGATTTTGTGTAAAAGTTGCTCTTTTTAAAAAAATTAAAAATTCAATATTTACATACATGGTGTGTTGTGAGTTAATTTTGTGAGTTTGTTTGCTAGCAAACTTTATGAGTTTGCTTGCAAGCAAATTTTATGTGACAGACTGAATTAGCCAATGGCAGAAAGATAGATTTCTGAATGAATCTGTGATTCTGTGAGCAACTCAATCTGCCTGACTACTTTGCCTGATTTTGGGTAAAAGTTGCTCTTTGTAATAAAAAATTCAATATTTATATAAATATTTATAATATTTAAATACAAGCCATGCCCACCCAGTCACATGACCACCAAGCCACACCCACAAATTAGGCCATGCCCACAGAACCAGTTAGTAGTCCCTTGGATTTAAAATTATGAGTTTGGTGGGCCTTGAGGTCCAAAAGGTTGACGACCCCTGGGCTAGAAGACCTCTAAGGTCTTTTCCAAATCTATTATTCTGTATTATTTTGTAAGATCCCAGGCTTCTACTTCAGCCCCAGCCCCAAGTACTACTGTGCAGTGCAGCTAAAAGGACATAGATTGGGAAGGGGTGGTGGTGGGGAAATTGCAGCCACTCTGCACTTCTGGGCTAGATGGGTGGCATTGCAGCATCCCCCAACTAATAAGCTACCTCCCTCAGGTTTCCCAAGACTTCACTGTGGGACCCAGCATTCCTTACCTGGGACTCCTTCTGCTTAATGACAGGTAATTCTTCATTAACTGGCATGCCAGGATTGTGACCATTAAGCAATGCTGTCACAAGAGCATCTCTCTTACTGCATCACTTAGTGATTAAAATTATGATTTCAATTGTGGCATAAGTCGAGGACTACCTATAAGCCTTTCGGGAAATATTGATAATATGAGCTTACTAAATTGGAATATAAAGCATGTTTAAAATTATTTCCTAGCATAATTTTCTAAGGTTATAACTTCTGTCAAGTTTCAGATAATTAGGCTCAATGGTTTTATGTTGTTATTGAACAATAACAACATACTATGTTGTTATTACGTAATAACAACATACCATAGTACATACTTTGTACTATGGTTAATGAAAAATGCTGCCAGATAAGTGGCTCAAGTAAAATGTAGCTATATGCTATTTTTAAAGTTTTTTTTAATTAAGAAAATAACATTTAATAAAACAAGTTGATTCCTTAATTTTCTTTATTTTTTTGTCTCATCATAGATTTTGCATTACTCTAATGTATGAAAAAGTTTAAGTGTTGGAAGCTTTATGACAATCTGAGTTTGAGATTTCAAGCTTGATTGAGGTCACTTTATCTTAAAATAATTCTATGAGCTAGGTCAGGGGTCTGCAACCTTAAACACCCAAAGAGCCATTTGGACCTGTTTCCCACAGAAAAGAAGCCACCAGAAGCCACAAAACCTGAGTGGTGATGGCCAACTCAATGTCACTCCTACCCAGTCACATGACACCCCCACGCAGCGATGCCTACCCAGGTTTTGTGGCTCCCAGTGTTTTCTATGGGAAATGTTTTCTATGGCTCTCGGTGTTTTCTGTTTTTTTCTCTTTTTCCTCTCCCTCCCCCCTCCTCCTCCCTCTCTTTTTCTTTCTTTATCCTTTTCCTCTCTCAATCGTTTCCCTCTCTTTTCCATCTCTCTCATTCTCTTCCTCCAGCTCTCTCATCTCTTTCTCCCTCTCTCTCCCCTTCTCTCTCATTTGTTTCTCTCTTTTTCCTCTCTCTCATTCTCTCCCTCCATCATTTTCATTTCTTTTTTGCCCCTTTTCTCTCTCATTTGTCTCTCTCTCCCATCCTCTCCACCTGTCTTTCTGTTTCTCTCCCCCCTCTGTATCTCTCTGTCTCTCCCTCTCTCCCCCCGTATTTCTCTTTCTCCCCCTCTCCCTATCTTCCTCCCTCTCTTTCCCTGTTTCTCTGTCTCTCTTCCCTCTTTGTGTCTCCGTGTGTGTGTGTGTGTGTGTGTGTGTGTGTGTGTGTGTGCACGTGTCTGTCTGTATCTCTTCTCTTTCTGTTGGAAAGCTGATGCTGGGCCAAGCTGGTGAGCTCTCCTTGGGGCTCTTTGCTACTCCTTTTCTTTTTTCTTGGCAACTTTTTGGAAATCAGGTGGCTAAGGGACGAGGGCAAGCCATGGTGGAGGCTTCCCTTTGGGCAACCCTTCTTCTCCACCTCCACCTCCTTCTCCTCTTGTGATCCCCTGGCTGGCTGTGGTTGGGGAAGGGTACGCATAAGCAGGAAACCCTCCTTCAAGCAAGCAGCCACCTGCCCCACGTGCACCATTGCTCTGCTTTGGCTGAGCCCGGCTGCTCGCTTCTCTCCATTCATGTGCATCCTCCTGGCCCCTCCTGATATCTTCACATGATTAAAATATCCATTGGGTGATGATAGTGGGAATCTAAAATATTAAGGGATCTCTAGGTTCAGAGAATAACTAAATAAGAGTAGTGTTAGGGTTTGTTTTTATATTATATATGCTTAAAGAAAATCTCACTTGACTTCTTTCAAAGTTAGCATTTTTGAAGTCTTCCCCCCTATTTAGTCTGCCTCTTTTAAAACCTTTATTTTATTTAAGCTTACAACTCATCTTTCAATGCTATTATTGTTTGATTAATACACTCTAAGCCAGGGGTCACCAATCTTTTGGATCTCAGGGACCACCAAACTCATAATTTTAAATCCTGCAGACCACTAACATGAATTTTGACTGACGGTGGCTTGCTGACGTTGGTGGGAAAGTCAATCCCATATTCCAGAGCTGCAGGAGTCACAGGACTGGCCCTTTGGTCATCTTGGAGCAACTGCTCCTCCACCCGGGTACACCAGCTGGCAATGGACTGGAGGAGCTGCTGCGGGATGACCAAAGGGCCAGTCCTGTGACTACTGCAGCTCTGGAATATGGGACTGACTTTCCCACCAACGTCAGCAAGCTACCCCAGGGCAGATTTCTTTTCCCCGCTGTTGGTCTTACCTTCCAGTTCCAGCTCATGTGGCTCTACTCAAGAGGTTTGTGCTTGGACAAAGGGTGGGTGCCAGTAGGTGGGGGGCTATGTGGGCAACACAGCCTTGTATTCCCACACAGCCTGGATTAATAGCTTTGGGGGAGTGCTTTGGGAGGGACATTTCTCTGCGGACCACCAAAATTTTCTCACAGACAACCAGTGGTCCCTGGCCCACTGGTTGGTAACCACTGCTCTAAACAGTGGTGGGATTCAAAATGTTTTACTCCTGGTTCTGTGGGCGTAGCTTGGTGGGCATGGTGTGGTGGGCATGGTGTGCATGGCTTGGTAGGCGTGGCTTTGTGAGTATGGCAGGGGAAGAATACTGCAAAATCTCCATTCCCTCCCCACTCCACTCACCTGTTTTCCAGCTCCATTCTCCTGTGCAGGGCAATAAAAGAAGACCCAGCCAATGAGCTGGGACTCGGGAGGTAGAGCATAGATGGAGGTAGGGCCAGTCAGTATTTGCAGGTTCTCCAAATTACTCAAAATTTCTGCTACCAATTGTCCAGAACTGGTCAGAACCTGCTGAATACTACCTCTGACTCTAAAGATTGCTTTAAACATGTATTTTATTCTCATTTATGTCTCATTGGGTTGCAATTTGGTAACATGGCCAGAAAACATTGTCTTCTCTAGCTGTATTTAAAATGTTCTGGTTTTGCAAACAACAGAAAAATGAAAGCATTTTTTTCTTTTGACTTGTTCCTACACTCCTACATGACCGGGGAGGGTGTGTGTGTTTGCAATGGCATTTTCTCATAGTATATTTGAAAGACCCCTTAAAATAATTTGGAACTAATTTGGGCCAAAATATTTACAATTATTTTTGTTAATAGAATAAAACACTTTTGTGCAAAACAAATGAAGCTGGTGAAGTTAGAATCTCATTTCAAAAAACTCTAATATGTAAACAAGTAATAGCAGAATTTTTCAGAATTGAAGAATGAGTGGCTATATGGCTGTTAATTTAAAAAGATGGGGGGAGGGGAGGTCCCAAGTTAAATTTAAGGACTAATATTTAAAGGGTTCCAAAAATGCACTGAAGCAGACAGTTTTCTTAGACCTATAACCTCCTAATTCTCTGGAATAAACCCTTTGCATCTATCATGTTACTTGAGAATGATAAACAGGGAGAGGGCTTATTAACCTAGCAGCTCGAAAGCCTTGACAATAAATGACCATGTCCCATTTTCCCCAGGAGAGGCAGTGAATAGAAAATATAATCCATCCACATTCAACAGATTTAATCTTTATGGTAAAGAAACACCACATTTTAATGATGGCCAGAATATTGGTAGAACTTTACATTGGTTACATGATCTGCACATGTAAGTTATATTTTGAATTCATAATTTTTGTATTATCAATTAAGTTATAGTGTCAGGGGTCTAAATATTATCAATCATAAGCCTGATTAATCCCCATGAATTATTTTTTTTTATTTTGGTCACATTAAAAGTATCATTTGAAATGTGGGGGTCATATCAAACACACTTGAGGATTGGGTGCTACTCTAGGGTCTTAAAGCTCCTGTCCCACTGCACCAACGGATGCAAAGAGGATGTAAAACATTAAAAAAAGCTTGCCATCCATTGGAAAACGCGATGCATCCATTGTGTACTCACTGCATACGTGTTTCATACGCTCTATCCGTTGAGCATCCATCCACTGAGATTTCATCCGCGCAAGAAGTTTTGAGCTGCACAAAACTTTGTGAACGGATGAACTTTCCGCCTTGTACGTTGTACATCCGCAACATATACGGGCAACAAACGTTCTATGTCCGTTATCCATTAAATGTCCGCTGTATCCTCTCGGCATCCTCTGGCCATCCTCGCAACTCACATCCGCTGCAGCTGAAAACGGAAAGAGGGAGGAAACGAAAGGTACACAGAATGTCCACACAGCGTTAGTAGCACGGAAATAGAAAGGATGTAAGCGGATGCATCTCGTATATAAAGGATTAAAATGGACAAAATGTTTGTATCTGGGATGTATCTCGTATATTTAGGATGTCTGCAGTATGTATAGAGTATGTAGAAGGACACCTAGCGGATAACCAATATTTCCTATAAAAAGGGGGAGGAAATCACCTGGATCTCAGTATGAGTCCAGCAGCCGTGATGTACAGACCTCTTCACCCTTGATCTTGCTCTTCCATATCATCCATTGTTCTCCACCATGGATCATGACACAGTACGTATGGTAGCTGCCATCATTCATCACCAGAACCAAACCCTGTTCAGACTGTTTCACCTTTTATACACAAGGAGAAGAAGGAGACGTCCAAGAGCTGTGCAGGTCCGAGGATGGGTCGTGAGAAGAATGGAGTTTGGACTGTATGGCCAGTTGATGGTGGAGCTTGGGAATGAAGACACTCGTGCATTCCATCACTTCATGAGGATGCCACCAGCCTTGTTTGACGAAGTTGTACAGCGTCTGAGACCCGGATTGACCAATCCGAGCACCAACTTCTGTCCCAGCCTGGACCCTGGACTGAAGGTGGCACTGACTCTGCGCCACCTGGCCTCTGGAACCACATACAAAAACATGCAGTATGCGTGGAGGGGGCCACACAACAGCATCAGCAAAGTGGTCAGAGAAGTGGTGCAGGCCATCATCGAAGAATACGTGGAGGAGCTCCTCAAGTGCCCCACCACTGAACAAGGCTGGAGGAAACTTGCAGAAGAGTGGTATCAGAGATGGAACTTTCCACACACCGTTGGAGCCATAGATGGGAAGCATGTGGCCTGCAAAGCTCCAACCAACTCAGGGGCCACTTATTTCAACTACAAGGGCTTCTTCAATATCATCCTCTTTGCCATGGTTGATGCTGACTACAAGTTCATATACATTGATTCTTCAGGCAACGGGTCAGCTTCAGATAGCCAGGTATACAACGCCAGTCACCTCAAGGATGGGCTGGAACGCAACCTCATCATGGGTTTTCCAGATCCAGGCCCTCTACCCAATGACACAAAAGATGTGCCCGACTTCATCGTTGGTGATGACGCATTCTCCCTCAAAACCTACCTCATGAAGCCCTACACTTCAAGATACCTCACCCGTGAAGAGAGAATCTTCAACTACAGGCTGTCCAGGGCAAGACGGGTGGTGAGAACGCCTTTGGCATCCTGGCCAACAGGTTCCAGATACTTTTCATCACCATGCAGCATCACCCAGAGACCGTGAGGAGGATCATGGAAGCTTGCTCATCCTGCACAATCTCATGCGCACCCGCTACCCAGTGTTGCAGAACAGGCTTGTGAACCGTCAACAAGGGAATGGGGACATGGAGCCTGGTGAATGGAGGCAAGGACTAAACCTGATAAACACTGTGGATGTACAAGGCCCCAACAGAGCTTCACGTGAAGGGAAGAAGCAACGCAACCTACTGAGACTCTGGTGCAACTTCCCAGCTGGAGCAGTGGATTGGCAAGACAGGATGATAGATGATTAATGGATGCTTCCTTGAGGCTGTTGCATAACACTGATGAGATTGTGCCATGTATGTTGAGTGGTCCTACAATGAATAGGGCATTAATAAAGAGTTTTGTTTATTTTGACATGTGTTGATCAATGGATAAATTGTTATTGATAATAAAGGTCCATATGTGTGGCAGCTGGGAGGGTGGACCATACAGTCCCACTATGCTTGCACTGTAGGTTTATTTATCCCACAACTATCCTTATCTATCCCACAAGCATGCAAAGGCTTAACCATTTGTTCAAGGTTTTCACCAACACTTTATTAAGTAAAAAAAATGAACCAAGTGTCTCAAGCAAAGATAACCTTTATTAACTGTCTTAAGTAAACTGTATGACTTTATTAAAAAAGCAAAATGAACCAAGTAAAGTGTCTTAAGCAAAGATAGTGAACAAGTAACAACTCAGTCTCTGGCACTATTCTCAGTCACTCTGAGCCATGTCCTTGGTCTCAGCTGTTAAGCAGGCACGGATTGTGGAGGTGGCTGTGGCTTGAGTGCTGGTCTGAGGCACTATTGGGGTGCTTGGCCCCGAGAGTACAACAGGGGATGGTGTGTTCAGGAAGCTCTCAGAGAGCTGACTCAGTCCCGTGAAGTTGAGAGGCCCTTCATCAAGTACCTGGGATGTCAGGCACAAGACTGATGACAGATTGTCCGTTGAGGGGCTTGGCTGTGGGGTGGAGGAAGGACGAGTGTAGTGGGGCTGTCTGGTCTGCAGCTGGGTGAGGTGTGGCGTCGGTGGCGTGCGATGGACCTGGGCCTGGACTGGGAAGGTCTGCTTCTGCTGTGGGAAGTCCTGGAAGTCGTAGCCTTGGTAGGTGAGAGGCTGTTGAAAGCCGTGGAAGGGCTGTGACATCGCCTGGGGTGGAGGAGCAGACCTGGACTGGGTAGGAGCAGCTTCAGCTGGGCCTTGAGGGTTGTGCAGAAGTGCTGTTATCTTGTCCTTCATCACCTGGTACTGGGCCTCGGGTATATCCCTCAGGGTGTGGCTCACGTAGGTGATGAAAGTGTGGCGGCTGGAGGATCCTCTGTCCACGTGGACCAGCTGAGAGAGAAGTTCTATGCTGGTCTTCATTGTGTCCCTGATCTCCAACAGGACAGTGTGGCTCTGGCCTTCCAGTCTGCCTCTCTGCCTGCATCCTGTGGAGCTGGGAGTGGGGGTGCATTGGTCTCTGGTGGCTGCCGCTTCTTCCTCCATTTGTGACAGGGGATCCTCCAAGTCCTCCGGCATGGGGAGTGCAGCTGTCGGGGGGGTCTCTGCCCTGGGGCCCTCTGAAGACACCTGCCTGGACAGTGTAGCTTTCTCCTGGCTGGAAGAGGACTGGCTGTCTGTGGGCTGTCTGAGGGAAAGGGGTGTCAGAGGGGCTGCTTCTCGGTGGCGGACCTCACCCTCCAGGAAGCTGCACTTGACCATGACGTACATCTCCCATTCAGTGAGCTTGACAGCGGCCTGGCCAGATTTTTTGAGGTATAGCTTGCCATACCAGGTGTGCATGTGCTTCCACCATCCCAGGAGTACATCTGCAGTGTAGCCCAGGCTCTCTGCCTTGTCTCTCCAAGCTGCCTGTTTCTTCTTAGTGTCGCAATAGAGTCTGTGGCCCTTCCTCCACAGGTACTCGTTCTCCCTCAGCCATTCGAGCACCTCATCCTCATGCTCCTCAGAAATAGTGTACTGTTTCCTCTCTCCCTTCTCCTTCCCTTGCCTCTTCCTCCCTCTGGCAGGGCCTTCAGCAGCAGGGCCTTCAGGGGCTTGAGCAGCAGGGCTTTGAGGGCCTTGGGGCTGGTCCACCACAGCAGCAGTAGCAGCAGCACCAGCAGCAGCACCAGCAGCACCAGCAGTACCAGCAGCTTCAGAGTCAGTGCCAGGGGGTGGGATACTGGTTCTGTCCTTCTTGCCAGGGCTGGAACGAGTGGGCACCAGCTTCCTCTTCTTCCCTGACTGACGAACCATGGTGTTCTTTGAAGATGTATGTGGCAGCACGTCTTTCCTCTGAATGCTGATTGCGTGCGAGCTGCATCCTTTTATATCCGTGTAGCTGACGCAATTCATACTCCTCGCATGCGCAGTGAATGCTTTGCATCTGATATACATCAGCTATGCATCCGCTTTGCTTCCTATAGGCGTCCGTGATACATCCGCGTCATCCGCTATGCATCCGCCCCTTCAGCTATGCGTCTGCTTCGCTATTCTCCCCCAGAACCCCTTCGGATGTGTGATCTGCTTCAATCCACTGTCATCCGCTAGGTTTCCTATGAACATCCGCTTAACATCCTCGCTACATACTACCCCTGTCCATTCTTTTCTGTTCTTTTCCATTCTGTTTATGCAAATATTTGCCCCTTTTTGGAGCGGATGACAACGGATGGAGCCACCCCCAAAATTTTGCTCATCCACTGTGCCTTTATGCATACGTTTTTCGTCCGTCGGCCAATGGGACCTAGCCTTTAGTTGTGAATCTGCTTTATAGAAATAGAAATAGTATTTTTTCTTACTCTTTTTAATTGTCAGCCCTTTTATATTTGTTTAAGAGATAAAAATGTACACATTCAGAAATAACATGAGTTTTGTGTGATGATTGGTACTTCTCAGTTTCAGGAGATTCTGATTAATTGTTTTAGAGATCCAATGATTTAAAGTGCTTTGACATCAAGATCCTATTTTAATTCTGTCTCCTTTTTTGTAACACAAAATATTCATCTCTATGTTCTTTGCTTATATGGTCTGATAAATGAACAGTTAAACTGGCAAAAGGAGCTTAATACAACAAAATGAAACACATACTTTAAGAGATTGCAGTACTTTATTCTCTAATTGACTTGATCCAGTTTGTTTGCTGACTTTGTCTAACCCTGTTCCTAATTACAATGTTACTAAAATGGCTTTAAATCAATTATATTTAACTGTGTTGGTATAGCATTTGGTACTGTGAGATTTTGAAAATTAACTCAAAATTTGAATAGTACCTGTCATCTGGTTGTGGCATTACAAAACTTGTTGAAAATGTGATTTGAAGAGAGATGTCCACAATTATTTTCCCTCCATAGGACTCATTAAAAATCCTTCTTCTTTGGTATTCTGATTTAGACATTTTTTTCTCTATTCTTCTATGTTCTTTTTTCTTTTTAATTTCTACAGGAAGAAATCAGCAAAAATTGTGTCTAAAATAAGTGATGATTTCAAGGAAAAGTTTCAGCCTCAGATTGGAAAATTTCATGATCCGTAAGTCAGCTAAGAGAATTCTACATTAAGATCTTCTAAAATTGATTAATCCTAAGAACTTATTCACAAATTGGTCCAATAGCTGTTTGGGGCTAGATATATCTTGGCAAACTCAAATTGCTATATTCATAATCATGTAGCACACCACATTGCCTTATCTCAGCTTGGTTCTTATTCTGAGATTTTTTTTGAGGTAGAGACCTTACTGTTTCTTGTTCCTCTGTTATGCATGCTTGTCCTGGTTTCATGATGCCAATAGCAATAATATGCTGCAGAGCATTAAAAATTGTAAATTTGTCTGAAGCAGTTAGGCAATAATAACAACCTGCTATACCTCATCTACAGCTGTATTCTTTTGTAGACAATTTGCTTTCTCTTGGACAAATTATTTGACTAAATTCAGGAAAATGTCTCAAACTCTGGTATACTATATTCCATGGGCTTGGAGAACAGTACCTTAGTGAACACTTTTTGCTTCATGAATACTGAATATATGCCTGATGATGGCAGATGAGATTCTGCCGAAACATTGCTACAACTTTAAAAGCATAACTATAATGATGTGGGAAAATACCTGAACCAAGCTGAATACCGTGTGTGTGTGTGTGTGTGTGTGTGTGTGTGTGTGTGTGTGTGTAATGTTAGTAAAGAAGTTTGCTATATTTCTAGCATCTCAGCTGTAATCTCAGCCTAATTCAATGGAAAACAATACCAGCATTGTTGGTTACTAGCATATTTATTACACAGAATTTGCCAGAATAACACCATGTTTACAATTTGTTTCATGGTTAATTATAATCCTTACATGAGTGTCTTCGATAGTACTCAACAATTAGCAAGAATGAAGCAGAGAAAGTGAGCACTGATTGGTTGGCATTGTACATTCATACAGAGTTACGGTGGCAAAGTGGTTAGAATGTAGTATTGCAGGTAATTCTGCTGATTGCCAGCAGTTCAATCATGACTGGCTCAAGGCTGACTGAGCCTTCCATCCTTCTGATTCTGGGTCCTCAGTAAAATGAGGATCCAGGTTGTTGAAGGCAATACACTGTAAACCACTTAGAGAGGGTTATAAAGCACTGTGAAGTGGTATATAAGTCCAAGTACTATTTATTTGTTTATTTATAAAACATACAAAACATATAAAAAATAATACAAAACGATTGCCAAAAATAAGCACAAAGCTTGACTATTTGGCAAACGATAATGAATAACATTTCAATAAAAACAAAAGGGTCCAACATGATGCTCGTGGAATAAGGTTTAGGGAGAGAGAAAGAAAGGAAGAGAGAGAAAGAGAAGAATAGAAGGGGAGGAGATGATAAAAACCTCCCGATATTAGTCTCGCCAAATCAACTCGACATACCTATATACCTAGACATATACATGCATATACATATTTATGCTAGTAAATTACAGTGATGTATTCACATGATAAATGTTACCTTTGTCATATAAAAATTACATTGAATGAGAGAGAGAAGAAGAGAAAAAGACAAATACAGTCATCTATAAAACATAAAATTCTACTTGTTTATTCAAGACATAATATAGTGAAGCATGATTTGCCCGACACAACATGAATAATAAAACAACAGAGAAGGAATGAATCCCAGTTAAATCAGAGGAACACAGTATACGGCAGGTGCATCCGCATGTACAGGATCTCAAAAAGAGATAAACATAATAGATACAACAATGAATAAAAAATGAATCGTTAAATGTTTCTACAGAAAATATCACTGATACTGTGAGAGCAACATTTTCTTTAATACTTTTTTAAATAAATAAATAGACTTGGTATTACATAACTCAAGTGGAAGTTTGTTCCAAATATCTGGGCCAGTATTTCGTATGGATTTGTATGCTAAGAATGTTTTGGGGTTATTCAAATGTACATCCGTTGCATTCCTTGTTGGATAGGAATGGATTTCTGAGTTCAGCTGGAACATATCAATAAATGAATGAGGTAATAAATCGGTATTAAAGCGGAACATCAAAAGTGCAGTTTGTAAAGTATGGATGTCATTTACCTTTAAGGTCTTAAAAGAAAAAAATAGGGGATCTGTGTGATCATTATAACCAGCATTTGCACATATACGAATAGCTTTCTTTTGCAATTTTAATATAATATTGTTGGCAGACACCGAGTTTGCCCATATCATATTACAATAAGAAATGTATGGTAGGATAAGTGCATTATAAAGCATAATCAAAATATCCAAAGATAAACAATGTTTGAGTTTACATAATATTCCAACATTACGAGCAATAGGAAATGAAATATATTTCACATGATCATTCCAAGTAAGAGTTTCATTAATTATAATTCCAAGAAATTTAGTGGATGTTGTCCTCTCAAGAGGAAAACCATCTATTTTCAGAATACATTCAGTATCACAGCCAATCGGTTTCCTTGAATGTTTAAAGTGTATATTATTCATTTTTTGTAAATTCAAAGATAATATATTACTTTTAAACCACTGTGACAATTTTGGTAATTCATTATTTCAGGATCTAATGAGACATTGAAAATCTGAATTTGAGAGAAATACATTAGTGTCATCAGCAAAAATAACATATTGTAATAAACTTGATGCATTAGGTAAATCAATGACATCTAATAAAAACAATAGTGGCCCAAGAATTGACCCTTGTGGTACACCGCATTTAATCGACAATATTTCCGAATTATAGAAATCAAAACATGTAAATTGCTTTCGATCATTTAAATAACTTGCAATTAGTTTCAGAGCAGTTCCTCTTATACCATAGAAATATAGCTTTGATAGCAATATGGAATGGTTAAGAGTATCAAATGCCTTGCTTAAATCCATGAAGACACCGATAACATGCTTTCGATCAGCTAAGGCATTTGATACTTGATCATATAATTGCATAAGCGCCAGATCAGTGGAATGTGATTTCCTGAACCCATACTGATCAGGATTCAGAATATTATATTTAGTTAAAAAACTGTCTAGTCTATTATATATAATTCTTTCCAGTATTTTAGAAAATGTGGTTAACAAAGAAATGGGTCGGTAATTACTAATATTTGAAGAATCATCTTTTTTATACACAGGAATAACTTTTGCTATCTTGAATGGAGTAGGAAATACTCCAGATAATAAAGAAAGATTAAAAATATGAGAAAGAGGGATAATAATCGATTCAATGATCTGTTTCAGCAAAACAGTGCTGATTTCGTCATATCCAGTAGAATGTGTTGATTTCAAAGATGATGTTATATACATAATTTCTATATGATCAGAAGGCTTTAAGAACAGTGAATGATTACATGAATTAGTAAGATATTGACGAAAATTTGTTACATGACTATCGACTTTCTTAGCCTGATTAGGACCAATTTTTACAAAAAACTCATTAAAGGCATTAACTATGTTTTGTGAAGATTTAACACAATGTTCATTAACATTCAGTATTTTAGGAATGATTTTCTGCTTATGATTCCCTAATATTTCTTTCACAATTTTCCATGTGGAAAACATTTTTCCTTGTGCATTCTCAAATTGATTTTTGTAATACAATCTACGCAACGTTCGTATTATTGTTGTCAATTTATTTCTATACCGTTTATATTCATATACATTTCCATCAGAATGATCGTTTAATTGCAATTTATATAATTCATTTCTCTTTAATATCGATTGTAAAATACCTCTTGTAATCCATGGATTTCTTATTCTTTTACTTCCTGTTTGTTTGTTTTGCAATGGGATGTTCTTATCAAAATAATAATAAAATTTATTCCAAAATAATTCATATGCTTTATCCACATCATCACAAGCAAGTATGTCATTCCAAGTTACTGATGATAGAGCATCATTCAGACAATTGATATTTTCCGTTGTAAGCCTACGTAATTTTCCCTTATTTATTTTCTTAGAATGTCTTTGTACTTCAAATAAGATACAAAAAATGGGGAGATGATCCGAGATATCACTATAAAGAATACCTGATTGATTTCGCACTACATTTGTATTTATAAATATATTATCAATTAAAGATAATGATTGCGCTCTAATCATTGTTGGTTTATCAATAACACAGTGAAAAAAATTAGAATGAAGTATCGTGCAAAATCTTTGTGAGTTATTATTTTCAGATAATAAATCAATATTAAAATCACCTATTACACATATTATTTTATTACTAGTACTAATTTTAGATAATATAATTTCAAAATCATCCAAAATGAATCCACGCTTGCATCTGGCGGTCGGTAAATAACTACAACAATTATATTCTTTCCATTTGGAATTTCAATTTCAACAGATAAGATCTCAGCATTAGAGTTTACACAAAACAAATTATGCCGTACAGTAAATGAGTATGTATTCGCAACATACAGTGCTACGCCGCCTCCATGACAGTTTGCTCTATCAGAGCGAATCAAAGAGTAGCCATCAATATCGAAAATCGGAGATTTCTCATTCAACCAAGTTTCACTTACACCAATAAATGAGAAATTAAAATTAAGAGATGATAACAAGGTGATTACATTATCATAATTTTTGGGTAAACTGCGAGTGTTGATATGTAAAAAACTTAAAACAGAGTTAAATCGGCCATGTTGGCACTGTAAAGCAGTATACATATAGGTGTTTAATTCTTCGGGCAAGAAATATTTACAGTCTACTATATGTGATATATCAGCTTCTTCTTCAAAATTCATTCAAAATCGTTAGTATAATAAATATCCAGTAACAATTGTAACATGATACAATGTGAAATACACAGGACTGAGCAATTAGGATGATTGGCGAGGCAAATTATATGGAAGCAGAGGAAAGAGAGGGGATGAGCATCATGAGGAAACTTACGAACTACAATTATAACAAAAGCAAAAACAGTAACCATAATCAGAGAGTATAACAAGCCGATCCTCTCCAAACAGCGTTTCATTAATTCACATTTACTACTATTGTTATTCTCAGAGCTCAGTTGTTAACTAATTTTAAGAAGTGATTGACTGAACATACTCTCTAAAACTTTGAGAACTACTTGAATTAACATCTGGGATGATGTTGTAATGATGAAATGAAGATCCTAAGCTGGCTTGGATGTGTATGGAAATGATATGGCCTTGAGGTGATAGTAATTATTCAAACTGTTTGGATATAATTCACAAGATAAGAGACCCCACATGTCAATAAGATATGCCCAATTAAATTCAGAGGTACATGGGATAAAGCCGCCTTTCTTGCTTCCATATTGTAAAATGCACTATAAGGAACTGTATCATTCTCTTGTTTTATGAAAGGAGTCAGGATTTCAGTCTTTTGATACACACACGTGTGTGTGTGTGTGTGTGTGTGTGTGTGTGTATGTGTATGCACACACAGACATACCCTTTTCTAAGACGTCTGTAGGAAGCGTGCACGAGCGTACCAGCGCTTGTCCCTGTCCCTGTCCCTGTCCTATTGTTTCTTTTTATTTTTCTTATATGTATCCATTTCATGTATTCATAACTATGTTTATACTTATACCTGTTATCTTATAATCGCTTGACAAAATAAATAAATAAATACAAACATACATACATACATACATACATACATACATACAATAATAAATATACATAATACACACACACACACACGCTGTTAGGGATAACATTGTTCACCCTAACTGTTTTAGGTGAAATACTAACTATGATTCATAGTTAGTGTATGCAGCTTTAACTGTAAAATAGTTATTGTGGGTGTGGTTATGAAAACCATATAAAAGTAGCAAGGCTACAGCTTGCTCTCTCTCTCTCTGGCTTTGATGATCCCTGATTACTGCTTGGAAGCAAGACTGCATTGCTCGAACGGGAGAGACAACAATGGACTGATTTATGTGAACTGACAATAGGATATTCTACATGGACTTTGCTAACTGAATATCCCTGAATGAACTGACTACATGGTAAATGAATATTGGACTGTTTTTGACTATGCTATAAACTTATACTGGAATAAAATATATTCTTGATAACACAAGTGTATCTGTTATTTTTACTGTATGTTAATAAACATACAAGCTTAGCTCACTCATTTATCTGTGTGCCTATCTGACTAACGCTGCACATTCTGTTTAGCTTGTCTACCTAACCCTGGTTGGGGAACCCAGGCTTAACACACGCATTTAAGGGGGCGTGATGAAACAGTGATTAAGGACGCTGAGCTTGGCATCCTGATTTCAATACCTGAGCACCACACAATGTCCCTGCCCCAGCTTCTGCCCACCTAGCAGTTTAAAAGCATGCAAATGTGAGTAAATTAATGAGTACCACGTTGGTGGGAAGGTAACAGCATTATATGCACCTTTGGCATATAGCCATGTTGGCCACACGACCACAAAAAATGCCTTTAGACAATGCTGACTCAGTCAAGAAATGGAGATGAACACTGCACCCCTAAATTGGGACAAAATTGGACAGGGAAATCTTTACCATACATACATAAACACACACACACACACATAACACACACACACACACACAGACACACGTACCCATTGTACTATTCTCTGTTAGGGTAAACAATTTTATGCAAAATACTGAAAGAATAAGTGGTAGAAACAAAATAAAAGTAGGCAATAAAAACAAAGGAAAGAAAATCAGACTAAATTTGGATGAATTTATTTTTTCTCAGTATTGCCCAGGGATTGGACCAGTGGGCACATTTGCAAGTTTGAGACTACATTGTGGGTATGTTACAAAATTATCACCATGTCAGACCCTGGGGGAATGATGTTTTGTTTCGTTTTGTTTTGGATAGCTGCTCTAACAGGCATATCCAATTATATGGATATGCCTGTTGGATTATGTCCTGGAATCCTTTCAGTTCCCATCTCCAGGATTATTTCATGGAGAAAAAGGAAGAAAACAGTGAATGGATCAACTAATTAATAGCTTTCAATTAATAAATCAAGGGTACAGAGGACCCATAATAGATGTTACCTGTATGTTATTCTCTATCTCAGTTGTCCAAGTGATTGAAGTACATTGTAGAACAAAACCTCACATTTCTCCTGTATTTCACTGATTTATGGATGATGATAGAGAGTAGACAAGGAAACCCAAGGCATAGTGGCTTCAACATGATTTCTTTAGCCATATTTCATTAAATATTTTTCTTTGACAAATATAGAGTGTTTGTATTTAAAACAAAGATTATGTTTTACTGAAAACTAAAAGCAATTATTTTCATTTTCAGCATAGCAGATACACTTAATGTTCCTCCAGACCACACATTTGGAATACTTATTCAGCCTGAAGAATATGGCAAGCATAAAAATAGTTTTTCTTATGTTTTACACCTTTGAAATATTATGTTAACTTTATTTTATTATCTGAAAATCAATGCTCTCTTCTTCTCCATGAGGTTGGTACATCTATTCTAAAATGGGCAAATTTGTATTTTCCAGGACTTTATTTTAATAGTCTTTGGGCATTGGCCATGCTAGGTTAGAATGAACAGAAGGAGCTGAGTGGTTGTTTACCAAATAAAATGTTAAAGGAAATAATTCAAATAATTCAAGGCTCACTTTCATAACCTAAAAATATTTTGTTTTGTGCCTTATCTGCTAGTCTAGAAATTGGAAGAGTAATATAACATATTGTGCTTAATTTATTGTTCAGTTGCTCCTGTGCAGAGTTCCAAAAATTTATGTTTGCCCATAGAGCTCTGAATTATTTGTGACATGACTAGCCGGAGATATATCTGCCTCCGTATGTATATGCTTATATGTTACTATTATTCTCAGAGGCCCTTTTTGTGTGTGATTAAAGTATGTTCCTTCTAAAATAAATAGGAAATAATCAACAACAAAAAATATTTTTGTGCTGATGGCCTTCTTATATTATTTTGGTATAAGATGACCTTATATTTTCAGGTTGTATTCACCATTTCAAATATATTATTTGAATCTCAATACCTGGATAGTATCTTTTTCTTTCTGTTAGCCTTAAGCCCCTGTCCCACAGCACCAACGGATGGAAAGAGGATGTAAAACGGAGAGAAACACTTGCCATCTGTTGTTTAACACGATGCATCTGTTCTGTACTCACTACGTCTGTTTTTCAAACTCTGTATCCGTCCAGCATCCGTCTACTGACATTTCATCCGCTCAAAAAGTTTTGAGCTGCACAAAACTTTTTGAGTAGAAAATGTATCCAACGCATCCGTTATACATCCTCTACTCATACGGGGAACATCCATTACACGTCCGACGTCATCCGTTGCGCATCTGCTATATCTGCTAGGCATCCACTGTGCATCCGCGCAACTCGCATCCGCTCCAGCAGAAAACGGACACGGAGGAAGCGAAACAGATGCGGAACGGACACGCAACGTTAGTAGCATGGATGTAGAAAGGATGAAAGCGGATGCAGCTCGCATACAAAGCATTAAAATGGAAAAAACGTTCGTATAGGGTACGTATCTTGGATATTTAGGATGTCTGGAGGATGTCCAGAGGATGCAAAAGGACACCAAGCGGAAAACCTATATTTCCTATAAAAAGGGGGAGAAATCACCTGGATCTCACTTTCAGTCCAGCAGCCCTGCGGTGCAGACTTCTTCAGCCTTCATCTGGCTCTTGCTCTTCCACAGCATCCAGTCATCTCCACCATGGATCATCACACACTCCTTTTGGTAGCCGCCATTGTTCTACAACAGTGTGAAGCCCTCTACAGGCTCTTTCACCTGTTCTACAGGAAGAAAAGGAGGCATCCAAGAAGTGTCTGGGTCCGAAGATGGATCGCGAGAAGAGCTGAGTACGGACTGTATAACAAGCTGATGGTGGAACTAAGGAATGAAGACTCTCGTGCATTCCAGAACTTCATGAGGATGCCGCCAGCCATATTTGACGAAGTTGTGGAGCGGCTGAGACCCAGGTTGACCAAGGCAGACACCAACTTCTGGCCCAGCCTGGACCCTGGGCTGAAGGTGGCACTGACTCTGCGCCACCTGGCCTCAGGGACCATGTACAGGAGCATGCAGTACGCCTGGGGGTTGCCACACATAACCATCAGCATTGTGGTCAGAGAAGTGGTGCAGGCCATCATCGAAGAATACCTGGAGGAGCTCCTCCAGTGCCCCTCCACTGAAGAAGGCTGCAAGAAAGTTGCAGAGCAGTGGTATCAGAAGTGGAACTTTCCCCACACCGTTGGAGCCATAGATGGGAAGCACGTGGCCTGCAAAGCTCCAGTCAACTCAGAGTCCACTTATCACAACTACAAGGGCTTCTTCAGCATCATCCTCTTTGCCATGGTCAATGCTGACTACAAGTTCATGTACATCGATGCTTCAGGCAATGGGTCATCTTCAGATGCCCAGGTATACAATGCCAGTGACCTCAAGGATGGGCTCAAACGCAACCTCATCATGGGCTTCCCAGATCCAGACCCCCTGCCCAACGACACACAAGATGTGCCCTACTTCATCATGGGGGATGACGCCTTCTCCCTCAGAACCTACCTCATGAAGCCCTACACTTCCAGATGCCTCACCCGTGAAGAGAGGATCTTCAACTACAGGCTGTCCAGGGCAAGACGGTGGTGAGAACGCCTTTGGCATCCTGGCCAACAGGTTCCAGGTACTTCTCACCACCATGCAGCATCACCCAGAGACAGTGAGGAACATCGTGGAAGCTTGTTGTATCCTGCACAATCTCATGCGCAGCCGCTACCCAGTCTTGCAGAACAGGCTTGTGGACCACCAACAAGGCAATGGGGACATGGAGCCTGGTGAATGGAGGCAAGGGTGAAACCTGATAGATACTGTGGATGTGCAAGACCCCAACAGAGCTTCACGTGCAGGGAAGAAGCAACGCAACCTCCTGAAACACTGGTGCAACTCCCCAGCTGGAGCAGCGGAGTGGCAAGACAGGATGGTAGATGTTTACTGGATGCTTCCTTCAGGCTGTCTCGTCACACTGATGAGATTGTGCCATGTATGTTGAGTGGCCCTACAATGAACAGGGCATTTAATAAAGAGCTTTGTTTATTTTGACATGTGTTGATCAATGGATAAATTGTTATTGATAATAAAGGTCCATATGTGTGGCAGCTGGGAGGGTGGAACCATACAGTCCCACTATGCTTGCACTGGAGGTTTATCTATCCCACAGCTATTACCCATCCCACAGGTATCCCTGCCCATCCCACAGCTATTATCCATCCCACAGGTATCCCTGCCCATCCCACAGCTATTACCCATCCCACAGGTATCCCTGCCCATCCCACAGCTATTACCCATCCCACAGGTATCCCTGCCCATCCCACTCCTATCCTTACCCATCCCACAAGCATGCAAAGGCTTAAACCATTTCTAAAAGTTTCCACCAAGACTTTATTGACTAAAAGAACTGAACCAAGTGTGTGAAGCAAAGATAAACTTTATTAATAACAAACTGTAAAAGCAAAATGAACCAAGTAAAGTGTCCCAAGCAAAGATAAAGTCAACAGGTAGCAACCCAGTCTCTGGCACTCTTCTCACTCACTCTGAGGCGTGCCCATCGTCACAGGGGTGAAGGGTCCAGGTGCTGTGGAGGTGGCAGTGGCTGGAGTGCTGGTTTGAGGCACCATTGGGATGCCTGGCCCTGAGAGGACAACAGGGGATGGTGTATGGAGGAAGCTCTCAGAGAGCTGGCTCAGTCCTGTGATGTTGAGAGCCCCTTCCTCCATGACATAGGGTGTCAGTCCCAATACCGATGACAGATGTTCTGAGGCCGGGTTTGGCTGTGGGGTGGAGGAAGGAGGAATGTAGTGAAGCTGTCTGGTCTGCAGGTGAGCGAGGTGGCATCTGTGGCGTGGGTGGCATCTGTGGCGTGGGTGGCATCTGTGGCGTGGGTGGCATCTGTGGAGTCGGCATCGGTGGCATCGGTGGTGTTCGATGAACCTTTGTCTAGACTGGGAAGGGCTGCCTGTGCTGCTGGAACTCCTGGTAGCCATAGCCTTGGTAGGTGAGGGCCTGTGGAAAGCCTTGGAAGGGCTGTGACATCACCTGGGGTGGAGGAGCAGACCTGGACTGGGTCGGAGCAGGTTCAGCTGAGCCTGCAGGGTTGTGCAGAAGACCGGTGATCCTTTCCTTGATCACCTGGTACTGTGATTCAGACATGTCCATGAGGGTCTGGTTGACATAGGTGAGGAAGGGCTTGCGGTTTGAGGATGGTATGTTGGTGTGTACCAGCTGAGAGAGGAGATCTACGCTGCTTTTGATGGTGTCCCTGATCTCCAGCAGGACAGTGTGGCTCTGACCCTTCGGTTTGGCTCTCTGCCTGCTTTCTGTGGAGGTGGAGCTGGGGGTGGGGGTGGGTTGGTCTCTGGTGTAAGTGCCCTCTCCTTGTTCCCACTGCATCAGGGGGTCCTCCACGCGCTCCACCACAGGGAGTTCAGCTGTTGGGGGAGTCTCTGTCGTGGGACGCTCCACAGATACCTGCCTGGACACAGGAGCTGACTCTTGGCCAGAAGAGGACTGGCTATCTGTGGGCTGCCTGAGAGAGAGGGTAGAGAGAGGGGCTGCTCCTCGGTAGCGGATCTCACCCTCCAAGAAGCTGCACTTGGCCATCATGTAGGTCTCCCGGTTGGTGAGCTTGACCGCGGCCTGGCCAGACTTCTTGAGATGCAGCTTCCTGTACCAGGTGTGCATGTGCTTCCACCACCCGAGGAGGACCTCCGAAGTGTAGCCCAGGCTCTCCGCCTTCTCTCTCCAAGCAGCCTGCTTCCTCTTGGTGTCTCGATAGAGCCTGTGTCCCTTCCGCCATAGGTACTCGTTCTCCCTCAGCCTTTCGAGCACCTTAACCTCATGTTCCTCTTCGATGGAGTATTGCCTCCTCTCCCATCTCGCATATGCATCTTCCTCCCTCTTGGAGGGCCTTCTGGGCCCTCATCAGAGGGGCTTCGAGGTTCTAGGGGCTGCTCCACCACACCACCACCACCAGCAGCAGCAACAACAACAGTAGCAGCAAAAGCAGGACCAGCAGCAGCACCAGCAGCACCAGCAGCACCAGGATCAGCAGCAGCAGAGTAAGCACCAGCAGGAACAGCAGGACCAGGAGCACCAGCAGGACCAGGAGCAGTACCAGCAGAGTAAGCACCAGCAGAAGCACCAGCACCAGGAGCAGCACCAGCAGAGTAAGCACCAGCAGAAGCCCCAGCACCAGGTGCAGCACCAGCAGAAGCCCCAGCACCAGCAGAGTCAGCCCGAGCAGCAGAAGCCCCAGCAGAAACAGAGTCAGGGCCAGGGGGTGGGATGGTGGCCCTGTCCTTCTTGCCAGGGATGGCAGAAGATAGCACAAGCCTCCTCTTCTTCCCCATGGTTGTTGGCTGGAGATGTGTCTGGCAGCAGGTCTTTCCTCTGAATGGTGACCTGCTTGCGAGCTGCATCCTTTTATATCCGCGGGGCTGACGCAATGCATCCTCCCCACATGCACATTGAATGCTTTTCATCCACTAGGCATCCGCTAGGCTTCCATAATGCATCCGTGTCATCCGCAAGGCATCCGCTCTGCATCCGTTCCTTCCGCTGCGTGTCCGCTTCGCTGTGCTCCCCCAGAAGCTTCCATCCGCTAGGCTTCCGTGGAGCATTCCCTTTACATCCTGGCTACATCCTCCCCCCGTCCGTTCCTTTCAGTTGTTGTCCGCTCTGTTTATGCAAATTTGGGGCACTTTTGAGAACGGATAACAACGGATGGAAAATTTTCTCCTCCACTGTGTCCTTTTTACATACTTTTTGCATCCATCAGCCTATGTGACAGGCCCTTTACTTTTCTTGCCTCCTGTCATTTTCTTAGCTTTTTATTACATTTAACTGATTTACTTTGTTGTTATTAGTGGACTCTCTTATGTTCCTTGTATATTTATTAATGGAAGGATGTGATTTAAAAGAGAAATAAGAGATTTAAAATCGAGACAAAAAAACAGCTTCATAGTTATTGTCTACCAGTAAAGCCAATCTGGATATATTTGCATTATGGTGCAAATTCACTTTCAGAATAGCATTGTGGAAGTATCACAGAGCAATTAAAAAGTTTTTATGGATTGTGTCTCTTATTTAGGTGTTGGGGACCTTCTTCATAACCGGCTTCCAAGTGAATATCTTAAGGGTAAGGACAGAGAATGTGCTGTCTTTACTGCAATTCGACAAAATTTGAAAAAGGCAAATTATCACAACTTTGATATTTTACTGCATGCATTTCGTCATTATGATAAGGTAACTGATCTTATATTAGCATTGTTAATGATGTATGAAACTTTAGACTCCAGTGTTCTAAATCCTGCAGCCAAAAGTAAAATATTTCTATTTATTACTCAGTTGGTAAGGGGTAGTTGCTGATAAAATCACTATCACCCTATAGCAATGAACTCAAATTCAAAAGGGATAGCACAGTTTTCTGAGCTTTGCCTTTGACTTATGGTTTGCTCATGGACAGACAATAATGGGCTAACTTCATAAAACATGAATTTCACCAGCAAATACTCTAAGAGAGAGGTAATCAAGAAATGTTGTGGGAATGCTGATGTTAATTACATTGGCTTATCCTGTGCTTACATTCTGACCTATTTTAAATTATTTATGGTTATTGTACTTAAACTTTCTGTGAACTAATAGGAGAACAACTATAGAAAAATTGGTATACAAATTGGTGGTATGCAACATACAAATCTGTTGTTATTCAAAAGTTGTTAAACTATAGTACCCAGCATCATTCATGTTTCAGAATGATGGCTGGAATCACAGATCTTTCAGCCATCAGCAGATGGATCTCTTCAGTGGTGGAATTAAAAAAACTTTTACTTCTGGCTCTGTGGGCATGGCTTGATGGATGTGGCCATGTGACTGGGTGGGCATGGCTTTTTTTTCAGCCTCCACCTGTTTTTGGAAGCTTCCTAGCCCCAGAGTAGCCTTGGGAAGCATTTTTGCTCCCCTAAAGCTCATCTAAGGCTCAGGAAGAAAAGGAACAGAGCATGGGAGGGGCATGCAGCACCACTCCAAGCTCTGTTTTGGGAGATTCCTAGCTTCAGAAGAGCCTCAGGGGCATTTTTACTCCCCTAAGACTCCTCTGGGGCTCTGGAAGGCAAAAAATGGAAGGGGGACTGAGCTCCTCCCTCCATTTTTTGCCTTTCTAGGTTTCAGCAAGGGGAATCCCGGCACAGCTGATCGTATCTATAGCTGATTGTCGGGAGGGAAAAAAAGAAATACTTTAGGTGAATGTCAGGCAGGCAGGCGGGATGAGCAAACATCGGGAGGGAGGGCAACTAGGAGGAGAGGTGTGGCCAGCCAGAACTTACTACTGGTTGGGCTACCCACGCCAAATTTTTGCTATCGGATTGCCCAGTCCGGTGCGAACCAGCTGAATACCACCACTGGATCTCTTCTTAATTCATTTCATGCACTGACTTGTTCGATGACCATGTCTAAGATTTGTAAGTGTGTGAAGAAATGCCTGTCTGTGATAGTTTATTTTCATACTGTGTGATCAACCAGAGTGGGTACACACTGTTTTTTGCCAATTAAACAGTTTCCAATTGGATCCAACAATTGGGCCTTCTTTGTGTGGTGCCTATAGAAAAGCCTGCCCTCTCCCTCCAGAGACCTGTATGACTTCCCTTTGACCTTGTTTAGAGAGTCTTTGAAAACCTGGCTTTTCTCTCAGGCCTTGTGTTAGGATATGTGCAAAAAAAATGTCTGGATATATATTTGTCCATCCAGAAGAAAAAAAAACATTCAAGCATTGTTCTTTCTTGTTTATTTTGATTCTTGTAATTTTAATGGTGAATGAATGAATATCAGGGTCTGTATGGATCTAGGTAGCTCTTTAATTTTGATTCATCTATCTATCTATCTATCTATCTATCTATCTATCTATCTGTCTGTCTGTCTATTTGTCTGTCATCTATCTATCTAGAACAGCGGTCACCAACGGGTGGGCCATGGAAAATTTTGGGGGGCTGCAGAAGAAATAGACCCCAAAAGCAATTAATCTGGTCCATGCAGTTCTTGAACCTCCCGGCTCTCCGAGGGACCTCAAAGTCAGGTCCCTGAGATGCACATGTCAACCAGCTCCCACACACAGTGGCGATGGCAACAACAATCCCCTCCCCCAATGCCCACTGTTAGCTCTTCCCCATTAGTTCTCTACGTTTGAATTTCTCCCGCCTCTCTTTCCTTCTCCCTCTGCCCCCCTGCCCACATGCAGGCAGCCAAGGAAAGGGAGACAGAGCCATGCACAGCTCTCACCTCTTCCAGCCCTCACTGCCTCTCCCAACATCTAATCCTCGGAGATGCAGGCAAAGCAGCCGCAATGGTAGCACCCTGAGTTGCCTTAGCATGCTTGGTTAGTTAAGAATCGCCCTACCCAGAGAAGGAGGTGCTAGAGAAGGAGGAGGCAGTAGAGGAGAAGCAAGCATCTCTGAGGCTTCGATATTGGGAGAGGCAGCAAGGGCTGGAAGAGCTGAGAGCTCCACATGGCTCTGTCTGTCTCCCCTTCTTGCACATGGGGGGACGGGGAAGAAAGAAAGAGAGAGCTGGGAGCAATTCAAAGCTAGAGAACTAATAGGGAAGAGCTGACAAATGTTGGGGGAGGGGACGCCGCCCCCATGTATGTTGTTGCCGCCGCCCCCATGTATGGCGTGTGCATCTCAGGGACCTGACTCTGGGGTCCCTTGGAGATCCGGGAGGTACAAAAACTGCAAATGGGAGCGTTTGATGATTTCGAAGAATTCCTGCAACACAGTAGATTGGCGTTTTGTAGGTCCTCCTTCCCAGCGGCAGAGCTCTCACCAAAGCAGCAAGTGCCTCCCTGCCGGACCCTCCACTCATCCCACCAGGGCTGTGCCAGAGCTGTGTGGGCTGGGCAGAGCTGGGAAAGCCAGCCACGGGTGCGTGCATGCCTCCTCCTGTCCCTCGGTCCCAAATCTCGCCCAGGCGAGCAGCGCTTCGCTTGCAGTGCAAAGCCACGGCTTCCTCACCTCTCAGCAAGCAGAAGGAACTGGCTGCAGCCTCCTCCTCCTCAGCTGCAGCGCAGACCTTGCAGGGAGAGAGAGAGAGAGAGAGGGAGAGATCCTCTCGGGTGAGTGCCTCCCCTCGGAACGCGGCGACGGGACCACCTGAAGCCAAGTGTCTCCTCAGGGCTCCGGTTGCAGGGAGGAGCCCTGATTGGCCGCATGTGGCTGCACCAAATGCCGCAGCGTTCTTCTAACATTGCAGCAGCAAGGGAGAAGGAAAAGGTCTCCCGAACCCCAAGATGTGACTGCCCACCCACCCAAGGAAGCAAGGGGGAAAATTAAGTCACCCCCGAAAA
>BLBF01000019.1:30298497-30348315 GCA_015471245.1 Laticauda colubrina
TATATATGTTTTCTTAGGTTTTCGCGGGTACTTACATGTGTGCTGCTCAGCTTCCTTCGGGTATTATCCCACGTCATTGTATGTATGTATGTATATATATATATATATATATATATATATATATATATATACACACATACATACATATATACATATATATATATATCTCTGTGTGTGTGTGTGTGTGTGTGTGTATCTTTGATTATTTGGGTTTTCTCCTGCGTAGAATTGGAAGTATCTAGGTGACGTTTCAATGAAGTCTCATTCATCATCTTCAGGCTGGTGTCTTTGTTTTTGTGCTTCTTAAAGTAATGTGAGCTTGCAGCTACTTCTTCCTTTTAACTGCTAGTGGGGGTGTGTCTTGACTGGGTGTGGGCTTGGCTGTGTTCTGATTGGGTGGTGGGGTGTTCTCATTGGTAGGGGGTTTGGCTGTGTTCTGATTGGGTGGGGGCTTGGGTGTATTCTGATTGGTTGGGGGTGTGTTCTGTTCAAGTGGGGGCTTGGTTGTGCTCAGGTTAAGCCCATGTCACACAGCACCAGCGCATGGAAAGAGGATGTAAAATGGAGAGAAACACTTGCCATCCGTTGGTTATCACGATGCATCCATTCTGTACTCACTGCCTCCGTTTTTCATACTCTCTATCCGTCCAGCATATGTCTACTGACATTTCATCCGTTCAAAAGGTTTTGATCTGCACAAAACATTTTGAGCAGAAAAAGTATCCAATGCGTCTGTTCTACATCCGCTACGCATACGGGGAACATCCATTATACATCCGTCGTCATCTGTTACGTGTCCTCGATATCTACTAGGCATCCGCTGCGCATTCACGCAACTCACATCTGCTCCAGTGGAAAACGGACACAGGGAGGAAGCGAAACGGACACAGAACAGACACGCAGCGTTAGTAGTACGGACATAGAAAGGATGAAAGTGGATGCAGCTTGCAAAGAAAGCATTTAAAACGGAAAAAACGTTCACAGAGGGGACCTATCTTGGACATTAAGGATGTCTAGAGGATGCCTAAAGGATGCAAAAGACACCCAGTGGAAAACCTATATTACTTATAAAAAGGGGGAGGAACTCACCTGGATCTCACTTTCAGTCCAACAGCCCTGCTGTGCAGACTTCTTCAGCCTTCATCTGGCTCTTGGTCTTCCACAGCATCCAGTCATCTCCACCATGGATCGTCACACACTCCTTTTGGTTGCCGCCATCGTTCTCCAACAGTGCGAAGCCCTCTACAGGCTCTTTCACCTGTTCCACGGGAAGAAAAGTAGGCAACAAGAAGTGTCTGGGTACGAAGATGGATTGCAAGAAGAGCAGAGTATGGACTGAATAACAAGCTGATGGTGGAACTAAGGAACAAAGACTCTCGTGTATTCCAGAACTTCATGAGGATGCCACCAGCCATGTTTGATGAAGTTGTGGAGCGGCTGAGTTTGATGAAGTTGTGGAGCGGATGGTGTGTGGAGGAAGCTCTCAGAGATTGACCAAGGCAAACACCAACTTCCGGCCCAGCCTGGACCCTGGACTGAAGGTGGCACTGACTCTGCACCACCTGGCCTCTGGGACCATGTACAGGAGCATGCAGTACACCTGGAGGGTGCCACACAACACCATCAGCATTGTGGTCAGAGAAGTGGTGCAGGCCATCATCGAAGAATACCTGGAGGAGCTCCTCCAGTGCCCCTCCACTGAAGAAGGCTGTAAGAAAGTTGCAGAGCAGTGGTATCAGAAGTGGAACTTACCCCACACCGTTGGAGCCATAGATGGGAAGCATGTGTCCTGCAAAGCTCCAGTCAACTCAGGGTCCACTTATCATAAATACAAGGGTTTCTTCAGCATCATCCTCTTCACCATGGTCGATGCTGACTATAAGTTCATGTACATCGATGCTTCAGGCAACGGCCCATCTTCAGATGCCCAGGTATACAATGCCACTCACCTCAAGGGGGGGAGTGTAACTCAACCTCATCATGGGCTTCCCAGATCCAGATCCCCTGCCCAACGACACGCAAGATGTGCCCTACTTCATCGTGAAGGATGATGCCTTCTCCCTCAGAACCTACCTCATGAAGATCTACACTTTCAGATGCCTCACTCTTGAAGAGAGGATCTTCAACCAGAGGCTGTCCAGGGCAAGGTGGGTGGTTGAGAATGCCTTTGGCATCCTGGCTGACAGGTTCCAGGCACTTCTCACCACCATGCAGCATTGCCCATAGACCGTGAGGAACATCGTGGAAGCTTGCCGCATCCTGCAGAATCTCATGCGCACCCGCTGCCCAATGTTGCAGAACAGGATCGTGGACCACCAACAAGGTAATGGGAACATGGAGCCTGGTGAATGGAGGCAAGGGTGAAACCTGATAGATACTGTGGATATGCAAGGCCCCAACAGAGCTTCATGTGCAAGGAAGAAGCAACGCAACCTTCTGAGACACTGGTGCAACTCCCCAGCTGGAGAAGTGGAGTGGCAAGACAGGATGGTAGATGCTTAATGGATGCTTCCTTCAGCCTGTCTCATCACACTGATGAGATTGGACCATGTATGTTGGGTAGGCCTACAATGAACAGGGCATTTAGTAAAGAGTTGTGTTTATGTTGAAATGTGTTGATGAATGATTACATTGTTTTTGATAATAAAGGGCCATAGGTGTTGCACCTGGGAGGGTGGACCATACAGTCCCGCTATGCTTGCACTGGAGGTTTATCTATCCCACAGCTATTACCCATTCCACAGGTATCCTAACCCATCCCATAGGTATCCCATCCCATCCCACAGCTATTACCCATTCCACAGGTATCCCTGCCCATCCCACTGCTATCCTTACCCATCCTACAAGCATGCAAAGGCTTAAACCATTCCTAAAAGTTTCCACCAAGATTTTATTGACAAAAAGAACTGAACCACGTGTGTGAAGCAAAGATAAACTTTATTAATAACAAACTGTAAAAGCAAAATGAACCAAGTAAAGTGTCCCAAGCAAAGATAAAGTCAACAGGTAACAACCCAGTCTCTGGCACTCTTCTCAGTCACTCTGAGGTGTGCCCATAGTCTTAGGGGTGAAGGGTCCAGGTGCTTTGGAGGTGGCTGCTGCTGGAGTGCTGGTCTGAGGCGCCATTGGGGTGCCTGGCCCCGAGAGGACAACAGGGGATGGTGTGTGGAGGAAGCTCTCAGAGAGCTGGCTCAGTCCAGTGATGTTGAGAGCCCCTTCCTCCATGACATGGGGTGTCAGTTCCAAGACCGATGACAGATGTTCTGAGGCCAGGCTTGGCTTTGGGGTGGAGGAAGGAGGAGTGTAGTGGGACTGTCTGGTCTGCAGCTGAGTGAGGTATGGGGTGGGTGGCATCTGTGGCATGGGTGGCATCTGTGGCATCTGTGGCATCTGTGGCATGGGTGGCATCTGTGGCGTCAGTGGCATCAGTGGTATTGGTGGCATCGGTGTTGTTTGATGAACCTTTGCCTGGACTGGGAAGGGCTGCCTGTTCTGCTGGAACTCCTGGTAGCCATAGCCTTGGTAAGTGAGGGCCTGTGGAAAGCCTTGGAAGGGTTGTGACATCACCTGGCATGGAGGAACAGATCTGGACTGGATCGGAGCAGGTTCAGCTGAGCCTGTAGGGTTGTGCAGAAGACCTGTGATCCTCTCCTTTATCACCTGGTACTGTTATTTGGACATGTCCATGAGGGTCTGGTTGATGTAGTTGAGGAAGGGCTTGTGGTTTGAGGATGGTATGTCGGTGTGTACCAGCTGAGAGAGGAGATCTATGCTGCTTTTGATGGTGTCCCTGATCTCCAGCAGGACAGTGTGGCTCTGTCCCTCCGGTCTGGCTCTCTGCCTCCTTTTTGAGGAGGTGGAGCTGGGGGTGGGGGTGGGTTGATCTCTTGCGGCAGTGCCTTCTCCTTGCTCCCACTGCGTCAGGGGGTCCTCCACGTGCTCCGCCATGGGGAGTGCAGCTGTCGGGGGGGTCTCCATCATGGGACGCTCCACAGGTACCTTCCTGGACACAGGAGCTGACTCTTGGCCAGAAGAGGACTGGCTCTCTGTGGGCTGCCTGAGAGAGAGGGTAGACAGTGGGGCTGCTCCTCGGAGGTGCATCTCATCCTCCAAGAAGCTGCACTTGGCCATCACGTAGGTATCCCTGTCGGTGAGCTTGATCGCGGCTTGGCCAGACTTGTTGAGGTGCAGCTTCCTGTACCAGGTGTGCATGTACTTCCACCACCCGAGGAGTGTAGTCCAGGCTCTCCGCCTTCCTTCTCCAACCCGCCTGCTTCCTCTTGGTGTCTCGATAGAGCCTGTGTCCCTTCCGCCATAGGCACTCGTTCTCCCTCAGCCATTTGAGCACCTCATCCTCATGTTGCTCATTGATTGAGTATTGCCTCCTCTCCCTATCTCGCGTATGCCTCTTCTTCCCTCTGGCAGGGCCTTCTGGGTCCTCATCAGAGGGGCTTCGAGGTTCTAGGGGCTGCTCCACCACACCACCACCAGCAGCAGCAGCAACAACAACAGCAGCAGCAACAACAACAGCAGCAGCAAAAGCAGCACCAGCAGCACCAGCAGCACCAGCAGCACCAGCAGCACCAGCAGGACTAGGATCAGCAGCAGCAGAGTAAGCATCAGCAGAAGCACCAGCACCAGGAGCAGCGCCAGCAGAGTAAGCACCAGCAGAAACACCAGCAACAGGAGCAGCGCCAGCAGAGTAAGTACCAGCAGAAGCACCAGCAACAGGAGCAGCCCCAGCAGAAGCCCCAGCACCAGAAGAGTCAGCCTGAGCAGCAGAAGCCCCAGCAGAAGCAGAGTCAGGGCCAGGGGGTGGGATGGTGGCCCTCTCCTTCTTGCGAGGGCTGGCAGAAGATGGCACAGGCTTCCTCTTCTTCCCCATGGTTGTTGGCTGGAGATGTGTCTGGCAGCAGGTCTTTTCTCTGATGGTGACCTGCTAGTGAGCTGCATCCTTTTATATCCGCGGGGCTGACGCAATGCATCCTCCCCACATGCGCAGTGAATGCTTTGCATCCACTGGCATTTCCTAGGTATCCGCTAGGCATCCGTGATGCATCTGCTGTATCTGCTTGGCATCCGCTCTGCATCCGTTCCTTCCGCTATGCATCCGCTTTGCTGTGCTCCCCCAGAAGCCCTGCAGATGTGTCATCCACTTCCATCCGCTTCCATCCGCTTGGCTTCCATGGAGCATCTGCTTAACATCCTCGCTACATCCTCTCCCCATGTCCGTTCCTTTCCGTTGTCATCTGCTCTGTTTATGCAAATTTGGGGCACTTTTGAGAGCAGATAACAATGGATGGAAAATTTTCTCGTCCGCCGTGTCCTTTTTACATACTTTTTGCATCCATCAGCCTATGTGACAGGCCCTTTAGTCTTAGTTGCTGGGGGATTTGAGCTGGTGAGCTGTGATCCTGTTCTTTGGCTTCACGTTCGTGGTCGTGCCACATCTTCATGATGGGCATCAGTTTGCTTCATGTATGGGTCGGAGGGGATTGAAGCGGGTAATGATGCTGCTGCGGTACAGCTTCTGGTCCATGGTCATGTCTTATCTTCTGTGTGGGTGTGAGTCTGCTTTCTACATGGAAGTGTGGTGGTAGCATCTTGCGTGGCCCTCACGGGTGTGGGTCTGGTGTCATTCTTCATGTTAGGTACTTGTTGTTTACAAACGAATACCTAACACTTCCACGTAGAAAGGGAGATCTTCAGAGAGGATCTTGTTCCAGAGATAAGTTTGACTTTGTATATCTGACATGTCCAATAGGATGAAATATTGCCTCCTGCTAACTAATACCAAATTGATAATCATTATAGTATCATCTAAAGAGGATTTCAGCTTTTTAAAACTACAATATTATTATTAAGTGTTTATATTATATTCTGTTTTATATTTTTATTTTAGTTTTCCTCCCTTGCATTCCCCATATCATTAAGTCAGGTTGTTTTCTTACATTATATTGGAATCACTGAATAGTCTCATGCTATGAAGAATGTTATGATAAGGAAAAGAAGAAATCAGAACTTGAGATTTGGCAGCCTTCTGGGTCGAGGGATACATGTATCTCTCTTAGAATTTCTGTATTATTTTAGCTGCTTAAACTGAAACGTTGAATTAAAACAAGAAGCTCAAAGGGTGTATTTGAGAGACTGATATAATAAGCCTATTAGATTTTTCAAGAGGCTGCTGTAATTTTGTGTAGCATTAGAAAGCTTCCAGTTTTGTACTCATGAGACTATTTGAATGATTTAGGAACTTTTTCTGACTATTCATAGCTTTAAAGCTTGAAATGTTATTATAGATTCCTTCTGAAAGCAATCACTTCAGGAACAGGAAAAAGGACCATTTATATTCCTCTTGGGCATCATGTTACTGAAGAGCAAAGTATCTTGATTTAACAACTGTGATTTCACTAGTGTTTGGGGAAGTATTGTCAGCCTGAATAAGACTAACCTGAATTCACTGGTAGATTATTTCTCATTAGATGGTCAGATTCATTTGTCTCAGGCTGCTTATATGGCCTCCTTAGTAGCTGCTGGTTGCTTGCAAAACATTACAAACTTCACAGTCCAGTGAAGCCATCTATTTTAGTACTTATTGGACTTGTGCAACCCCCCCCCCCCCCCCCAAATATACATAACTTGGGATAGCAATGGAATTATATGGGATTTAGTGTGCTTGAATATATGCTGTATGAAGCCTATGGGCAAATGTTATGCTTTCTCTAAAAAAAAAAAATCCCTCATATTCTTCCAGCCTTTAGTGGGGTCCCTGAAGATTCTCTGTCCAGTTATTCTAGGACAATTTAGTAATTGTTATTTAAGTGATTTTTCTATCACAGGAGCAACTGATTCTAATTTGACAATGGCAAGGTCTTAGTCGAAAGCTTTTTGGTTGGATTCAGCTACAGCTCCCTTTGGGTCACCATCATAAATACTGAAATTAGGGGTCTATACTGAGTCAGTGAAGATAATTTGAGTGATAGTGCAAGACGGCTAATTCTTCCTTCAGAACTCTCTGTTGAAGATCAGAGCAAAACTTCTCTACATGAGTTCTGGTTTTGTTATTGGTTCAGGGAGAATATAATGACTGTTTTTTTATGAAACATCTACCTGCAGTGCTATGGATGATACAATACTGGGCACTAAATACCATTTGCTCTAAACAATTCACACATTGAGCTAATCTATAAAGTAATAATTTTATTCAAAACACAGAGGCCCAGCACTAATATGTTCTCCCCTCCATGTGGCAGCTGAATCGTTTGCAGGAAGACAAATAAATTTTAGTGAACAAAGGTGTGAAGGAAGCACTTCCTTTTTATTATATCCTTGCAGGGTGTTTTTATGCCTATTTAAAAATAATAGGCTTTGTTCAGTTGTTCATCCTTCCCAACATTTATGTTTAAGACTGCATTCACACATCATTCATAACATATTCCCATTATTTCAGCAGTGTAGCTCCAAATCATTTAGGTAGTAATTAAATGTAAAGGATAAACAAATTATCTCAAAATTGTTGATCCTCAACCTAGCATATACTTCCCTTCTATTCTTAAAATGTAAAGGCTAGGTCACATCGGCCGACAGATGCAAAACGTATGTAAAAAGGACACAGCGGACGAGCAAATTTTCCATCCGTTGTTATCCGCTCTCAAAAGTGCCCCAAATTTGCATAAACAGAGCGGACAACAATGGAAAGGAACAGACATGGGGAGGACGTAGCGAGGATGTTCAGCGGATGCTCAATGGAAGCCTAGCGGATGGAAGCAGATGACACATCCGCAGGGCTTCCATGGGATAACAGCAAAGTGGACGCGCAGCAGAAGGAGCGGATGCATAGCAGATGCCTAGCGGATGACGCGGATGCATCACGGATGCCTAGCAGATGCCTAGTGGATGCAAAGCGTTCACTGCGCATGTGGGGAGGATGCATTGCGTCAGCCCCACGGATATAAAGGGAAGCAGCTCGCAAGCAGGTCACCATTCAGAGGAAAGACCTGCTGCCAGACACATCTTCAGCCAACAACCATGGGGAAGAAAAGGAAGCCAGTGCCTATTCCTGCCAGCCCTGGCAAGAAGGACAGAACCACCATCCCACCCCCTGGCGCTGACTCTGCTCCTGCTGCTGTTGCTGCTGCTGCTGCTGCTTCTGCTGCTGGTGCTGATTCTGCTGGTGCTGGTGCTTCTGCTGGCACTGACTCTGCTGGTGCTGGTGCTTCTGCTGGTGCTGACTCTGCTGGTGCTGCTGCTGGTGCTGCTGGTGCTGCTGGTGCTGCTGGTGCTGGTGCTTCTGCTGGTGCTGACTCTGCTGCTGCTGCTAGTGGTGGTGTTACTGCTGCTGCTGGTGGTGTGGTGGACCAGCCCCTAGAACCTCAAAGCCCTGCTGATGAGGGCCGAGAAGGCCCTCCCAGAGGGAGGAAGAGGCAATCACATGAAAAGAGGGAGAGGAGACAGTACTCCATTGCAGAGGAACATGAGGAGGTGGTGCTCGAATGGCTGAGGGAGAACGAGTACCTCTGGAGGAAGGGACACAGGCTCTATCGAGACACCAAGCAGAAGCAGGTGGCTTGGAGAGAGAAGGTGGAGAGCCTGGGCTATACTTCGGAGATCCTCCTCGGGTGGTGGAAGCACATGCACACCTGGTACGGGAAGCTGCACCTGAAGAAGTCTGGCCAAGCCACGGTCAAGCTGACGGACCGGAAGACCTACATGATGGCCAAGTGCAACTTCTTGGAGGGTGAGATCCACCACTGAGGAGCAGCCCCACTGTCAACCCTCTCTCTCAGGCAGCCCACAGACAGCCAGTCCTCTTCTGGCCAAGAGTCAGCTCCTGTGTCCAGGCAGGTATCTTTGGAGCGCCCCACAATGGAGACTCCCCCAACAGCTGCACACCCCATGCCGGAGCAAATGGAGGATCCCCTGATGCAGATGGAGCAAGAAGAGGCTGCAGCCACCAGGGGACCAACCCACCCCCACCCCCAGCTCCACCTCCACAGAAAGCAGGCAGAGAGCCAGACCAGAGGGACAGAGCCACACTGTTCTCTTGGAGATCAGGGACACCATCAAGAGCAGTGTAGATCTCCTCTCTCAGCTGGTACACTTCAAGATTCCATCCTCTAACAGAAAGCCTTTCCTCACCTACGTGAACCAGACCCTCATGGAAATGCCCGAAGCTCAGTACCAGGTGATCAAGGAGAGGATCACAGGTCTTCTGCACCATCCTCCAGGCCCAGCTGAACCTGCTCTGACCCACTCCATGTCTGCTCCTCCACCCCAGGCAATGTCACAGCCCTTCCAAGGCTTTCAACAGCCCCTCACCTACCAAGGCTATGGATACCAGGACTTCCAGCAGCACAGGCAGCCCTTCCCAGTCCAGGCACAGGTTCCTCACCTGCCACAGATGCCACTGATGCCACAGATGCCACTGACGCCACAGATGCCACTGACCCCACCAGATGCCACCGATGCCTCAGCTCACTCAGCTGCAGACCAGACAGCCCCACTACACTCCTCCTTCCTCCACCCCATAGCCAAAGCCCGGCCTCAGAACATCTGTCATCTGTCTTGGCACTGACATCCCATGTCATGGAGGAAGGGCCTCTCAACATTGCGGGACTGAGCCAGCTCTCTGAGAGCTTCCTGCACACACCATCCCCTGTTGTCCTCTCGGGGCCAGGCACCCCAATGGTGCCTCAGACCAGCACTCCAGCCACTGCCACCTCCACAGCCCCTGGACCCTTCACCCCTGAGACCATGGGCATGCCTCAGAGTGACTGAGAAGAGTGCCAGAGACTGGGTTGTTACCTGTTGACTTTATCTTTGCTTGGGACACTTTACTTGGTTCATTTTGCTTTTACAGTTTGTTATTAATAAAGTTTATCTTTGCTTCACACACTTGGTTCAGTTCTTTTTGTCAATAAAATCTTGGTGGAAACTTTCAGGAATGGTTTAAGCCTTTGCGTGCTTGTGGGATGGGTAAGGATAGCTGTGGGATGGATAAGGATAGCTGTGGAATGGATAGCTGTGGGATGGGTAAGGATAGCAGAGGGATGGGCAGGGATACCTGTGGGATGGGTAATAGCTGTGGGATGGGTAATAGCTGTGGGATGGGTAATAGCTGTGGGATTGATAAGCCTCCAGTGCAAGCATAGTGAGACTGTATGGTCCACCCTCCCAGCTGCCACACATATGGCCCACACACTTCTTGGACGCCTTTTTTTCCTTGCGTAGAACAGGTGAAAGAGCCTGAAGAGGGCTTGGCACTGCTGTAGAATGATGGAGGCTACCAAAAGGAGTGTGCGACAATCCATGGTGGAGATGACTGTATGATGTGGAAGAGCAAGAGCAAGAGCAAGGCTGAAGAGGTCTGTATACCAGGGCTGCTGGACTGAAAGTGAGATCCAGGTGATTTCTTCCCCCTTCTTATAGGAAATATCGGTTTTCCACTAGGTGTCCTTCTGCATCCTCTAGACATCCTCCAGACATCCTAAATATCTGAGATACATCCCCTATACAAACATTTTTTCTGTTTTAATGCTTTATATGCGAGCTGCATCCGCTTTCATCCTTCCTATGTCCGTGCTACTAACGCTGCGTGGACGTTCCACGTCCGTTTCGCTTCCTCCCTCTTTCCGTTTTCCGCTGGAGCGGATGCGAGTTGCTCAGATGTGCAGCGGATGCTGAGCAGATACAGCAGACGTGTAACGGATGACGACAGACATAGAACGTTTGTTCCCCATATGTGTCGCGGATGTAGAACAGACGCGGTGGAAAGTTCATCTGCTCAAAAAGTTTTGTGCAGCTCAAAACTTTTTGAGTGGATGAAATTTCAGTAGACGGATGCTGGACGGATAGAACGTATGAATCACGCACGGAGTGAGTACAGAATGGATGCATCGCATTAACCAACAGATGGCAAGCGTTTTTCTCCATTTTACATCCTCTTTCCATCCGTTGGTGCAGTGTGACATGGGCTTAAGAATGTTTTGAAGAAACTGTTACATTACAAAAGACAGATTTAATGTCACTGAGTACCTCAAAATATACAAATACTTCATATTTCTGTCCTGCCATAGGGAATTCCTGCTGATATCAATGCAATTAACAGCTTTGGTGCTGTAAGTTTTGAGTGACATGCAAAAGATGTTCTATTTTGTTTATTCAATGGCTGGATGGTAAACTATTTTGTTTTTTTTCCTATTTGTTTGACCTTGTTTTCTTTCTTTTTTAATCAGTTTTTCTAATATAACCACATCTCTTCTTTGTCAATATCAATGGTTGTGTCTTAACAAATGTTGAAAAGAAAAACAAAAAAGCCTGGATAGTGGACATTACAATATCTGGAGGGAACAGAGGAAAAAGAACTATAGAAACACACAATATATAAAGACCTGAAAATATAAAGAGAACTGTGGCAAAATAAGCAAAGACAGTGATAGGCATCTTGGGAACATCCCAAAACATCTGAAACACCTGAATACTATCAGCACTGGGGCTGTAGTGGATCACATGGTGAGATGCTGGGCTTGTACAGTGTTGAGGTTGGCAACTCATGGGTTCGATTCCCATGACTGAATTAACCATGGAAGGGATAAGTGTTCTGACCCAGGCTTAGCAGAACTAAGAAACAAACTCATCCCAAAAAACCTTTCTTTATTTAGTTACCATGAATTTATGGCATTCACACACAGAAAAGTCCTGGCAATAATCTTCCCAAGTCCTTGGCTATTTGCAAAAACAGATCTTATCAGTCCTTGGATATTTGCCAGGCCAAGAGCATCCAGTCACAAAGTTATAAATTCAGTATATGGCAAGGAATCTCTGTAAGGCACAACTCTAATAAACAAATCTTCCAAAATAAATATGAACTAATTGTTTTCTGCAACCACCACTTCCCTTTTGCTTCTATTTATTCCCCAGGGAGGGACCATTCCATGTCCATGTATGCCATTCTTTCCGAGTTGGCCCCTGTTTCTTAATTGTTCTCCTTTCCTGACAGCTCTGTGCATACTCACAACTAGAATAGGCTCTAGCTGTTCTTCTTCCCCACTTATCTCTGACTCCATAGGCAGCTGGGAAATGTTGGGCAGACCTGGCCCTATATCTGCTTCTGATGCAGAGCATCCATCAGAGCCTTCCCCAGACTCCAGGACTGGCCCAAGTTCCTCCCCAACCTCCTCACTGTCCAAGTCTGCCACCAGTTCCACTGGCAGCTGGTGGGCCACAAGAAGAAGGAAGGAGCCTCCCTGATTGCCTACCAGCATTCAGGCATCCCACGGGTAAAGATAACACCGCCCAAAAAATTCCTTTTACAGAGGCAGATAACCACCTGATCCATGGCTAGCACGTGCCATACACTAAATAAATATCAGTATTGATAAAATCACCATAAGCTAAATGCAAAAGACAACTTTACTTGTAACAGGCTAGAGAGAGCAACCCTAGGGATCCCTCTGTTAAACTATTGAAATTTGAAGATGATATAACAAACATTGGTCTCATTCGAGATGCTAAAGAGCCTGCATATAATGGGAAGTTGAACAACTGACCATGTGCTGCAACTGAAACAATCTGGAGCTGAACATGTTTGAAACTGTAAAGAAGAAAGTGGATTTTAGGAGGAGCCTTTCCATTCTATCCCCTCTTTCTGTGTTTGATAGCACAGTATCAGCAGTAGAATCCTTCACATTTTTGGGTTCTGTACTCTCCCAACAAAGAATGTTCTTCCTATGTCAATTCAGGAAGTTCAGACTGCCACAAGAGCTGATGGTACAGTTTTACAGAGGAAATTTGTCATTTGTATTTCTATAGCAGTGGTGGGATTCAATTTTTTTTTACTATCGGTTCTGTGGACATGGCCTGGCTTGGTGGGCATGGCAGGGGAAGGATACTGTAATATCTCCATTCCCTCTCCACTCCTGGGGGAAAGGTTATTGCAAAATCCCATTTCATCTTCCTCCCACTAACCTGTTTTCCAGCTCTGTTCTCCTGTGCAAGGCAACAAAAGAAGACAGCCAATCAGCTGGGACTCAAGAGGCAGAGAATATATAGGGGCGGGGACAGTCAGAGGTGGTATTTGCCGATTCTCCAAACTTCTCAAAATTTCTCCAGAACTGGCAAAAACCTGCTGAATACCACCTTTGTTCTATAGCTGTCTGGTTTGTTACAGGAACCAAATAGGACAGGTACAGACTGTAATGGATTTTTAAGATTTCAGAAAGAAAATTGCAATCAGCCTGCCTTCCATAAAAGATCATATATTATGTGGGTCAAAAGGAGGACTGAGAATATATCTATATAGGCACCTGGACATAAACTGTTTCAACTCCTCCCTTCAGGATAGTGCAATAAGAGATTGTATGCCAAAACAGCTAGACACAGGGATAGTTTCTTCCCATGTGCCATCACTATGCTGAACATCTAATTCTCATAGTATTGCCTAATGTGTGTGTGTGTGTGTGTGTGTTTGTGTGTGTGTGTGTGTGTGTGGTTTCAGCTTCTATTCATGCTTTCAGGTCTTTGGGGTTTTCTATAGTGGCTAGGGTTTTCACTTCAATGGCACCAAAACCCTAGCCACTATAGAAAACCCCAGTCACAGAATCATCAGAGAAGCCATAGAGATTGAAAAAAGACCTGAAAGCATGAATAGAAGAGATGATTCCACCAGACTGTCAATCATTTGGAAGCCTGCACTCTCAAATAGAAAGATCTCCACACCACAAGCCAGGCAAACACCTGGGCACAAACCGACTCCCCATGATACCTCCAGCTCAAACACACCTCAACCAGGCACCCAGATGAAACCTAGCTTTCTAATAGATAATAGCCGTCCTTTCACGCGAAGCCAAGCTGCACTGAAAGCCTCCAATACAGGAACACAGTGTTGCCAGCCAATCAAAGCCACAAAACAGACAGAAGAAACCAGAAACACCAATCAAACAAACTCCAAGTCCAATAAACACAGACCAAGACTCCCAACCAATCAGGATGTAGAAAAAAACATCCTGGCACAGCAGTAAGCTAGCCTCAAATATAAAACCAACGACTGTGATAGCCTGACCCAGATACAAACTCAATACAGAAGCCTGATGATGGCAGATGAGATTCTGCTGAAACATTGCTACAACTTTAAAAGCACCACAATGACATGGGATAATACCCGAAGGAAGCTGAACTGCATATGTGTGTGTGTGTGTGTGTGTGTGTGTGTGTAGCATATGTTGCATAGTTGTAGAATTATTTATCTACAACTATGCAACATCTTTATTACTCATTTTGTTGATGTCAGCATTATGATTATTATTGTTTTGCATGTACACTGAGAGTTCTGCATCTAATCCTACTTGGTCAAATAAAGTATTCTATTCCATTCCATTCTATTTCATTCCATGACAGCACACTTAACACTATTAAACAACAATATCTGCCTATTTCAGATCCTTGGGGAAAACTTAATATATTGGCAAAAGTGCCAAATCCAGTCTTAATATCTAAACATGTGATCCTCTACTTTTTCCCTTTCTATCTGTGGGCTGTTTTTGTTTTTTGTTTTTAAAAAGATTTACAATATTCTTTTGCACAGTTATCAGAAGGAAACACATGCCTGCTTATTTAAATGAAATATTAATTGAAAAGATAAATCATTTATTGTGATTCACTGATTTCCTAACATATAATTCACATAATTAATTCATCATGAATGAAGCTTTTGTAGCTTATTTTATTTCATTCCATCACAAAATAAAACTGCTTTGATTTTATTTGACCAGAAGAGGGCAGCCTAGTCTTTCAACATCAGGCAGAAATAGCCTGAAAAAAATATAATCGAAGTTGGTTAAGCCCTTGTCACACTGCAGCAACGGATGGAAAGAGGATGTAAAAATGAAGAAAAACACTTACCATCCGTTGGTTAACGTGATGCTTCCGTTCTGTACTCACTGCCTCCGTTTTGCTTCCTCTCTATCCGTCCAGCCTCCGTCTATTGACATTTCATCCGCTCAAAAGGTTTTGAGCTGCTCAAAACTTTTGAGTGGAAAATGTATCCAACGCATCCGTTCTGCATCCGCTAGGCATATGGGGGACATCCGTTCTGCATCCATTGTCATCCGTTATGCATCCGCTATATCTGCTAGGCATCCGCTGCACATCCGCGCAACTCGAATCCGCTCCAGTGGTAAACGGACGCAGGAAGGAAGCGGAACGGATGCGGAATGGACACGCAGCGTTAGTAGCACGGACGGAGAAAGGATGAAAGCAGTTGCAGCTCGCAAAGAAAGCATTTAAAACGGAAAAAACACTCACAGAGGGGACCTATCTCGGATATTAAGGATGTCTAGAGGATGTCTAGAGGATGCAAAAGGATGCTTCCGTTCTGCATCCGCTTTCCATCCGCTCTGCATCCTCCCCCCGTCCGTTCCTTTCCGTGTTATCCACTCTGTTTATGCAAATTTTTGCCCCTTTTGAGAGCGAATAACAATGGATGGAACATTTTTCTCGTCCGCTGTGTCCTTTTTACAAATGTTTTGCATCTGTTGGGCAGTGTGACAGGGCCTTATAGCAACAACTATCAGGATATGGAGACTTGCAAATAAAATAAGAACTTGATGAAAAAAGAAAATGTTTTCATAGCAACTGTCCAAGACAGAAACATCAGACAGGGCAGTGAAGCATAATTTCAGTTAAGAATTCCATATAGCATTCAAACATTGCCACAACAAATCATGTGAGTTAACATTTCCATATGAACAATGACAATAATTAGCTCTATTTTTAAAGATCTTGTTTCAAAAAGTGCTCCAGAACATGCAGAAACATGAATGCAATGCAGACATATGCTTCTCTTGGGTCATCTATCAGGAATAATTCTGTTGTAACTGTGCTTTAATGCAGGGGTCTCCAATCTCCTGGCTATAGCTCAATACCAGCCTTGAGCCATTCAGAACCAGGCCTTGAAAATAGTAGATGAGCTAGCACATGTACATCCCTACTTGTGCAAGCAGTGAGTGAGCATGAGTGAACGTGTTCCATTTGCACAAGTGGTGGGCACACAGACCTCCTGCTCATGGAAATGGAGCTGCATGCATGTGCACTTGCTCACATTCATGCAGAATCATTAACTCTGCATTAATGGATAACTGAACTTTGCATTCAATTGTTCCCTTAACTCTGACTTAAAGGTATTTGACAAACTGTAGCCAAGATCACTTTCTTATGGTGCAGCCTTCTTTTCATCATGGCCCACAGCTGAGGTTGCCAAACTTGAAGTGTTGAGTTCTAGTGTAAAAATATCTTATTTATATATTTTATTTATTTATTTTGTCAAGCAATTATACGATAGCAGGTATAAGTATAAACATGAAAAACATGATCACATGAAATGGATATATATAAGATAAATAAAAAGAAACAATAGGACAGGGACAGTAGGCATGTTGGTGCGCTTATGCATGCCCCCTAGAGACCTCTTAGGAAAGGGGTGAGGTCAATAGTAAAAATTTAAAGTTAAAATAGTAAAGTCTAAAGTTAAAATTTTTGAGGTTTGGGGAAGAAACCACAAAGTCAGGTAGAATATTCCAGACATTAACCGCTCTGTTGCTGAAGTCGTATTTCCTGCAATCAAGTTTGGTGCAGTTTACCTTGAGTTGATATCTATTGTGTGCTCTTGTATTGTTATGGTTGAAGCTGAGGTATTCATTGACAGGTAGGACATTGCAATATATAATTTTATGTACTATACTTAGATTGGACCGAAGGTGGCGTAGTTCTAGGTTTTCTAGATCTAGAATTTCAAGTCTGGTGGCATAAAGTATTCTGCAATGAGTAGAGGTGTGGATAACTCTTTTTGTGAAATATTTCTGGACTTTGTCAACTGTATTAATATCAGATAAGTAATGTGGATTCCACATGATGAGCTGTATTCAAGTGTTGGTCTAGCAAATGTTTTGTATGCTCTAGTTAGTAGTGTGATATTACCAGAGACAAAGCTAAATAAGATTAGGTTAACAACTCTTAATACCTTTTTGGCTATGTAGTTACAGTGGGCTCTAGCACTTAGATCATTAGAGATGAGTACTCCAAGATCCTTAACAGAATTTGGATCATCAACAAAGTCTTGACTATTCACCTTGTATTTTATTTTCTGGTTTATTTATTTATTTATTGCCAATATGTAAGGCAGAGCATTTATTTGTTGAGATTTGAAATTGCCATTTTTTGGACCATTCTGATACATAATTGAGGTCTTTTTGAAGGGTAACAGTATTGTCAGTGATGTTGAATAGCTTTACATCATTGGCGAAGAGAACGCAGTTGCTCTTAATATGATCACAGAGTATATTTTCCATATACTGTTGATGCAAAGTCTATAGCAGTGCAATATGGGGACAAGGGTGATAATATGACAGAGTTTGAAGGAGAACTGCCCCAGATCCTCAATGCTTGGTTTATTTGGCTTTATTTGCTGTTAATTACTCAAATGGAATTACACTGCTTTCTTCTAAATGATGTTGAACTATAATTCCCAGTAGTCTTCATTATGACATAGGTTAACAGAAAATGTTGGGAATTGCAGGTTATCCATGTCTTGAGGACCAAGGAAATCTCTCTTTCAATTTAAATTCTATGATTTAAGGAGAAATTAACAAAATATTCTCATTTTTTAAAAAGCTACCTTATTAGCTATAGAGAATATGAAGCAGAGGTGGTATTCAGCAAGTTCTGACCAGTTCTGGAGAACTGGTCATGGAAATTTTGATTAGTTCAGAGAACCAGCAAATACCACCTCTGACTGAGATTTTACAGTATCCTTCGCTTGCCACATCCATCAAGCCATGCCCACAGAACCGGTAGTAAAAAAAAAAATGAATCCCACCACTGATATGAAGAAAGCATAAGTCAAATGCTGGTAGACTTCCGGTTTTGAGCCTCTTCGGTGACAGAAAGAAATCTGCAATCATGTGTGGTTTCAGTCTGGGCTTGCTGCTGGAGCGCCCCGAGCTGGTTGGTTTCGGGACTAAGCCACCCTGCAGAGATGGTGAAGAAGGGGGAGACTGCCAATGGGGTTGAAGATAGCCGCATCTCTCCTCCTCAGCTGGCCATTACTCCCTTTCCCAAAGGCGGTTGCAGCGGTGGTCAGAAATGGCCACCTCAAAGAAGAACTTGACCGGAAAAGAATGTGCAGGAGGAAGGTAAGAAGTGAAAGTTCTGGCTGATCAGGTTAAATTGCAAAAGCAACAATTAAAGTACCCTGGAATTTAAACTAAAAAAAAAAGTAACATTGTTCCCAAAGAAGATTTGGAAGCAGCAAAGGAAAGTGAAAAGAGAAAGGTTTGGCTTTTTTCTTCTTCTCTCCCTTCCCCTATATTGACAACCAAGAGACTTAAATAAGAAATTGGAAAAAAATCCACTTTGACATCAACAGGCAATTAAGCTGAAAATAAAATAAAATGTCAAAAGGATAGTAAAGATTTCTGGACATTAAAAAGTTTTTTATAAACAGGGAAGGAGAGAAAAAGAATAAAAGGGCAGAATCTGGAAAAAGGGAGGAGACTGCCTGGAATTAAAAGGAATCTACAGTAAAATTTAAACAAGACTTTAAAAAGATACATTTTAACTGAAACTTGGTAACTAAATTGTAGAACCCCAAGAAGAGAAAGCGAAAAAAAGCAAAAAGAAATAGCTTGCATGTATTTGGATTATTTGATGATCATTGGACTCTTGGTTATTACATGTGAATGACTAAAATTAATGGGTGGTTGTTTAAAAATTTATACAATGGCACTACATCTGGATGAATTGAAAATGGAACTTTAAAAGTACAAAGAAGATGCACAAGAAGGGAGAGGCTCTTTTGGCTTTGTTTTTCAATTCTTAGAAATGGAGAATTTCTATGAGAAACTATGAGAACTATGAGAAACAACAAGAAACGTCTGCAAAACAAGAAGACTGGGACAAAGAAGAAGTCATCTTTAATGAACAAGTAATTCTATGTGGGGAAGAAAAAGAAAGGGGGAAAAGAAAATGGAGAATTTAAGACTTAAAAAAACCAGAGAAAAGAAAAATAGTTTGAAAAATAAGTATAATATTGGAAAGCAACAGAAGAGGGGAATACAGAAGAGAGAAATAGAGCTAGAGAGACAAGGGGGTAAAAAGGGGAGAGAGAAGAAGAGAGGGAAGAAGGAAAGGAAAAGAAGTTATAAAGGACAGAAACAAGATAAAAAGAAACAGGGCCTATTTAGAGATAATGGGTGAAAATTTAACTGAAAAAGGGATTCTGTAAAGGTACATAAGATTGTATTGTTATATTAGTATTAGAAATAATTTTAGAAAATTGGAAACAATGTATGATTAAAATGAGGGATAAAATAGCTATTGTAATCTTGTGAAATGTTTGTTAATAAAATAAATGAAATAAAATAAATGAGAGAATTGAATTAGGAAGGGATGGGAACATTTTAATTAGTTAATGTTTTATAAAATATAAGTGAAGGGAGGGAAAGATAATTATGGAAAACTTATAACTGTTCCCATAGAAGTGTGATATTTAATTGAAAAGTAATGTTAAAGAAGTTAAGATTTTAATGAATATTAATATTAATGATAGAATTGAATTGGAATGGAATGTGTTGTTTTAACTACATATATTTATAATCCTTTTTTTTTCTTTTTAAGAATATAGTGTGTATTTTAAGAATGTACCAAGCAGAATCTGAATTGAAGTTATGTATTATACTGAATGTTAAACTTTAAGGTATAAATTGAAGCTTAAATAAGAGTTACATTGATAAAATTAAAATATATAAAGGTGTCATACTCCAATCAGCAACTACAGGAGAAACTTTGTTTAATGAGAAAAGATAATATGAAATTGAAACAGGACAGACAAAAAGTATAAATATAAGGATTTGAATCGAGATGAGATAATTAAAATAAAATTAAGAAAATTAAAAGAGGGGAGAAGCTATGTAGAAAATGTAAAACAGTAATAAGATATGGAATTGAACATAAAAATGAGCATGAAATTGAATTTGTGTCTGTATGAAGAAATGTAACCCGGAATCACGCTACTTTCAAAAAAGATGTTTTATTTGTATTTCTTTGTGAAAACTCAAATAAAATTTACAAAAAGTCAAATGCTGATAGAAAATTAAGAAAATTTTCATGCAGCCAAGAACAGAAGAAACAGATAAAAATCAGCCATATATGGTAATGGGATTGAATAAGGAAGGGAAACATTTGTTACAACACACAAGTTGCCACACCCCAAAATATTGTCACTTTTGGAATGCCCTAAACTCTACCCAAGGCTGCTCATCATCATCAAGACAGTTTCCCACTGTTTGTTGTCTTTAAAACTGTAAAACTCCCAGAAAATCCACTTCCTATCCTTACATCCATACACCTCTAAGTTGTTATCTCATTTCCTAATGGTCTGAGCAATCTCATAAATAATAAATGAAGTTCCCACCAAAAGACTGCATATCTCTAACTAATAGATTACTAATATTAAAACAATCCTTTTTGACATGGATTACCTGACTACGTGATAACTGTGATATATATTTTCCTTCAAGCTGGTGTTGTATGGAATTGTCCATATAATTTTCTTGGCAACAGTACACAAGTTGCTTGTTAATTCTTTCTTCTGGGATTTTTTTTTTTTGTACTTTTTTTTGTAACCCAAAGGCCTGATATTCCCCAGTGGCCCAAAGTTAAGAAAACAGCATTTGTTTTCTGCAATTTTGCAATGTACTAAAACAAGACCTTAACGTTTGACATATTTCCTAAATAATTTACAAAACCAAAGCTTATAAAAGAGAAAGGAGTTTATTTTTTGAAAGATAATGGGAAAGTTCTTATTTTAAGACTCAAATTTGAAGAACATGTGATAAACAATGAACACTAAAGATGTATACAGATGTATTTTAAACCTTAGTTTTCTCTATAAAAAGATTCTCTTCAATTCTCTAGAAATTACCATGTACTGAAATTTTTAAGAACTTCAATGGGAAATTACTTATGTTCTAAGTTGCTCTTTTACTTATATCTTCTCTTGTAATATATGGAAAGGTTGAAGCCATTTTGAAGTGGGACTAGATAAAGACCTGTGTTTTGGTAACTTCATAATTTAGATTTTGGAAATTGTTTCCAAAATGTTAGAGCAATTCAGCATGAGAATCATAGAGTTGGAAAGGGCAATTTAGATCATCAGCACCCTATTCAGTGCAGCAATCTAAATTAAAGCTTCTCCAGAAGATGGTTGTCTATTCTCTGCTTGAACACATCTACCGAAGGGATATTCACATCTCTTTTGATAATTGATTCCACTGTCAAAACTGCTCATATTGTTAAATCATTTTCCAATGTTAAAACTGAATCTGATTCCTTGTAATGTAAATCTATTATTATGTACATTCCAGAATGATAGAGATCAACTTTTGACTTTTTTCTGTGTGATATTCTATATTTGAAGAGAACTGCTGTTTTTTCTCTCCCCAGTGCTGCCCTCTCCTCCACTATATCTCTTCTTTTTCTCAAGCTAAAAATATCCAGCTTCTGTAGTTCCTCTTCCTAGGATTTAGTTTCTTTTTTTGTTTTTCATTTGAACCCAGTTTTTCTGAATCTTACTTGAAATGTGATTCCTAGACCTGAACACAATTTTTTTGCAGTAGGTTTTGCTACAAATAAGATCTAAGATGCAACTTTCCCACAACTGATTAAAAATCACTAGGCTTAAAATAAGGCAATATTAGTCTGGCAACAATTTGGATACATCTATACTCCTTATAGTTATTGCTTTGTTTTCAAGAGTTTTACAGAATATCACTTCATGAACTGCTCTTGATCTTTCCTAGACTGCTAGCACTGGTTTGTAGTTTCCAAGATTCTTACCCCCCACCCCTTCAACTTTGAAAAAAAAAAAATACTGATTTGATACTTTACCAAATCTTCAAGATTTCTCAAATGAAGTACATACATTTCAGATGCATCTCCAGCATCTCCCTTCAAAATTGTAGGATGCAATTCACCTGACCTTATAAAGTAGAATATATAGATCTTACCAGACTATTTTCCTAACATTTCAGGCTTCAATTTTGCTCTCTTATCTTGTTCTTCATAATGTCCTGTACTTTCTTCTTGGATAAAACTGAATAGGAACTGGCCAACCTCCCCACTCCAATTTGCTAGAATATTGTTTTCTTTGCAGCTCATAACCTGATTCTTTTTCTTTTATTTTGAATATGTACAAACATTTCTCTTTTTGATAAGGAGATTGTAGAATTTTCTTCCTTGAAGATGCTAGGACAACACTGGAATAGACATTCTGCAAAGCTATTTCAGAAATCTGGCAGGTTCAACAGTTTTGTAATATAAGACCTTCCAGTGGCAGTAGCTTTCTTGCTGTTTACTGGACATACCATTTACTTCACAGCATAGTATTTGTTGTGCTTATAATATGACAAAACACATACTTCCTAACAATAGGATAATTACAAGGTATTAAACACTCCATGTGTTTTTGTGATCTGTAGAATTGCAGTTCTTGGCTTCAGTTTATGATATTATATCTTTGTTTGCTTGTTTTCTATTCAGTTCTATATTTGTAAATATGCATAAGTATGAACAAATAGGATTTTTGATCTTAAGCATTGCATATACTTTAAAAAAAGAAGAGATTAATTTCTTTATACCAATCTCTTGAGAGAAGAATGATGTTTCTTCTTGTCCATTATCACTTTGGTGGTTTATTAATCATTTAGTCAATTTCAGAAGCTTATATTTCCCCCCAAATAATTTTTACAATTTCTATGAAAAAAAAAATCCTAGCTTGAATTTCTTAGCTTATGTGTAGCATTCATTTTCCCGAATAGCATATCTTCTTGCAATTCTAAAACAGATTTAGCAAAGCAAGGATATCATGATTGCCTGAGACAAAAACAGTCAAGGAAAATAGAAATTTATGAATAAACTTGCAAAACACTCTTTACTGCTTAAGGAAAAGTATGACATGTTCCTGTAGTCATCAGGAATTGAGCACAACCTCTAAAAAGTTTTTATTTTTTAACCAGGGAGTACAAGTGGAAAATACCTGTTATATATTCTAAGTAAGTGATGCTTGACACATGGTAGTATATAGTAACTATGTAAATCCATTCTGGCCATGTTTTTAAAACATTGTTAGGAAAGCCTAAGATGCTGCAGAAATTTTTAATTATTTCTTAATGGATATTACAGCAACACTGAATGATCTTTCCTGAAAGGAACTCTGTTCCATACTTTTTGCAATATGCAGCTACTAAGCAATTTAGAATATAGTTTAGAGTATTTTTCACTCAAAGAGAAGTATAAAATACCCTGCATAAGCTGAGTAGGCAGATTCTCCACTGCCTAAAAAGACTTTCCTGAAAATAGTCTGCCTTTTCTCAGATGATACTTGAAAATGATTCATATTATACTACACTATCTATGACTCATTGGATCATTGTTTGAGAGAGATTCTCTTATCTAACTATAAAAACAAAATGATTATAAATCAATTTCATATCAGATGCCCTATTAAGTTTCCTTGTGTGAAGCTGGCACTGAGCCTCGGAAACCAATTTCCTTCCTTCCTTCCTTCCTTCCTTCCTTCCTTCCTTCCTGCCTGCCTGCCTGCCTGCCTGCCTGCCTGCACAAAAGGACTGAACCCAGGGGTGGGATTCAAAATTGTTAACAACCAGTTCTGTGGGTGTGGTTTAGGTGGTGGCCGTGGCTTGGTGGTCATTTGACTGGGTGGACATGGCTTGGTGGTCATGTTATTGTCTGGGTGTGGCCAACTCAATATGACTCACATTGAGGCATGCATCTCCTTGTCTTGCCTCTCGTGACTGTGGGGATGTTGCAACAGTCAAAGTGGAAAAATGGTCATAAGTCACTTTTTTCAGTGTCACTGTAACTTTGAATGGTCACTCCACACAAGCAAAGTACCAGCAAAGGAGGGGAAAAAAAACTCCAGAGATGTTCCTGAGGCAGAAAGTCTAGTCCTGCCAAGAATGTAATAATGGTTTAACAGAGGGGCTGTTTCTGAAAGCAACACCAGAATGTTTCCTTCCTACCTTCCTTACAGGATTAGGCCAGTAATTTCTTCGAACAACTGGTTCTCTGAACAGCTTAGAATATTAACAACTGGTTCTAGCTAATAGGTGCGAACTGATAGAATCCCACCCTTGACTGAACCTTTTCTCTATTAACTTTCTCCTTGAAAGTAGCTCGGATCCAAATGAAGCTGCAAAGAGTACTGTTTGCCTTGTGCTCAAAGTTTGATGAGAAACTCAACAAGCTCATTAGACAAGGAATTCTGGAAACCGTCAACCACTCAAAATAGGAGACTCTAATTGTGACTTTTGTGAAGCTGGACAGTTCTGTCCGCTCTGCACAAACTATAAATGCACACTAAATAAAGCACTACAGCAAAATGCATACCCAGTGCTCCTGGTTCAACATCTGCTGAACTCTCTGGGTGAGGGTTAAGGTCTTCACTAAATTGGACCTTGCACAAGCCTACCAATAGCTACCAGTTGATGATGCCATAGCTGAGGCTTAGACAATTGTAACACATCAAGAAGCTTCTAGATGTCACTGGCTGCAATTTGGCACTGGGATTCTTCCAAAGACTTCCAGATTCTTCCCAGGTGCCGTCCCCTGTTTCAATTATATCTTACTGTTAGTGGCCAACAACTAACTCCTTGATCCTCTGTATGTGGTACTCACCCATTTCCAGGAAGTTGGCCTCAAATTAAAAAAGAAAAGTGCAAGATTGGTGTTCCATAGGTAGAGTTCCTCAGCTACCTTATCAGTTCCTCTGGGTTACACCTTACACAGGCAAAGGTCCAAGTCATCCAGGAAGCTCCCATATCCAAGAACAACTGAACTTTAGGCATTTTTGGGACTCTTAAATTTCTGCAGCGTCTTCTTGCCACACAAAGCATCTGTAGCTGAGCCTCTTCATTGCTTGCTCAACAAGAAGATGTCTTATTCCTGGGGCCAAAAAGAAACTGCTGCCTTCTCTGCTGTCAAGAAGCTACTATCTTCAAACAGCATCCTGGTGCAATACAAAGAGAATCTTCCCTTGGTTCTCACCTGTGAGGCCCCTCCATTTGGCATCAGTGTCATTTTAAGTGACCAATTCACAGATGGAAGAGAGGCCCCCAATTGCTTTCTTTTCATGGACCTTGTCATCAGCTAAATGAAGGTACAGCCAACTTTAACTGCAGTCAAAGGAAGCCTTGGGGAATGATTCAAACACTCCCTCCATGGCAAACCATTCGATCTTGTGACCAGTCACAAGCTGCTACTGGGCTGCTCACCAGGCACTGCCAAATGCTACAATGCTGCATACAGCTACCACCTCCTGCATCGGTTGCATAAGACACTTAGCTTTCTTGGAAACAGGAAAGAAGTGGTTTGTCATGCCGTTACTACACAGGAGGCTAATGGAAAAAAGATCAAAACACAAACAACCCAGGAGATTACAATGCAGGACCCAGGATACCACAACAAAAGAACTCACAAGCCCATCACATAACCCATTACCCAAACAATTAAAACAGGAGAGGCTAATGGAAAAAAGATCACTACAAAACAAATGACCCAGGAGATTACATCACAAGATCTAGGATATCTCCAAAACGAAACTCACAAGGCCATCACACAGCCCATAATACCAACATCAACTTCATCAACCAATCAAGAGGCAGCAGTGCAGCCAACCAGCCCAGCACACCACCTCCTCTACCAGTACTTATAGAAGCAACAAGCCTGAGGATGGTCTGTGGGACCTCACCAAAATGTCACCATGATACACTTAATCTTACACGGGAAAAGACCCGAACACACCTAGACCGACATATATATGTGTGTGTGAGTGTGTGTGTGTGTGCGTGTGTATGCGTGTGTGTTTTCTTACGTTTTCATGGGTATCTTTATGTTTGGTATTCAGCTTTATTCAGGTATTTTCCCATGTCATTATAGTTGTGCTTTTAAAGTTGTAGCAACGTTTCGGCAGAATCTCATCTGCAATCATCAGGCTTCTGTATTGTGTTCATCTGTGAGTCAGACTTTCACAGCCGTTTCTGTTTTAAATTTGGGTCCAGCCTATTGCTGTTTTAGAATGGTTTTTTCTTCATCCTGATTGGTTGGGAGTCTTGGTCTGTTTATTGGTCCTGGAGTTTGCTGTGTTCTGCTTGACTGGTGTTTCTAATATCTTCTGTCTCTTTTGTAGCTTTTTTTTTTTTTTTTGTCTTGATTGGCTGGCAACATTGTGTTTCCTGTATTGGAGGTTTTTAGTACAGCTTGGCTTCGAGTAAATGGACGGCTATCATTTATTAGGAAGCTAGGTTTCGTCTAGGTGCCTGATTGGGGTGTGTTTGAGCTGAAGGTATCGGGGGGGGGGTCTTTTTGTTCCCGGATATTTGTCTGGCTTGTGGTGTGGAGATTTTTTTGTTTGTGAGTGCAGGCTTCCAGATAATTGACAGTCTGGTGGAGTCATCTCTTCTTTTCATACCTTCAGGTCTTTTTTCAATCTCCATGGCTTCTCTGATAATTCTGTAGCTAGGGTTTTCTATAGTAGCTAGAGTTTTGGTGCCACTGAAGTCGATGCTATGATCTGTGGCTTTCATGTGTTGGACTAGTGAGGAAGTGTGTTCCAGCTTTTTTACTGCATTTTTGTGTTCATCCAGGTGGGTACTTATTCTTCTATTGGTCTGTACAATGTACATGGCAGGGCATGATGTGCAGGGACTTCATATATGCCTTGGTTTGCCAGGTCAATTTTATATTTGGGGTTTCTTAGGATGGCTGCTATTTTTCTGTCTGTTTTGAAGGCAGTCTTGATTGCCTTTGAAGGCAGCCTTTGTAGTATCTTACTGATTTTGTCTGTAGTACCTCTTATGTAGGGCAGGACAGCTGTTCCATAGATCTGTTTATCTTCTAGGTCTCCATTATGTCTCAGTGTGTTTTTGTGGATCAGGCATGTGATTTTGCTTTTGTGGGAGCCATTGATTGTCAGTACTTTAGTCAGGGTGCATAGTTCAGTCTTTATGTGTGTTCTGTCTGCCAGGCATTTGGTTCTGGCAATTAGTGTTTTGGCCATGGAGTTTATCTGTGCTGGGTGGTGGTGGGATTGGGCATTGAGGTAGTGGTTGGTAGTGGTTGGTGTGTGTTTTCTTCTGGTATATGGTGTGTACTGGTGTGCCATCTGTTTTTTTGTAGATTAATACATCTAGGAATGGTAGTTATTTGTTTCCGTTTCCATGTGAATTTGATTTTGTGGTGTGTGCTGTTTAGGTGTGTTAGGAAATTGTTTAGGTTTTCTTTTCCATGGGGCCAAATCACAAATGTGTCATCAATGTATCTTTAGTTTGGGTTGTGGGTGGCATTGGCTAGGACTCTGGATTTGAATTTTTCCATGGACAGGTTTGCAATGACAGGTGACAGTGGTGATCCCATAGGGTCTCCTTCAATTTGCTTGTATCTTTGTCCTTTGTATATGAAATATGTGTTGGTTAAGCAGTGTTCTGCTAGTATTTGGTATTTGTTTTTGATGATTTCAAGAGTTTCTTTTATCGAGACTTGAGTGAATAGTGAAACCACATCAAAACTTACAAGCAGATCTTTTTGTTCCATGTGTAGAACTTTGATTATTTCCAAGAGGTGGTATGAGTTTTGTACATGTGAGGCTGCTGCTTCAGCATGGGACTGTAGCAACTTTGCTAGGTGTTTGGCTAGGTTTTGTAGTGGTGCCTCTCTGGAGCTGACTATGGGTCTGAGAGGTATGCCTTCTTTGTGTATTTTTGGAAGGCCGTATAATTTGGGGCATCTGGAAGATTTTTCTTTTGGGATGATTGTCTGTTGGATCTCCTTGCTCATGTGGCTGATTATAATTTTCTTCTTGGTTATTTTTTCCAGATATGTGGTTGGGTCTATGTTTGGGCTTGTATGTGGAGTCTTGGAGTAGGTCTGTTAATTTTGTTTCGTAGTCTTTCCTATCCATTACTACTGTGGCATTACCTTTATCTGCTGGAAGTATGATTGTACTGCTGTCGTTCCTTAGGGCTTGCAGGGCTTTTAGTTCACTTTATCTGCTGGGAGTATGATTATGCTGTTATCATTTTTCAGGGTTTGTAGCGCTTTGAATTCATCTTTTTGCAAGTTGCTTTTGGGTGGTTTGCTTGTGCATAGGATGTTAGTGACTTGGTATCTTATTCTATCAGCTTCATCTGTATTTAATTTAGTTAGACTGGATTCCACTCCATGTAAGATGGATTCTGTGGGGATTTTTTTGGGTGCTATAGCATAATTGAATCCTTTGGCTAGGACATCTGTTTCTGTTTTGGTGAGTTCTCTGTTGGAAATGTTGTATACTAATTGTTTCAGGTGTTGTTGTGAGTTGTTGGGGGCTTTTTTGTCATGTTCTAATTTCTTTAGTTTCTTCAGGAGTTTGTCATTTTTGTAAGTGGTTTCAGTTTCAGCTCTCCAAGTTGTAAATTGTTTTATCTTGTCCCAAAGTAGAGGGTGGATTTTGCTGTTCAATTCCAGGTGTAGAATTAGGAGATCTTTGTTTAGCTGATCGAGTTGGAATCTCTTTCTGTGGAGCTCATTCTTGAATAGAACCATTTCAGTTCTTTTCAGGATACGTTTAGTAGCTGCTGTGCTATGATGAAATGTTAATTTGAAGCAGGTCGGTGTTGCATTGTTGTCTCTGCAGCTGCATAGGAATTTGAGGTCAAATAGTATTCCTGCTCTTTTAACTTCCAGCTTCTCATATGTTTTGGTCTGGCTGTTTATTTCTTCCCCGTAGAGGTCTGATATTTGTTTTCTTAAGTTTTCACATGAAAGCCACAGGTCATATCATCAACTTCAATGGCGCCAAAACCCTAGCCACTGTAGAAATCCCCAGCTACAGAATTATCAGAGAAGCCACAGAGATTGAAAAAAGACCTGAAAGCATGAATAGAAGAGATGACTCCACCAGACTGTTAATTATCTGGAAGCCTGCACTCACAAACAAAAAAGTCTCCACACCACAAGCCAGGCAAACACCTGGGCACAAACAGACTCCCCCGATACCTCCAGCTCAAACACAACCCAACCAGGAACCCAGATGAAACCTAGCTTCCTAATAAATGATAGCCGTCCATTTACTCGGAGCCAAGCTGCACTAAAAGCCTCCAATACAGGATCACAATGTTGCCAGCCAATCAAAAAAAAAAAAAAAAAAGAAGCCACAAAACAGACAGAAGCTAAAGACCAATAAACACAGACCAAGACTCCCAATCAATTAGGATGAAAAACAAAACCATTCTGGCACTGCAGTAGGCTAGCCCCAAATTTTAAACTGAAGCAACTGTAAAAGTCTGACTCACAGATGAACAAATACAGAAGCCTGATGATGGCAGATGAGATTCTGCCAAAATGTTGCTACAACTTTAAAACCACAACTATGATGATGTGGGAAAATAACTGAACAAAGCTGAATACCATACATGTCAGTACCCGCAAAAACCTAAGAATTTGTTTTCTGAGGTTTTCGCCGGTATTTGTATGTGGATCTTTTGTTATTCGGCTTTTGTCGCCTAGATACTTCCAATTTTACATGGGAGAAAAACCGAATAATCAAAGATACACACACACACACACACACACACACATATATGCTGTTCAGCTTCCTTCGGATATTATTCCACGTCATTGTAGTGCTTTTAAAGTTGTAGCAACATTTCAGCAGAATCTCATCTGCCATCATCAGGCTTCTGTATTGAGTTTGTATGTGGGCCAAGCTCTCACAGCCGTTGGTTTTAAATTTGAGGCTACCCTATTGCTGTGCCAGGATGTTTTTTTCTACATCCTGATTGAAGTTCCCTGTGCATCATGCCCAGCCACATACATTGGACAGACCAATAGAAGAATATGTACCCACCTGAATGAACACAAAAATGCAGTAAAAAAGCTGGAACACACCTCCTCACTAGTCCAACACATGAAAACCACAGGTCACAACATCAACTTCAATGGCACCAAAACCCTAGCCACTATAGAAAACCCCAGCCACAGAATCATCAGAGAAGCCATAGAGATTGAAAAAAGACCTGAAAGCATGAATAGAAGAGATGATTCCACCAGACTGTCAATCATTTGGAAGCCTGCACTCTCAAATAGAAAGATCTCCACACCACAAGCCAGGCAAACACCTGAGCACAAACCGACTCCCCATGATACCTCCAGCTCAAACACACCCCAGCCAGGCACCCAGATGAAACCTAGCTTCCTAATAGATGATAGCTGTCCTTTTACGCGAAGCCAAGCTGCACTGAAAGCCTCCAATACAGAAACACAGTGTTGCCAGCCAATCAAAGCCACAAAACAGACAGAAGAAACCAGAAACACCAATCAAACAAACTCTAAGTCCAATAAACACAGACCAAGACTCCCAACCAATCAGGATGTAGAAAAAAACATCCTGGTACAGCAATAGGTTAGCCTCAAACTTAAAACCAACGGCTGTGAGAGCCTGACCCACATACAAACTCAATACAGAAGCCTGATGATGGCAGATGAGATTCTGCTGAAGTGTTGCTACAACTTTAAAAGCACTACAATGATGTGGGATAATACCCGAAGGAAGCTGAACAGCACACATGTAAGTACCCGCAAAAACTTAAAAACACACACACACACACACACACACACACACATATATATATGTGTGTGTGTGTGTGTGTGTGTGTATAGTCACTTTTGAATAAAGTGCCATTGACTGTGCTCCCACATCTAAATTTTTGACTTCCTGTCTAATAAAAATTCTGTCAGCCCTTCAACTGGATTAGGAAACCAAGTTATGAATGCCTAAACTTCTTTTATTATAATATTACATTGAGAGACTCTTTTAATTCTGAATGTGCTTTCTATCCCCACCCCTTCGTGAAAATCACAGAGGATCTTATGTGAGATGCTTCATCCTATTACATTTTTGCCCCAGAGTCTCTCCCAAACTCATATTCCTATTCTCAAGATTATTCCTTTTGTTCATTAGAAATGGTGATCTTAAATATCTGTTTCTTTCATTGCTTAGTGTTACTTCTGAATGTATTCTATGCACATTATACATAACATTCTGTATCAAAATTTCCATCAAACAATATTCCTTCTTTTTCTTTTTACATTCCTATGGATAGTCATTGGTTTCTCTATACTTGTTCTTTTTTGTTTTTGTTTTGCAGAGCTTTATATCTATCTAGACATTCATCATCTACAAGCAGGAAAACAAGAGGAGGAAACAATAAGAACTAATATAGGCACAGACATTATGCTTGTAGGGCAGCACAGCCTGATTAATCTGTCATTATCATGGCAAGCTGAGGTTCAAACCTATTTGTAGTTAATCTGTCAAAAGATTCTGAAAGAAAATAATGGGTGAGAGTTCCTGAATAATATAAGAACAGTCATGCTTTTAAAGTATTCTATGCATGTTCTTTTCCCGAGTAACCTTATTCTATAAAAAATATTTGGAATTTGGAATACTCAGTTAATTCCCTCCTGAAATTTGGCCTATTGTAATTTGTACTGTTCCGTCTGGAAAAATGCATGGAAGACCAGATTCCAGTAAACAAGTCTTTATTTCAAACAAGCAACAGTAACAGAACGGATGGCTAAAGCCACGGCAGTCCTTTTTATACAGGCTTGCCTGCCGGCTTATAGCCAATTACTTTTCTTTAACTTTGCCGCCTTTAAGCAGCTCCCTGGATTGGTTCCTAGCGAACCAATCCACTTTCGGCCTTTCTGGCCAATCAGAATGATCAACCTGGACTCTTCCAAGTTAAGCAGAACACCCCTCCCCCTTTAGTTTAGTCCTATGTGAGTGACGAAGTCGCACAGGTAGGTTGGGCTTCTTCTAGTTCTATTTGACCTGCGCAGTTCATTTTTGCTGGAGACTTCAAGTGGTTCGGTCGGGATCGCTGTCTCTCTGGCTCTTCTCCATGGAACCGCCTGGAAGGGTGAGTCAGCATTGTTGCTACCACTTTAGTTGCTCAGGCCGGTGGTTTTGCCGCTCCCTCCTGGTTCAACTGGGCTGGTTGAGCTGGCCTGGCTTCCAGGACAGCTTCCCTTTCGCTTGAACTACCTCCATTCAAAATCCAGGAGAGAAATACTTAGACTCTTTAGTTTAGAGAAAAGATATCTTTTACTGAAAGTGAAGTGGTAGCAACCAAAGAATTCTGAATCTGAGAATTTAGGCGTACAATTCACATATAGAAAATGCTGGAAATGTTCCCACCCCCAATAGTTCAACTGACACTTCCAATTAGAAGTTGTGGATATGATCATGTGGCATCCTCAGGTGATGATGAGGCCTCTGTCCGTTGACCTTGGCATAGTTTGATAACGGGTTGCAGTTGCGCAGAGAAAGAAGAAAGTTAAGCGAGAAATAGAAGCCTAACTCTATTTTATGCTCCCCCCTTCCATTTATACATCAGACGAATGTAACTCCTCCAGCTCAATCCCCCAGCTATTCCTACCCCCCTTTTCCACCACCCCCGTTACTCATGGCAGTCGAAAAGATGCAAAGCAATAGCAGAAGATCTTGAAGACTGACATTCGGCCCTCCTAGAAAAAGGGAAATCATCAGTCCTAGAAGTCCTAGAAGAGAGAGAGAGGAGAGAATATAAAGACAATTATTAATCATTAAACAATTTCAAAACAATACACTCCTAAGGCTTATCAGGATACTTGGAACGAAATGCTTTGATCAACTTAGGGGCGTTAACGTCGGTCTCATTAACCCATTCGGCTTGTGAAGAAGGGAAATGTTTTCAGGCCACAAGATACTGGAGTCAACCCCTCCATTTGCGAGAATCCAGAATTTCTTTAACTTCAAAATGTTGTTCGCCTTCAATCAATATTGGTATGGGAGAGTCAGTCTGAATGGATCTTAGGTCAGAAGTACGCTCAGGTATTAGCAAACTAACATGGAAAACCGGATGAATTCGTCGAAGAGTTTTTGGTAAGTTCAGCTGGACCGTTACAGGATTTATAATCCGTTCGATTGTGAATGGACCAACGTATTTAGGACCAAGCTTCTTTGACTTTTGAGTGGTCTGCAGGTATCTGGTGGACAGGAAAACCTTGTCGCCCACTTTATATTCCTTCTGTGGGGATCTTTTCTTGTCAGCAAATTTCTTATGAGCTTGATGGGCCTCATCTAATGCTTTACGTGTTACTGGCCAGTTAAGTTGGAGTTGAGTTATCCATTCATCCAACGAATGGATATTTGGCTTTTCACGAGGAAGTTCAGGTATGGGAATGAAATCTTGTCCCGAAGCCACTTTAAATGGAGTAAATCCAGTACTGCTGTGTACGGAGTTGTTGTATGCCACTTCAGCAAATGGTAGTAATTCGGACCAGTTATCTTGTTGATAGTTTATGTAACATCTGAGATATTGTTCTAACACTGAGTTAGTCCTCTCACAAGCCCCATTGGTTTGGGGGTGGTGGGCAGAGCTTAGCCCCTGGGAGGAGCCTATTAACTTCAGGAACTCTTTCCAAAAATTTGAAGTAAACCTCTGTCAGAGATTATGCGTTCCGGGACGCCATGTAACCTGTAGATATGTGATATAAATAGTTTAGCCAGCGTCTTAGCAGATGGAATCTTGGAACAAGGTATGCAATGTACTTGTTTGGAAAACAAATCAGTCACTACCCAGATGACTGTGTTTCCACCACTTTCGGGTAGTTCTACTATAAAGTCCATAGAGATTTCCTTCCAAGGAGTCATTGGTCTAGCTACATTTTGTAACAATCCTACTGGCTTACCAGGAGGTCTCTTTGCCGAAGCACAAATCGGACAGCTAGCTACGTAAATTTCAATGTCCTTTTTTAAAGTAGGCCACCAGAATTGCCGCTTGACTAGATGTAAGGTCTTCACAAATCCGAAATGGCCAGCTGCTTTAGAATCATGAGCCTGTTGTAGTATTTGGCTCCTCAATACTTGTGGCACATACAACTTGGCCCCCACCCAAGCCAAGCCATCTCTAATTGTATTGTCACTTGAATGAGCCAGGAACCATTCGTCCAGTTTTAAAGCTTCTTTTAATTGTTCGGTAAGGTCATTCGCTAAAACCACTTCTTGGTTCTTCCTTTGGGCTCTGGTAACCACTGGGGCAGCTAGGTGTTTGGCTGAGACAATTGGGCTTATCACCTCCTGACGCATACTATTATATTGAGGTAGTCTAGAGAGAGCATCTGCCATGAAATTCTTCCCGCCCGGAATGTACTTCAATGAGAAATTGAATCGCTTGAAATACTGGGCCCACCGAACTTGTTTAGGGGACAGCTTCCGGGGTGTTTTTAAGGCTTCCAGATTCTTATGATCAGTCCATACCTCAAACGGGTGTTTTGCTCCTTCCAGGAAATGTCTCCAGGTCAACAAGGCCCAATGAACTGCAAAAGCTTCTTTCTCCCAGACGGCCCATCTTCTCTCTGTTTCAGACAGTTTACGGGAGGTATACGCACAAGGCTGTAAGGTCCCTTTCTCGTTGATTTGCAGTAATACCGCTCCAATAGCTACATCACTTGCATCAGCTTGAATCACAAAAGGAGTGTCCATATCCGGGTGTTTCAGCACTGGTTCTGCAGCAAATAGTCGTTTTAGCTTTTCAAAAGCGGCTTGGCACTCCATGGACCATTCCAGCGGCTTTCCTGGCCTCGGCTTCACCTCCCCTTTTGTTTTTAAGAGATTGGTGATGGGCATTGCTATCTTAGCAAACGTTGGGATGAATTGCCGATAAAAATTTGCAAATCCCAAAAAGCTTTGAAGTTGTCTTCTAGTGCGTGGTGGAGCCCACTCCAGAACGGCACACACCTTCTCTGGATCCATCTCTATGCCTTCAGATGAAATGCGATATCCCAAATAGTCAATTTTGTCTTGGTGGAATTCACACTTTGACAATTTAGCATACAACTTAGCGGCACACAGTTTTTGTAAAACCGACCGCACTAACTTCACATGTTCATCCAGGGTCTCTGTGTAGATAAGGATATCATCAAGATAAACCAAAACCCCCCTGTATAAATGTTCATGTAACACTTGATTGATCATTTGCATGAATACAGCTGGGGCCCCTTGTAAACCAAAAGGAAGAACGTTGAATTGGAAACATCCCATCGGGCAGTTAAAAGCGGTCTTCCACTCATCCCCTTCCTTAATTCGAATCTGGTAGTAAGCTTCTCTCAAATTCAACTTGGTGAAGATCTTTCCCTTCGCTAAATGGGCCAACATGTCCTTCATCAAAGGAAGGGGGTACACGTTTTCCACAGAAATAGCGTTCAAATTTCTGTAATCCACCACCAAGCATTTGGAACCATCTTTCTTTTCACGGAACAACACTGGAGCCGCTACCCGGGGTCTAGCGGGTTGAATAAAATCACGTTCCAAATTTTTATCAATAAACAATCTTAGCTCTTTCAATTCCCGTGGGGTCATTGAGTACAATTTTGGTTTCGGGAGTTTCATCCCGGGCAAAATCTCAATAGCACAGTCTGTTGGTCGGTGAGGCGGAAGCTCATCCGAGGCCCTCTCACTGAACACTTCTTTTAAATCCCAATACTCTTTAGGAATTTTCTCCTCATCTTTTATGGGCTCAGTACTTGTGGAAGCTATTTCAATTAGGGCCCCAGGCTTTGGCTGCAATCTGGCCCCTCCTCCCGGTCGCTGCTTTGTGCATATGCGCAACAACCCCTTTCTCCAGTTAACCTGGGGGTTCCATTTCCAGAGCCAGGGAAATCCCAGTATTAATGGTTGCTCCATTCCAGGGACCACAATAAACCGCAGAGTCTCATCATGCTCTCCCATGATCATTTCTATAGGTTCCATGACATAACGTGCAGGGCAACCTCCAGCCACTGATCCATCTAATTGGCAAAAGGAAATGGGCATCTTCAAAGGTTTTAACTTTAGGCCCATTTTCTTCACTACTTCCGTGTTTATTATACACCTGGTGCACCCAGAATCTAACAGGGCTAGCATTTCCCCTTCGACCCCTGAATTGGGTACTCTTAACTTCACCGGAATGGTCATAGGGCCCACACTTGGACTTACCAGGAAGTCGTCTTCCGAGTCAGAAACCTCCTCCTCAGGGGTCACTGGGGCTTCTGATTCTTCTGCTGCGGGACGGGAGACCTCTGCTGTCTCTCTCATCTTTAGTGCTGTTTCGCGAGGCTTCGCTGGGGATTTTTCAGGTTTCCTTCCTTCCTTGGGCGCCCCCTTTGGCTCCAACTTGACTCTGCAGTTCACAGCCCGGTGACCTTCTTTCCCGCATCGAAAGCAGGCTGAGGGGTTGGGTCTTGCCGCCACTCCTCCCCTCTGAGGTTTAGGAGCCTCTTAAGGGCGCGAGGGGGAAAACTTGCTCCACCCATAACCTCCCCGCCGTTTACTTCGGATTAAATCAATTTCCACTTCTTCTGCCAACAGGTACCACCTCTGCAAGTCATTGGGGTCTCTTCTAGTAGTTCATCTCTGGTACACATCTTCATTTAAACCATCTTTAAACAGTTCTATCAGAGCTTCTTGGGGCCAGCCTCGGAAATGGCCTGCTAACTGCCTAAATTCTTGAGTGTAATCAGCCACAGACCTCCGCCCCTGTCTTATGGTTTTCATCCTAATTCGAGCCTTGCGCTCCGCCAGTGGGTCTTCAAACCTAGCCCGCAGTGCAGCCATAAATAGGTTATAATTCAGCAACTGAGGATCATTATCATTATGCAAAGTCACCATCCACTCTGCCGCTATTCCCTCCAGAGCCCTGGTAACACACCTCACTTTGGCTGCTTCTGAGGGAAAATCCTCCCCATACTTCTCCATATTGCTCCATACTTGAGCTAAGAAAAATCCCAAGGCTTTGGGATCCCCTCCATATTTTACTTCTAACGGAGGCAGCCTAGGAGCTCTACGCCTTCTAGGAGTCACACCTCCCGCCGAAGGCCCCAGGGCTGCTGCTGAATTGGGTTGATTTATGGGAGAGGGAGTTGCTCTGCCTCTTCTGGCTGGGGCTGCCTCCCCTCCCCCTTCATACCTTTGTGGAGCTTGAGGTTGTTCAAAGGCTTCATTCAGGAGTTTCCTGGCTTGATCCAGCAAGAGTTCCCTCTTTTCCTTCTCTTGCCAAAGCTCCTCTTTTCCACGCCGATGGGTAGTTGTGACCCCAGGGGGGGGGGGTCCTTCTCCGGATCTTTCCAACCAACTCCCACCGACCATCTGGGCTTCACAGCTGGATCCTCTTCCAGACTGAGCTCTGCTAGCGATTGGGCTTCCTGCACCAGCAAAGAATCTTGGTCTCCAATGGCTCCCAGATCCTCCTGGTCACTATTTGAAGATGACATGATGTCCAGGCCCCCTCAGAAGAAAATTGGGTATTCTCTCCGGGTGGGCCGGTGGAAAGAGATTCAGAATAATGTCAGGCGGAGCTCCATTCAAAATCCAGGAAAGAAATACTTAGACTGTTTAGTTTAGAGAAAAGATATCTTTTACTGAAAGTGAAGTGGTAGCAACCAAAGAATTCTGAATCTGAGAATTTAGGCGTACAATTCACATATAGAAAATGCTGGAAATGTTCCCACCCCCAATAGTTCAACTGACACTTCCAGTTAGAAGTTGTGGATATGATCATGTGGCATCCTCAGGTGATGATGAGGCCTCTGTCCGTTGACCTTGGCATAGTTTGATAACGGGTTGCAGTTGCGCAGAGAAAGAAGAAAGTTAAGCGAGAAATAGAAACCTAACTCTATTTTATGCTCCCCCCTTCCATTTATACATCAGACGAATGTAACTCCTCCAGCTCACTCCCCCAGCTATTCCTACCCCCCTTTTCCACCCCCCCGTTACTCATGGCAGTCGAAAAGATGCAAAGCAATAGCAGAAGATCTTGAAGACTGACAGGTTTCATCTAACTGTAAATGTTCTTTTTGCTCTTTTTGATTGGTTAGATGTTCTGAATTTATTTTTAATAGTTCATTTTCACCCTCTTTTTTATTTCTTTGTATTTTCTCTCCCCTCCTTAGTTGTGTTTTCATCAATTTTTATTGTTTGAGGTTGCGCGGTTGTATTTTGCTCGATGTTTTGGGAACGAAGTTGGTCTATGTGCTGCTTCCACTCTCTTCCATCATCCACGGTTAGACAATAGGACTGGGGGCTTGTTATTTGTTTGTTATTTGTTTGTTATTTTTTTTGTTATTTGTTTGATTGTGGCTGGAAGCCAGAGAGGGTCCCCGGTGAAATTTTTTGCATAGACTAGGTCGCCGATTTCAAATGTGCGGTATCGGCTGTATGAGTCAGGGGTTTTTTCACAGGTGTAATTTGGGTGCAATCTATATAATGGGATCTGAGTTTCCTCCCCATTAATAATTCTGCCGGACTCTTGTTCATTATACTACTGGGGGTGATATGTTGTAGTGTGAGTAAACGGTTTAGCTTGTCCTGGACATCCCCATGGTCCATTTTTTCTAGGCCTTCTTTCATAAATCTGACCATTCTCTCAGCCCTACCATTTGCCGCCGGGTGGGCCGGCGTGGTTAGTGCATGGCATATACCTAAGGAAGCTAAATACTGTTCAAATTGTATAGCGGTTAGTTGTGGCCCATTGTCAGACACTAGTACATCAGGCAAACCATGAGTTGCAAATAATTTGTTTAACTGCTTGATAAAAGCGTCGGTTGTCTACATGACTATAACTTCCAATCAATTTGAGTATGCATCTACGACAATCAAAAACATATGCCCCCTAGTAGGTCCTGCAAAATCAATATGGATTCGAGACCAGGGGCCTCGTGGGGTCTCCCAGTCTCATATGGGTGCTTGCAATGGAGAGGGTCTAGTTCTCTGGCACTTATTACATGTAGCTACCCAATATTCAATATCCTTGTCTAAACCAGGCCACCAGACCTAGCTCCTAGCCAGGCTTTTCATTTTTACTATGCCTGGGTGGCCTTCATGAAGCATACCCCACACTTCTTTCTGCAGTCTGGAAGGAATTACCACTCAATCACCCCATAACAAACACCCCTTTTGAATTGACAGTTCAGTCTGTCTGGTCCGAAAAGGTTTAAAATTTTCAGTTTTTTGGTTTTCCGGCCAGCCTTTACCTACCCAGTTCAAAATGCGGGCAGTCACTGGGTCTTTTGCGGTAGCTCTGGCGACATCATTGGCAGAACAATGGCAGTTCAGGGCAGGCTTCTATTTACAGTGCAGCGGTAGTCGGAGCTGGGTCGTCTTCTGTTGTTGGCAATGGTGCTCGGCTTAATGCGTCTGCATGGGTGATTTGTTTTCCGGGTCGTTGCAGCAATGTATATGAGTATGCGGCTAGGAATTCTAACCATCTAGTCATTCGGGGGGAAAAAATGTTCGGTTTGTTTCCCACCAAAATTCCTAGTAATGGTTTATGATCAGTTACAATGGAAAATGTCCTCCCATAGAGGTATTCATGAAAATGTTTAACTCCAGAGACGATTGCCAGGGCCTCTCTGCTTAGTTGGCTTTAGTTGCATTCCGCTTTGGAGAGCATTTTCGAGTAAAAGGCGATGGGTGCCTCTCTTCCGTCGGGCAATTGGTGGCTCAAGATGGCACCGACTCCGAACAGTGAGGCGTCACAGGTGACCGTCAATGGGAGTGTGTTACTAAACTGAATAAGAACGGTGTCTGAGGTTAATAAGTCTTTTATGCTTTGGAAAGCTTTTTGTTCCTTGTGACCCCAAGTCCAATTAGTTTTTTTATCCAGTAAACAATGCAATGGTTCTGCTATCATTGCTTTGTGGGGGAGGAATACGTTATAAAAGTTTATTAGACCCAAAAATGCTTGTAAATCTGTTTTGTTTCTAGGTCTGGGTGCATCTTTAATTGCTTTGACTTTTTTTTCTGTAGGGTGTAAACCCTCTCCGTCAGTTAAATACCCTAAAAATTCGACGCGATCAGTAACTAGACAGCATTTTTCCTTTTTAACTTTCAGGTCAGATTCTCTAAATTTTGTTAGCACTTCTCTTAGTCTTGCTTCTAATTGGGTCATGTTTTTTGCTGAAATTAGGATGTCATCAAAGTATGGAACGACCCCTTTAATTCCATTTAATAGGCATTCCATGAGGTTTTGGAAAACGCCTGGAGCAACACTTACTCCGACCTGAAGTCTGTTACATTTGAATGCCCCCTTATGAGTTACTATTGTTTGTGCCTTGGCCGTTATTGGGTCTACTGGAAGTTGTTGATATGCTTGGGCTAAATCGAGCTTGGCAAAAAATTTTCCTCCCCCAAGTGTGTGCAGTAAGTTCTGCACGACTGGTACCAGGTATGCGCTTTGCTGCAATGCCTGGTTCAGGGTAGCCTTGTAGTCTCCGCAGATGCGCACAGACCCATCAGGTTTACTGGTGTTACTATTGGTGTTTCCCACCTAGCGTGGTCAATTGGTACTATGACCCCTTGTGCGATTAATTTTTTTAATTGTTCATCTCCTTTGGCTTTTAACGCAAAGGGTACTCGTCTGGCCTTTAGCCTTCTTGGTGTTATCTGGAGATCTAAACTAAAGGAAATTGGGGTCCCCCGGTACCTGCCCAGAGTGCCATCAAAGACGTCCTGGAACTCGTGTATCAGGTTCTCTTCCCAATCGGTTGCGGCTATTTGGCTCACTCCGGTCATTCCGATGCCCAATGGTGTGAACCATTCGATGGCCAGGAGACTGGGACGGTCTCAATCAACTATGGTTAGCGGCAGGACTTCGGCGTGCTGTTTGTAAGTGACTTTGAAGTGTCCTAGACCTACAACAGGGATCCTGTTTCCTTGGTAGTCCTCTAGAATTAATTTTTGCTTCTGAAGTTCTTTTAGTCTTATGTTTGGAACTAGCCATCTGATTGTGTTCCAAGACACCATTGACAGGAAGGATCCTGAGTTGACCTCCATCTCTCAAGGGCTTCCTTCAATTTTCACTATAATTTTGACCTTTCTCCCGCTTTCCGTCTGGGCACTTCCAATAATGACAGTCTGGTGTTTTTTTTTCTCGGTTGCTGGTTCCTTTGCTGCGCTCCCATTTTCTGTCGGCTTGCCTCAATTCAGTTCTTAGTGGGGAATTACTGTGCCTGCTAGGACTGTTGTTTTTACGATTTCTGCAAACTCTCTCAATGTGTCCCCTTTTCTTGCAAGCCCGACAGATGGCATCAAGGAACCTACACTCAGCTGGGGGGTGGTTCCCTCTGCAGCCAGTGCATTCTCACCAATTTCTTTTTTCGTGCCTTTTTTTGTTCATGTATAGGTGGTGGACCTCATCATCTTCTTCTTCTGTTTCTGATGATGTGCCAAAGTCTTCATGGTGTGTGGTAAAGGGAGCTTGCTTCTTTCCCCTGGGTATGGTCATCACGTCAGTATTGGCATTCATCAGCTTCATTGTCGCCACTGATTTTTTCACAGCTTCTGCAGTGGTGGCTTCCGCAATCGCTTCAGCCACAGTTATGTTAGGCTTGTTCAATAATTTACTTTGTAAGTTAGAGTCTTTTAGGCCTAAGATGACATGATCTCGCATGGCTTCATCCATATTCTGGAATTCGCAAGCTCCACCCAGATGTCGGAGGGCCACTACGAAATCAGCAATGGTCTCGTCTTCCCTTTGGTCTCTTTTGTAGAACTCGTTTTAATGAGTTCTTTTAATGAGATTTGACATCACAGGCACGTAGTGAGCCTTTAGCATTCGGTTAAGCTCAGACCAGGTCATCTGTTTTACGTCCCTGGGCTTCGCCAATGCCGTGGCCATTTTGAACATGGTTGGCCCACAATGAGTTAGGAAGACAGCCCTCTTCTGCTGATCTGAAATTTCCTCCATTTCGTTGCTCTCTAAAAGCATCAGGAAATGATCGATGTATGATTCCCAATCTTCTTCATTGGGGTTGAAAGGTGCGGGCGGCGCGTTATTACCAGCCATCACTTCTAGCGTGGTTTTCTTGCCGCATGCTCGGTCTCCGCTTCCCATCTTCGTTGCCAGTGTTCCGTCCAGAAAAACGCACGGTAGACCAGGTTCCAGTAAACAAGTCTTTATTTCAAACAAGCAACAGTAACGGAACAGATGGCTAAAGCCACGGCAGCCCTTTTTATACAGGCTTGCCTACCGGCTTATAGCCAATGACGTTTTTTAACTTTGCTGCCTTTAAGCAGCTCCCTGGATTGGTTCCTAGTGAACCAATCTGCTTTCGGCCTTTCTGGCCAATCAGAATGTTCAACTGGGATTCTTCCAAGTTATACAGAACATGTACAAATTCAGAAATGTGTATTTAAAACTTTTGCTGTGGAAATATAGGGAATGGAAATTTTAAATGTTAACTCATGTATGCATTTAGGATGATCACAAATCTGATCAGTTGTGAAGTTCAGGTTTTTTTCCTGTTTGAAAAAAAGTCCCATTATAAGGCAAATCTTTCTGCTAAGTGGGAAATTTCTGCTAAAAATTCAGAGATAAAATGAAATGGTCTTTATATTACAACTAAGAAATTATAGCCACTGTTTGTGATTCACCAAAGCAGCCATGGTTACTTTTTGGTAGCACCATGAATTGGCACCACTACCACAAATCAGATTTTGCATGTTCTTTTTTTTCTGAATTAAAGTAAGCAGTGAAATAATGTCACCTGATGGGAAAAAAAGACGAATAATATTTCCAACTCTTACTCTGGTGTTGTCATCACATTCATGTAATCTTTCCTCTACATTATAGTATTGCTTTATCTTAAGGCATCTGATAAATCTCCTGCTTCCTCTTCATTTTCATGGCAATTTTGGGGGTATTTTATCTAAATGTATATATAGATTTGGATAGATTATTTATTCATCCATGCATTTAACCATATATTTAAATATATACTTTCCCCTAGCTTAGTGTATTTCAAATTCTGTGATCTTGAAAATCAATGCTTTTGCCTGACATTGAACCAAGTTCTGATTTAATGGAAAAAAGAACAAGTGTAAGGCATCCAGAAAGTATCCATGATATCAATCACTCCGAGACATTTCTCTCCAACTGATTTATTTAGAAACAGATCTGGCACGTCAAAGGCAATTTCCCAAGTGGAATTATTTTCACACATTACACAGAATCCACCTTCTCTCCTCCCACTTCTATACTTCATAAATCACGAGAACCAATTAACTGTCACTTCTTAATACAACATACAGAATAACCTTGAATTTTTCAACTCCTCCAACTCTCTTAAAAGAAATCTGGCAGCTGAATTTTAAAGCTGACAGGTGTCCCCCTTTGAAAACTCCTCCTCCTAAAAGAAAGGGGGAAAAAACCAGATACAGGGGTTAGCACATTTTCCTTAACCCCCTCTGTCCCCCATGAGGACCCTTCGGTTTGTGGGGAAAATCCTTATGGAATTGGTTAACCAATTGATCAGCATGAACATCCCAACTCTTTACCCAACTAGCATCTGAGATGGGGTATCCTTTCTATAAAACCAAATATTGCAATTGGCCACGGTGTAATCTAAAATTGAGAATTTTTTTAAATTTCATAATGTCTTTCTCCCTGTACCATTAATGGTTTAGGGGGAGTGATTGGTGGTGGTCTTACCATTAATGTAGTAGCTGATTTTAGTAAACTACAATGGAATACTGGATGAATTTCCCCCAATATATGAGAAGACTTAATTGGAGAGTGACCGGATTGATTAACTTTGAAACTGGGAACAGACCCAAGAATTTTGGACCCAGCTACTTACTGGGCAGTTTCAACCTAAGATACTTGTTCAATAAATATACTTTGTCCCCTACTTTAAAAGGCAGTTGAAGGGATCTATGTTCATCCACCTGTTTTTTATAATTTTTTGCAGCTTCAGTCAAAGCTTTTTTTGTATCTTCTCATCCTTTTTTTAATGAGTTCATCCATTCTGTTAGGGGCATGGATGAGGGAGGTTGTCTGGGTAACTCTGGCATCAGGACAAAATCCATTTCAGTGCTGATTTGGAATGGAGTCAATCCCGTGCTGCTATGTACTGTGTTACTGTAAGCAACCTCTGCAGAAGATAATAACTCAGCCCAGTTTTCTTGTTGATAATTTACATAGCATCTAATGTATTGTTCAATCATGGCATTAGCTCTCTCCGCTGCTCCATTACAAGCAGGATGGAAAGCTGAGGATAATCCTTGAGAGGAACCAATGGATTTCAGAAATTCCCTCCTAAATTTTGTGGTAAATTGTACCTCTCTGTCTGATATTATTCTATGAGATACTTAATGTAGTCTATAGATATGTTTCATGAACAGCTTTGCAAGTTTTTTTGCAGATGGAAGACCTTTGCAAGCTATAAAATGGGCCTGTTTGGAGAATAAGTCAATTATAGTCCAAATGACCGTATTCCCTTCACTCTTAGGTAATTCAACAATAAAGTTCATTGCGATCTCTTCCCAAGGTTGAGTTGGTTCAGCAATTTGTTGCAGGAGGCCAAAGGGTTTTCCAGTTCTGTGTTTCATTGTGACACAAATTGAGCAAATTTTTACACAGTCATCAACATCAGGTTTCATTTTTGGCCACCAGAACTGTCTTCTCAGTAAATCTAGGATTTTTAGGAATCCGAAGTGGCCTCCCAGCCAGGAGTCATGCCTACGTTTTAGAACCAATAGTCTTAGGGTTGTGTGTACATAAAGCTTAGTCCCTTTCCAAGCTAGTCCATCATTCATTGTCAACTTGGTTTGATGATCTAGGAACCAAGGGTCGGTCAAATATGACCATTTTCAATTCTGTAGTCAGCTTATCTTCCAGGTATTTTGGGGTTGCAGTTGGCTTGGGCCCGAGTGGTCACTTGGTCTGCTGATTGAGCTTCTGAAATTAAGGCTTGTACTATTTCCTCTTGGTGGCTGTCAAACTGAGGTTTTCTGGACAGAGCATCTGCCAGTACATTTTTTTCCTCTGGGGATATATTTAATGTTAAAGTTGAATTGCTTGAAATATTGGGCCCAGCAGACTTGTTTGGGTGATAATCTCCTAGGAGTCTTTAGAGCCTTAAGGTTCTTATGATCAGTCCATATCTCAAATGCTTCTGGCGCCCTTCTAGAAAATGCCTTCAAGTCAACAAAGCCCATGCTTTGGCAAATGCTTCTTTCTCCCAAACCACCCACCTTTGCTCTGAGTCTGTCAGCTTTTTGGACACATAAGCACAAGGCATCAGTTGGCCTTGAGAGCTATTTTGCAGCAAAACATCTGCCACTGCTACATCACTTGCATCCATTTGGACAATAAAAGGCTTGGTAACATCTGGGTGCTGGAGGATGGGCTCAGCTGTGAAGAGGCATTTTAAGGCCTCAAAAGCTTTCTGACAGTCCATGGTCCAAGCCAGGGGTTGACTTGGCTTCGGTTTAGTGGGCAATGGGCCCATTTTTAATAGCTCCATCAATGGGAGGGCAACTTCAGCAAAGGATGGAATAAATTGTCTATAGAAGTTGGCAAACCCCAAGAAATTTTGAAGTTATTTTCGGGTTCTCGGGTGTTGCTAGTCCAGCACCACTTTCACCTTTCTGGGGTCCATTTCAATCCGCAGATTGGATGTTTGGTAGCCGAAGTAGTCCAACAACTCTTTGTGGAATTCACATTTTGAGAGTTGTCTAACTAGATATACTCAAATGAATTCCTCTCTCCCACTTTCTCAGGCTCAATTGTGGCAGCATGGGAGCATCAAATGTCAATATGGCTTCCAAAGCTGACAGCGACTGGCTGATATATAATATAATATATTAGCTGATCCATACAAAAATGCCCCCTATGCTTACAAGAGTAGATAGTTAAATTCACAATTTTAATTGAACTGACATGACTAATTTGATTTGAATCAGACTGGAATGTTATTCAGTTGTACATTTCTCCTGATTATACATTATTTTATACAGTATTAATTAAAATATATAAAATATCTTGGTGGGCAAGATTGAATGCAAATAGCTTATGAAAAATACTGTATATACAAAAATATGCAATGATTGTATTTTATGAATGCAGTTTAAAATCACAAAGAATATAAAAAAATGGCAGGTATGGAGAAGAAAAGAGGATACATTTGAAAGCAAAAGGGGCTAACACATTTTTAAAGACCACTGTGAAATAATATAGGTAGTTCTCAATTTATAACCATTTGTTTAACAACTTTTTGAAGTTACAGTGGTGCTGAAAAAGTGACTTATGACTGGTTCCCACATATAAGACCATCACAGCATTCCCATAGTCACATGATCAAAATTTGGGTGCTTGGCAAACAGCATGTATCTTCAATGGATGCAGCATTCCAGAGTTACCTAATCACCATTGTGACCTTCCCAAAGGACTTGTGAAAGCAGAGCCAATGACCACATGACACCATGATGACTGCAGTGATTCATTAAATGATCATAACAAAAAGAGATTTGAATAACAGGTGTGACTCACTTCATGACTGCACTTTGGTTCTGCGTCATAGGTCAAGGACTGCATTTATTCAAAGAACAATTTAGGCAGACACTGTCCTAATTCACTGAGCTATAGGAAGAAGAGAATACAATACTATCAAATTGCAAAATTCTGTTATAGCCAATCAATAAAACTAGTATTAGTCTTTACTTAATGAAGTTGATAGCAGGATGTGTTTATGACTGAAAATACAAATAACATACTGCAGAATAATTAATACATTCCAATCACCAGCTAAGATATAAAGATCAGAGTAAATTGGATTTCAGTCAAAGTTATACATGAATAGATTCATACCTATCCCATTTTTTTTACTAAACCAGTTCTAATTTTTAACGTTAGAAAAACTGCAGTGATCATAAAAGTTTTAGAGACTTTTCCACAATACATTCATTTTTGCATTCAGCTTACCTAAATTATCCCTTATTTACAATTTTTTCCCGAGTATCCACTTTAATATATCACTTGCCCAACATTTTTTCTGACATATGTTTTATCCAAAAGTATCTATAATTTATTAGATACCATTTTTATTTATGTAAAATCTTTAAAAATATAGAAACATTGTATTTCTATATTTTTATTGGCAATAAGGCATTTTAAAATCCTGGAATTACTTGTCTGAATTTTGATTATTTGTTTGAATAAATATCAATGGAACCTGTCAGATTTTGTGCAATATTGAAAGTTAAACTGAAGATGCCACCTATTGGTGAATGGATTAGACATTATACTTCTATAACCCTGGGAAAAATCTGATAAGACAAAGAGAAAAGTAGAAATAAATAACACCTGGAGGACTGAACTGCTATCTACTACTCTATAATTATCTTTTTTACGACTATTGGAGCTCTAATGGTGAGAACATGAGACATCTAAATAAAGTGACTTTCCAATACCAGGAGTTATGATTGAACTTATAGAGTGGATTTAAAGAGACACTTGGAAATCTTCCTGGATTACCTAAAAAGAGCTAATTGACTAACTGTGAGACATAAATAATTATAATTACTGCATTTCTTGAGGAGCAACTTTGAGATTGAGTAAATGGTTTCCAGATCAACTTTCTGAGATCAAAGATAATTGAGACTCTGGAATGGTGATAGACCTTTGACAGACTACGGAGCAATATTTGGACTTATCAAAAGAAGACAAGATGTTTCATCAGGGGGAAATAAGTGGGTTGCAAAAAGAAATGATGTAAATGTTTCCAACCACTTATGATATTATGATAACGATTCACAGGGAGACAAAGGATCTAATAAATAACATAGATGGGAAGCTAGAAAGTGTACCACAGGGTATAACGAACAATGATTAAAAGAACCCAGGAAATAGAGGAGATAATAAAAAGACCAGGGGAAAAGATAGAAGAGACAAATCAACATATAAAATGAGAAGATAAAGAGGAGAAGGCAATAAAGACTAAGGAAATAATTCAGGGAAAATATATACCAAAAGACCAAAAAATGGTACTCGATAAACAGAAAGCTATTCTTGAAAATAAGATAGAGATGTGGGCAGACCCTGTGGAGTCTTGACAGCAAAAGATAGTAGAGATGGAAGAAATATTTAGGAAAGATGTAAATAGAGATAAAGACCAAAAAGAGGAGTTTGAGAGGCAAGTCAAAAAATGAATAAGAATTGAAATATTAAAACAAACATGAGATGATGGATGGAGGAAATGTTCTATAACACAAAATTGGCTTTACTGGGAGCTAGAACAGAAGCAGCAACAAGAAATTGGGGGAATATTATTATACATATCTCTATATAATATACTAAAAGTAATACATGTAAAGATTAGATGTTGAAAGATGATGACACTGTGTATGTTTTAATGATATTGTTATTGTCATTAGAAGGGCAGATTAAAATGCTGAACACCTAAATAATGAAGGCCTACATTTTAACACAAATATTATAATATTTGTGTTAATTAACTTATAATTACATAAGTATGATTTAAAGCCCCTGTCACACTGCACCAATGGATGGAAAGAGGATATAAAATGGAGAAAAACACTTGCCATCCGTTGGTTAACACGATGCTTCTGTTCTGTACTCACTGCCTCTGTTTTGCTTCCTCTTTATCTGTCCAGCATCCGTTTATTGACATTTCATCCGCTCAGAAGGTTTTGAGCTGCTCAAAACTTTTGAACAGAAAATGTATCCAATGAGTCCATTCTGCATCCGCTAGGCATATGGGGGACATCTGTTCTGCATCCATTACGCATCTGGTATATCTGCTAGGCATCCACTGTGCATCCGCACAACTCGCATCCATTCCAGCGGTAAACGGATGCAGGGAGGAAGCGGAACGGATGCGCAGTGTTAGTAGCACAGACGGAGAAAGGATGAAAGCGAATGCAGCTCACAAAGAAAGCATTTAAAACGGAAAAAACGTTCGCAGAGGGGACCTATCTCAGATATTAAGGATATCTATCTCAGATATTAAGGATATCAAGAGGATGCCTAGAGGATGCAAAGGGACACATCGTGGAAAACCTATATTGCCTATAAAAAGGGGGAGCAACTCACCTGGATCTCACTTTCAGCCCAGCAGCCCAGCTGTGCAGATCTCTGCAGCCTTCATCTGCCTCTTGTTCTTCCACAGGATCCAGTCATGTCCACCATGGATTGTAACAAACTCCTTTTGGGAGCCACCATCGTTCTGCAACAGTGCGAAGCCATCTACAGGCTCTGTGAACTCTACTACGGGAAGAAAAGGAGGAGGCCAAGAAGCTTCTGGGTTGGAAGATGGTTCGCCAGAAGAGCAGAGGACGGACTGTACAACAAACTGATGGTGGAGCTCAGGAACGAAGACACTCGTGCATTCCAGAACTTCATGAGGATGCCTCCAGCCATGTTTAATGAGGTTGTGCAGTGGCTGACACCCAGGTTGACCAAGCAGAGCACCAAATTCCAGCCCAGCCTGGACCCTGGGCTCAAGGTGGCACTGACTCTGTGCCACCTGGCCTCTGGAACCACATACAAAAACATGCAGTATGCGTGGAGGGTGCCACACAACACCATCAGCAAAGTGGTCAGAGAAGTGGTGCAGGCCATCATCGAAGAATACCTGGAGGAGCTCCTCCAGTGCCCCACCACTGAAGAAGGATGGAAGAAAGTTGCAGAGCAGTGGTATCAGAAGCGGAACTTCCCCGACACCATTGGAGCCATAGATGGGAAGCATGTGGCCTGCAAAGCTGCAGCCAAGTCGGGGTCCACTTATTTCAACTACAAGGGCTTCTTCAGCATCATCCTCTTCGTCATGGTCGATGCTGACTAGAAGTTGTTAGGGATAACATTGTTTACCCTAACTGGTTTAGGTGAAATAATA
>BLBF01000019.1:30348715-30362001 GCA_015471245.1 Laticauda colubrina
GCACATTCTGTTTAGCTTGTCTACCTAACCCTGGTTGGGGAACCCAGTCTTAACACAAGTTTATGTACATCGATGCTTCAGGCAACGGGTCAGCTTCAGATGCCCAGGTATACAATGCCAGTGACCTCAAGAAGGGGCTGGAACGCAACCTCATCATGGGCTTCCCAGATCCAGACCCCCTGCCCAACAACACGCAAGATGTGCCCTACTTCATCATGGGGGATGACGCCTTCTCCCTCAGAACCTACCTCATGAAGCCCTACACTTCCAAATGCCTCACTCGTGAAGAGAGGATCTTCAACTACAGGCTGTCCAGGGCAAGGCAGATGGTGGAGAATGCCTTTGGCATCCTGGCCAACAGGTTCCAGGTACTTCTCACCACCATGCAGCATCGCCCAGAGACCATGAGGAGGATCGTGGAAGCTTGCTGCATCCTGCAAAATCTCATGCGCACCCGCTACCCAGTCTTGCAGAACAGGCTCGTGGACCTCCAACAAGGCAATGGGGACATGGAGCCTGGGGAATGAGGCAAGGACGAAACCTGATAGACACTGAGGATGTGCAAGGCCCCAACAGAGCCTCACGTGAAGGGAAGAAGCAGCGCAACCTCCTGAGACACTGGTGCAACTCCCCAGCTGGAGCAGTGGAGTGACAAGACAAGATGATAGATGATTAATGGATACTTCCTTCAGCCTCTCTCATCACACGGATGAGATTGTGCCATGTATGTTGAGTGGGCCTACAATGAACAGGGCATTTAATAAAGAGTTGTGTTTATGTTGACATGTGTGGATCAATGATTACATTGTTACTGATAATGAAGGGCCATAGGTGTGGCAGCTGGGAGGGTGGACCATACAGTCCCACTATGCTTGCACTGGAGGTTTATCTATCCCCACAGCTATCTCAACCCATCCCACAGCTATCTTAACCCATCCCACAGGTATCCCTGCCCACCGCACTGCTATCCTTACCCATCCCAAAGTTATCCCTGCCCATCCCACTGCTATCCTTACCCATCCCACAAGCTTGCAAAGGCTTAAACCATTTCTAAAAGTTTCCACCAAGACTTTATTGAAAAAAATAAATGAAGCAAGTGTTTTAAGCAAAGATAAACTTTATTAATAATAAGCTGTAAAAGAAAAATGACCCAAATCAAGTGTCCAAATAAAGTCTACAGGTAGCCATCCAGTCTCTGGCACTCTTATCGGTCACTCGGAGATGTGCCCAGTCTCAGGGATGAAGGGTCCAGGTGCTGTGGAGGTGGCTGGTGCTGGAGTGCTGGTCTGAAGCATCATTGGGGTGCCTGTCCCCGAGAGGACAACAGGGGATGGTGTGTTGAGGAAGCTCTCAGACAGCTGGCTCAGCCCCGTGATGTTGAGAGCTCCTTCCTCCATGCCATGGGGTGTCAGCCCCAGTACCGAGGACAGATGTACTGAGGCCGGGCTTGGCTGTGGGGTGGAGGAAGGAGCAGTGTAGTGGGGCTGTCTGGTCTGCAGCTGGGTGACAACTGGCGTGGGTGGCATCAGTGTCATGGGTGGCATTGATGGCATTGGTAGCATCAGCGGAACCGGTGGCAATGGTTTTGTCCAATGACTCTGTGCCTGGAATGGGAAGGGCTGCTGCCTGTGCTGCTGGACCTCCTGGTAGCCGTAGCCCTGGTAGGTGAGGGCCTGTGGAAAGCCTTGGAATGGGAGGGACATCACCTGGGGTGGAGGAGCAGACCTGGACTGGGTGGGAGCAGGTTCCTCTGGGTCTGGAGGGTTGTGAAGCAGCTCGGTGATCCTGTCCTTCACCACCTGGTACTGGGGTTCCGCCATGTCCATGAGGGTCTGGTTCACATAGGTGAGGAAGGTCTTGTGTTTCGAGGATGAGGAGTCAGTGTGGACCAGCTGAGAGAGGAGATCTATGCTGCTCTGGATGGTGTCCCTGATCTCCAGCAAGACAGTGTGGCTCTTCCCCATCCTGTCTGGCTCTCTGCCTTTCTGTGGAGGTGGAGCTGGGGGTGGATGCGGGTAGGGCTGTGGTGGACATGCCGTCTCCTTTCTCCCACTGCACCAGGGAGTCCTCCACGTTCTCCTCCATGGTTAAAACAGCTGTCCGCGGGTTCTCCGCTGTGGGACGCTCCACAGAAACCTGCCTGGAGAGAGGAGCTGACTCTCGGCCGGAAGAGGACTGGCTCTCAGCAGGCTGCCGGAGAGAGAGGGTCGTGAGAGGGGCTGCTGCTGCTCCTCGGTGGCGGATCTCACCCTCCAGGAAGCTGCACCTGGCCATGAGGTCGGTCTCTCTGTCCGTCAGCTTAACCGTGGCTTGGCCAGATTTCTTGAGGTGCAACTTCCCGTACCAGGTGTGCATGTGCTTCCACCAGCTGAGGAGCACCTCCGAAGTGTAGCCCAGGCTCTTCACCTTCTCTCTTCAAGCAGCCTGCTTCCTTTTGGTATCTCTGTAGATCCGGTGTCCCTTCTGCCACAGATAGTCATTCTCTCTCAGCCACTCCAGCATCTCATCCTCGTGTTCCTCCTCAATGGAGTATTGCCTCCTCTCCCATTCCCGCATCTGCCTCTTCCTGCCTCTGGCAGGGCTATATGGGCCCTCATCAGAGGGGCTTCGAGGTTGTAGGGGATGCTCCTCCACACCACCAGCAGCAGTAGCAGCTGCAGGATCATCATCATCAGCAGCAGCAGCAGCAGCACCAGCAGGATCATCATTATCATTATCAGCATCAGCATCAGCATCATCAGCAGCAGCAGGACCAGGATCAGTAGCAGCAGAGTTATCACCAGGAGCCCCAGCAGGACCAGGAGCACGAGGAGGACCAGCAGGACCAGCAGGACGAGCAGGACGAGCAGGACGAGCAAGACCAGGACCACGAGCAGTACGAGCAGGATGAGCAAGTCCAGGAGCACGAGCAGGATGAGCAGGACCAGCAGGACAAGGAGCAGCTGCAGCAGAGTAAGCACCAGCAGAAGCACCACCGCCAGAAGCAGCTTCAGCAGATTAAGCATGAGCAGAAGCACCAGGAACATCATCATCAGCTCCTCCAGAAGTAGAAGCAGCAGAAGCCCCAGCTGCAGAAGAGCGAGCCCGGGCTGCAGAAGCCCCAGCAGAAGCAGAGTAAGGGCCTGGGGGTGGGAGGGTGGCCCTGTCCCTCTTGCCAGGGCTGGCAGCAGATGGCTGTGGATTTCTCTTCTTCCCCATGATTGTGGGGTTGCTGGCTGGCAGGGAGGCTGGCAGGGAGGCTGGCAGGCAGGCAGGAACTAAGGCTGGCAGGCAGGCTGGCAGGCAGGCTTGTAGGAAGGCTGGCACCAAGGCTGGCAGGCAGGCAGGCAGGCAGGCACCAAGGCTGGCAGACAGCAAGGCTGGCAGGGAGGCTGGCAGACAGGCAGACAGCAAGGCTGGCAGGCAGGCTGGCAGGAAGGCTGGCACCAAAGCTTGCAGGCAGGCAGGCAGGCTGGAGAGCTGTGTCTGGATGCACGCCTTTCCTCTGAATGGTGACCTGCTTCCGAGCTGCTTCCCTTTATATCCGCGGGGCTGACGCAATAAATCCCCCCCGCATGCGCAGTGAACGCTAGGCATCCACTAGGCTTACGCTGTGCATCTGCTAGGCTTCCGCTCTGCATCCGCTTCATCCACTGTGCATCCGCTGTGCATCCGCTTCATCCGCTCGGCGTCCACTCTGCATCCGCTCTTTCCGTTCCGCATCCACTTTGCTGAGGTCCCCCGGAAGCCTAGCGGATGTGCCATCTGCTCTCATCCACTTCCATCCTCTAGGCTTCCTCTCCGCATCTGTTTTCTATCCGCTCTGCATCCTCCCCCGTCCGTTCCTTTCCGTGGTATACGCTCTGGTTATGCAAATTTTTGCCCCTTTTGAGAGCGGATAACAACGGATGGAACATTTTGCTCATCCGCTGTGTCCTTTTTACAAAAGTTTTGCATCCGTTGGGCAGTGTGACAGGGCCTTAAGTAACAAATATAAATGTTACCAATAATACTTGTATGCAAATGAATGAAACCCAGATTCATCACTGTTCATGTATTGATACTGAGTATATTCAAAGACAACTTTACAAAAGAGAAAAGAAAACAAGTGTTAAAATTTGTACTGTGATGCAAAATCTTCTCTTTATGTATAATACTACTACTTCTGTGTGATTCTGCAGTACAAGTATGAAGAAACAGAGCTTGTATCACAATATCATAGCACATGTTTCATCATGTTAACATTGGGTTATAGATCTATTGAGAATGGATCCCTTTGTTTCCAAGATTTTCAAAACAACTAAGTGGGAAACTTCAAATTCATAATTTAACCAGAATGATTAGCACTTGTACTGTTTGGCAAATGATATTAATTTTGCAGCTTCTCAAATGTAAAAAAATAATTATCTATCTTTAATATTTGATTACATATATACATACAATTTAGATTTAGATTTAATGTAAATAATCTGGTTAACATGTTAAATCCCTGTAGTGTGATTCTAATTGTTCCATAATGTGACAGCAAGACCATATTGGGAGAGCAAATAATCTGTAGAGCATGAGGACAAAACTAAAATATAGTTTCGTCTAGTCATATATTATCTGCTTATAATTGTATGTACTAAGAAAAGTACATTCTACAATATTTAATATCTAATTAAGGAAAATCCTTGATTTATTATCTCCGCTGTACTTTACTGTTAAGATTCATTTTTATTATTTTCATTTCTTGTTTTCAAGTACCTGTGAAATTTTTTTTTTAGATTGACTCAATGTATTTGTTTTGTTCGGAAAACACACGAGGTAGACCGGGTTCCAACAACAAATACTTTATTCTTTAACCAGTCAGTAAATAGGAACACTTGGCTGAAGCCGAGGCCAGCCTTTTATACAGGCTGGCTTGCCTGCTTTTATACAGGCTGGCTTGTCTGCTTGTAGCTAATGGCAGTTGCTTAAATTTGCTGCCTTTCAGCAGCTCTTTGGATTGATTCCGAGTGAACCAATCCAATCCTTAATTTATTTGACCAATCAGGTTTGCAGATTTGGAGTCACCCACTTTACATATAGAACACACCTCCCCTCTTAGTTCAGTCCTATGTGGTGACGTAGTCTCGCAGGTAGGTGGGGCTTTTCCGGACTCTACTTGACTTGCACGGTTCATTCTTAGTGAAGACTTCAACCGGTTCGGATGGGGCTGCTGTGTTGTCTGTTCTTCTCCCTGGAACCGTCTGGAAGGGTGAGTCAGCAATTTTTACCGCCGCCTGAGTTTCTTAGGCTGGCAGTTTTGCCGCTCCCTCCCATTTCCTCCGGGCAGGTCGAGCTGGCCTGGCTGGCCCCTTCTGATGGGCTCTTCACGCAAGTCTCTCCAAACAGTGAGTCTTTTATTTGCTCTTTTTGTTCATGTGTTTCATTGGTTTTATTTTTTAACGGTTCTTTATTTAATTCTTGCAATTCCCCCCCCACCTTAGTTGGCAATTCGTCGGTTTTTTCGACGATTTTTCGATGGTTGTATGTCTGTGGTTCTTTCTACATTTTGGGATCGAAGCTGGTCTATGTGCTGCTTCCATTCCCTGCCATCATCTACTGTTAACTGGTAGGATTTGGGGCCTGTTATTTGGGTAATTTGTTCTGGTAGCCATGCTGGGTCCCCAGTGAAGTTTTTGGCGTAGACTAAATCGCCAATTCCAAATTTTCTAAACCGTGTAGAGGAGTCAGGGGGGTTTCTGGCGTGAATTCTGGGTGCAGTCTATCAAGGTGTGACCTTAGTTTCCTCCCCATGAGTAGCTCTGCTGGGGACTTGTTGGTTGTGGTTCTGGGTGTTATGTGCTGGAGTGTGAGCAATCGGTTAATTTTTTGCTGTACATCTCCAGTGTCCATTTTTTCTAACCCTTCCTTTGTAAATCAGACCATTCTCTCTGCCCTACCGTTTGCAGCCAGATGGGCCAGCGCGGTTAGGGCATGTCTAATACCTAGGGAGCTAGGTATTGTTCAAAGTGTAGGCTGGTTAGTTGTGGTCAATTATCGGACACGAGGATGTCCGGAATGCCATGGGTGGCAAAAAGGCTGTCCAGTTGTTTTATTACGAATTCAGTTGTTGTTGATGGCATAAGTTTTACTTCTAACCAGTTAGAATAGGCGTCCACAACAATCAGAAAGGTATGTCCTTTAGTTGGACCAGCGAAATCGATGTGGATTCATGACCAGGGGCCCCGTGGAATTTCCCAATCTCTAATGGGTGCTTTGGGTGGGGATGGTCTAATTGTTTGACATTTGTTACACGAGGTTACCCAGTATTCTATGTCCCTATCAATACCCGGCCACCAGACATAACTTCTAGCAAGGCTTTTCATTTTTACAATTCCCGGGTGACCTTCGTGTAGCATACTAAGTATCCTAGGTTGTAGTTTGTTAGGAATAACCACTCGATCACCCCACAGTAAACAACCTTTTTGAATAGAAAGTTCGGTTTGTCTGGTCCGGAAAGGTTTAAAGTTTTCAGTTTTTTGATTTTCCGGCCAGCCTTTACCTACCCAGTTAAGAACACGGGCAGTCAAAGAGTCTTTTGCGGTGGCTCTGGCAACATCATATGCTGATATGGGTAGATCGGGGCAAGTCTCTATTTGTAGTGCTATCATCGCTGGTGCCAGGTCTCCTTCAGTCGCTGGCAAGGGTGTTCTGCTTAAAGTGTCCGCGTGTGAAATCTGTTTCCCCGGTTGGTGTGTCAGAGTGTATGAGTAGGCTGCTAGGAACTCTGACCATCTCATCATTCTTGGGGAGAGGATATTTGGTGTACGTTTGTTTCCTGCCAAAATTCCTATTAGCGGTTTGTGGTCTGTTATAATTTGAAAAGTCCGCCTGTATAGGTACTCGTGGAAACATTTCACTCCTGCGACAATTGCTAGTGCCTCTCTGTCCAATTGGCTGTAATTCCGCTCGGTTTTAGATAAAGTCCTTGAATAATATGCAACGGGCGCTTCTCTGCCATCAGGTAGTTGGTGGCTTAGGATGGCACCTACTCCGAATGGGGAGGCGTCGCAGGTCACTCTTAAGGGCAGTGTGTTGCTAAATTGAATGAGAACGTTTGAGGATGTTAGCAAGCTTTTAATTTTTTGGAAGGCTTGCTTTTCTCTGTAACCCCAAGTCCAAATTGCTTTTTTGTCTAAAAGACGGTGCAATGGTTCTGCTATAGTGGCCTTATTTGGCAGGAATACATTATAGAAGTTAATTAGTCCTAAAAAGGCTTGTAATTCGGTCTTGTTTTTTGGTTCTGGTGCGTTTTTAATCGCTTTAATCTATTTGTCTGTAGGGTGTATACCCTCTCCGTCTATTAAATAGCCCAGGAATTCGACGCTATTCTTAATTAGGCAACACTTTTCTCTTTTTACTTTGAGGCCAGATTCCCTGAACTTAGTTAGTACTTCTTTGAGTCTGTTTTTTAATTGTGTTTCATCTTTGGCTGAGATCAGGACGTCATCGAAATATGGTACGACTCCTTGTATGCCATTTAGGAGGCGTTCCATTAGACTCTGGAAGACGCCTGGGGCCACACTCACTCCAAATTGGAGTCGGTGACATTTGAATGCGCCCTTATGTGTGACTATAGTCTGTGCTTCAGCAGTTTCTGGGTCCACTGGGAGCTGTTGATAGGCTTGTGCTAAGTCAAATTTAGCAAAAACTTTTCCTTTTCCCAGGGAGTGAAGCAAATGCTGGACTACAGGCACCGGGTATGTGCTTGGTTGTAATACGTGGTTCAGGGTAGCCTTATAGTCATCACAGATTCTAACGGACCCTTCGGGTTTGACCGGTGTGACTATAGGTGTTTCCCACTTGGCATGGTCCACAGGTTCTAACACCCCTTGGGCTATTAATTTGTCCAGCTGTTCCTCTATTTTTGCCTTTAGTGCAAAAGGAACTTGCCTGGCTTTTATTCTTCGTGGGGCTATTTGGGGGTTTAGACTGAAAGAAATGGGATTTCCCCGATACTTGCCAAGTGGGCCGTCAAAAACGTCCTGGAATTCTCGAATGAGGTCATCTTCCCAGCCGGTTGTAGTCACTCGATCGATCCCGGTCATCCCGATGCCCAATGGCGCGAACCATTCGATGCCCAGGAGGATTGGTCTGTCTTGGTCGACTATGATCAGCAGTAGCACCTTGACGTGTTGTTTGTAGGCGACTCGGAATTGTCCCATGCCGACTACAGGGATTTGGTTTCCCTGATAGTCCTTGAGAGTTAGGTGCTGCTTCTTAATTCTTTGGGTTTGATACCTGGGACTAGCTGTCTTATTGTGTCCCACGATACCATGGAGAGGAAGGACCCTGAGTCCACTTCCATCTTGCAGTGTTTTCCTTCGATTTTTACAATGACTTTAACTTTCTTCCCGCTTTCCGTCTGAGCGCTCTTTATAATGACAGTTTGGTGTGTATTGGCTCGCTTCTCTTGTTGCCACTTTCTCTCAGCTCGTTTAGGCTCAGCTGGTGTTGGGGAATTTCTGCGTCTCGTTGGGCTGTAGCATTTTTTGTTCCTGCAGACTTTCTCAATGTGCCCTCGTTTCTTGCAATGCCGGCAGATGGCATCGAGAAATCTGCATTCGGCTCGGAGATGGTTTCCTCCGCAGCCAGCGCACTCCCGCCAATTCCTTCTTTCGTACTCTTTTCTGTTCATGAGCAAACGGTGGACTTCGTCATCTTCTTCGCTCGATTCAAATGTTTCGCCCAACTCTTTGTAGTGGGTTGTGGTGGCTGGCTGCTTTCTGTCTTTGGTTGGTGTTTCTTCGCTGTGTGTGTTCATCTTTTTCATGGCTACGGTAGATTTTTTTGTGGCTTCAGCGGCTGTGGCTTTCGCAATGGCTTCGGTTACGGTGATGTTGGGCTTGTTGAGTAATTTACTCTGTGTGGTCGAGTCTCTCAAACCCAACACCACGCGATCCCTCATTGCTTTGTCAATGTTCAAAAAATCACACTCACCCCCTAGTTGTCTAAGGGCAGCAATGAAATCGGCGACGGTCTCTCCCTCTCTCTGGTCTCTGTGGTAAAATTTATGTCACTTTATTAAGTTTGACACCATCGGAGCGTAGTGTGCTTTGAGGATTCTTTGCAATTCTGGCCACGTTAGTTGTTTAACGTCTCGGGGCTTCGCAAGGGCCTTTGCCATCTTGAAAACCGTTGGCCCGCAGTGAGTCAGGAACAAAGCTCTCTTGCGTTGCTCTGAAATGTCTTCCATTTCATTGCTCTCCAAATACATTTGGAAGCGATCTGCATAGGAATCCCAATCCTCTTCGTTGGGATTGAAGGGTGCGGGCGGTGCGTTGTTTCCAGGCATCTTGGTTGTCATCTGGACTCCTTATCACTGCGTGCAGGTTTTTTCGTTTAGGACGATCCCATCCTCGTCGCCAGTGTTTTGTTTGGAAAACACACGAGGTAGACCGGGTTCCAACAACAAATACTTTATTCTTTAACTAGTCAGTAACTAGGAACACTTGGCTGAAGCCGAGGCCAGCCTTTTATACAGGCTGGCTTGCCTGCTTGTAGCTAATGGCAGTTGCTTAAATTTGCCGCCTTTCAGCAGCTCTTTGGATTGGTTCCTAGTGAACCAATCCAATCCTTAGTTTATTTGACCAATCAGGTTTGCAGATTTGGAGTCACCCACTTTACATATAGAACAGTATTAATTTCTAGAAGCACTCTATATATTGTTATTATGTGATATTTGTACATAACTTGCTTTGTGGCTTTGTAAGTCTGCTGAGAATAATTCATTTTAAAAGTAAAATTCTCTTGACTGGATCAACATAACCCAACAGCAGGCTTTCATGTTTAAAGTGATACTAGTATTCAGTCTTCAGTTTTCTAGCCTGGTGCCTTAACCATTAAACCAAACTCGTTCTTAAATACCTCCTTGTTTTATGTTGATTTTTATATTTATTAGCTGAAAATGGGCACACTTTGATTATAAAATTAATAACTCAATACAAAAAATAAAATTACTCAAGACTTGGTAGAAAGGAGAACAGACTTAAGAAAAGGCTGAATAAATAAAGTGACTTTTAAATCTTTAATCTTTTTCCTCGATTTTTCTCAGAATGCTGCCCAGAGAGAATGGATTTTCCTAATCTTATTTTTGAAATATCCTGCAATAGATTAACATCTTTGCTGTTAAGATTTGGGAATGATAATGCTGATCATTACCAATTATCCTACAGCATGTTTAGTCAAGTGATAAATAAGGGTGTTATATCAATACATAAAAAGAATGGATATATGTTAGGAAAAATTATGTATTGAAAAGTAAGTATGTAACATGTATCACATATGAAATTTAATTCTGATGTCTATTTTTCTAATTCATTCTCCAGATTCCGTTTCAGAGTTTGCAGTCATAGATTAATCAAAGATGTCTCTTTAGTATGTCTGCATCCCAGCCTATTGATAATTTTATCATTCATAACAAATATCAATTGCTAATTCAGGACATCATTATAACATAAAGATAAATTCTGGCTTTGCATGTCAACTTTGTTATTCCTGCTCACTTTAGTTCTTTGAACACTGATAATTTTCTGAGGGATACAACTACGTTGGGAGTAAAAAGCATTTAAATGAGTGGCAGCATTGCTAGCCCCTCCCCACAGTTCTAGAATAGTAAAGTCTAAAATCAATTCCTCGCTTGACTGGGTATTGTTCAGTGCTACCTTTTTCATGCCTTTCAGACAGGCAGTCACTGAAATAATTACTCAGTGTTTCTGATGAAGATTCTTGCTTATTTGTCTCAGCAATGGCTAAGTTCACATTTAGCACTAAAACAAAATGGATTATTTGGTTTAGATTTGACATATTTTGTGAAGGCAGTCAGCATGATTTAGTTGACAAGATGCAAACAGTTTTTTAATTGTTATTCTTTATTGAAACATGTAATGCTCTGGGATGTTTATAAATGTACACATGGCATTGAAAATGAAAACTCATAATATCACTAAATATTGAAAAACTAAAGCCTTGGCAACCGAAAATGCTTTCAGTCACCTTCTAAAGCCCATGTCACACTGCACCAACGGATGGAAAGAGGATGTAAAAGGGAGAGAAACACTTGCCATCCATTGGTTAACGCGATGAATCCGTTCTGTACTCACTGTGTCCGTTTTTCATACTTTCTATCCGTCCAGCATCCGTCGACTGAGGTTCCATCTGCTCAAAAAGTTGTGAGCTGCTCAAAACTTTTTGAGCAGAAAATGTATCCAACGTGTCCGTTCTGCATCCACTACACATACGGGGAACATCCGTTCTGCATCCGTCGTCATCCGTTACGCGTCCGCTACATCCGCTAGGCATCTGCTGCACATTCGCGCAACTCAAATCCGCTCCAGCGGTAAATGGACACAGGGAGGAAGCGGAACAGACACAGAACAGACGCGCAGCGTTAGTAGCACGGATGGAGAAAGGATGAAAGCGGATGCAGCTCGCAAAGAAAGCATTTAAAACGGAAAAAACATTTGCAGAAGGGACCTATCTCGGATATTAAGGTTGTCTAGAGGATGCCTAGAGGATGCAAAAGGACACATAGGGGAAAACCTATATTGCCTATAAAAAGGGGGAGGAACTCACCTGGATCTCACTTTCAGACCAGCAGCCCTGCTGTGCAGACCTCTGCAGCCTTCATCTGCCTCTTGCTCTTCCACAGCATCCAGTCATGTCCACCATGGATCGTAATACACTCCTTTTAGTAGCCACCATCATTCTGCAACAGTGCGAAGCCATCTACAGGTTCTTTCAACTCTACTACGGGAAGAAAAGGAGGTGGCCAAGAAGCGTCTGGGTCCGAAGATGGATCGGGAGAAGAGCAGAGTACAGACTGTACAACAAGCTGATGGTGGAGCTGAGGAACGAAGATCTTCGTGCATTCCAGAACTTCATGAGGATGCCTCCAGCCATGTTTGACGAAGTTGTGGAGTGGCTGACACCCAGGTTGACCAAGCAGAGCACCAACTTCTGGCCCAGCCAGGACCCTGGGCTCAAGGTGGCACTGACTCTGTGCCACCTGGGCTCAGGGACCACCTACAGGAGCATGCAGTATGGCTGGAGGGTGCCACACAACACCATCAGCATTGTGGTCAAAGAAGTGGTGCAGGCCATCATTGAAGAATACCTGGAGGAGCTCCTCCAGTGCCCCTCCACTGAAGAAGGATGGAAGAAAGTTGCAGAGCAGTGGTATCAGTGGTAGAACTTCCCCCACAACGTTGGAGCCATAGATGGGAAGCACATGGCCAGCAAAGCTCCAGCCAAATTGGGGACCACTTATTTCAACTACAAGGGCTTCTTCAGCATCATCCTCTTCGCCATGGTCAATGCTGACTACAAGTTCATGTACATCGATGCTTCAGGCAACAGCTCATCTTCAGATGCCCAGGTATATAATGCCAGTGACCTCAAGGAGGGGCTGGAACTCAACCTCATCATGGGCTTCCCAGATCCAGACCCCCTGCCCAACGACATGCAAGATGTGCCCTACTTCACTGTGGGGGATGATGATTTCTCCCTCAGAACCTACCTCATGAAGACCTACACTTCCAGATGCCTCACCCATGAAGAGAGGATCTTCAACTACAGGCTGTCCAGGGCAAGGCGGGTGGTGGAGAACGCCTTTGGCATCCTGGCCATCAGGTTCCAGGTACTTCTCACACCGTGCAGCATTGCCCAGAGACTGTGAGGAACATCGTGGAAGCTTGCTGCATCCTGCACAATCTCATGCGCACCTGCTACCCAGTTTTGCAGAATAGGCTTGTGGACCTCCAACAAGGCAATGGGGACATGGAGCCTGGGAAATGGAGGCAAGGGAAAAACCTGATAGACACTGAGGATGTGCAAGGCCCCAACAGAGCCTCACGTGAAGGGAAGAAGCAGTGCAACCTACTGAGACACTGGTGAAACTCCCCAGCTGGAGCAGTGGAGTGGCAAGACAGGATGATAGATGATTAATGGATGCTTCCTTCAGCCTGTCTCATCACATGGATGAGATTGGGCCATGTATGTTGGGTGGGCCTACAATGAACAGGGCATTTAATAAAGAGTTGTGTTTATGTTGACATGTGTGGATGATTGATTACATTATTTTTGATAATAAAGGGCCATATGTGTGGTAGCTGGGAGGGTGGACCATACAGTCCCACTATGCTTGCACTGGAGGTTTATCTATCCCACAGCTTTCTTAACCCATCCCACAGGTATCCTAACCCATCCCACAGGTATCCCTGCCCATCCCACTGCTATCTCAACCCATCCCACAGCTATCTTGACCCATCCGAAAGGTATCC
>BLBF01000019.1:30367367-30413681 GCA_015471245.1 Laticauda colubrina
CTATGTCAGTTCACTTACAAAATCAGTCCTTTGTTGTCTCTCCCGTTTGAGCAATGCAGTCTTGATTCCAAGCAGTAATCAGGGATCATCAAAGCTAGAAAGAGAGAAGCCGTAGTCTTGCTACTTTTATATTGTTTTCTTAACCACTCCTTTAATTGCTATTTCACAGTTAAAGCTGTATACACTCTAACATACACTAACTATGATTCATAGATATTATTTCACCTAAACCAGTTAGGGTAAACAATGTTATCCCTAACAAAGTCTACAGGTAGGCACCCAGTCTCTGGCACTCAGAGGTGTGCCCAGTCTCAGGGGTGAAGGGTCCAGGTGCTGTGGAGGTGGCTGCTGCTGGAGTGCTGGTGTGAAGCGCCACTGGGGTGCCTGGCCCCGAGAGGACAACAGGGGATGGTGTGTTGAGGAAGCTCTCAGACAGCTGGCTCAGCCCCGTGATGTTGAGAGCTCCTTCCTCCATGCCATGGGATGTCATCCCCAGTACTGAGGACAGATGTACTGAGGCCGGGCTTGGCTGTGGGGTGGAGGAAGGAGGAGTGTAGTGGGCTGTCTGGTCTGCAGCTGTGTGAGGACTGGCGTGGGTGGCATCGGTGACGTGGGTGGCATCGATGGCATTGGTGGCATCAGTGGCGTGAGTGGCATCGGTGGCATCAGTGGAACCGGTGGCAACGATGGCGTCCAATGAACCTGTGCCTGGCCTGGGAAGGGCTGCTGCCTGTGCTGCTGGACCTCCTGGTAGCTGTAGCCCTGGTAGGTGAGGGCCTTGGAAAGCCTTGGAATGGGAGGGACATCACCTGGAGTGGAGGAGAAGACCTGGACTGGGTGGGAGCAGGTTCATCTGGATCTGGAGGGTTGTGAAGCAGATCGGTGATCTTGTCCTTCACTACCTGGTACTGGGGTTGCGCCATGTCCGTGAGGGTCTGGTTCACATTGGTGAGGAAGGGCTTGTGGTTGGAGGATGAGGAGTCAGTATGTACCAGCTGAGAGAGGATATCTACGCTGCTCCTGATGGTGTCTCTTATCTCCAGCAGGACAGTGTGGCTCTGCCCCTCCTGTCTGGCTCTCTGCCTTTCTGTGGAGCTGGAGCTGGGGGTGGATGCAGGTTCGACTGTGGTGGAAGTGCTGTCTCCTTTCTTCCACTGTGCCAGGGAGTCCTCCACGCACTCCACCATGGTTAAAACAGCTGTCTGCGGGTTCTCTGCCATGGGACGCTCCACAGACCCCTGCCTGGAGACAGGAGCTGACTCTCGGCCGGAAGAGGACTGGCTCTTAGCAGGCTGCCTGAGAGAGAGGGTTGTGAGAGGGGCTGCTCCTCAGTGGTGGATCTCACCCTCCAAGAAACTGCACTTGGCCATGATGTAGGTCTCTCAGTCCATCAGCTTGACCACGGCCTGGCCAGATTTATTGAGGTGCAGCTTCCCGTACCAGGTGTGCATGTACTTCCTCCAGCCGAGGAGCACCGCTGAAGTGTAGCCCAGGCTCTCTGCCTTCTCTCTCCAAGCAGCCTGCTTCCTTTTGGTGTCCCTTTAGAGCCTGTGTCCCTTCCGCCATAGATACTCATTCTCTCTCAGCCACTCCAGCACCTCATCCTCATGTTCCTCCTCGATGGAGTATTGCTTCCTCTCCCGTTCTCGCATATGCCTCTTCCTCCCTTTGGCAGGACCACATGGGCCCTCATCAGAGGAGCTTCCAGGTTGTAGGGGCTGCTCCTCCACACCAGGAGCAGCAGCAGCAGCAGCACCAGCAACACCAGCACCAGCAGCACCAGCAGCACCAGCAGCACCAGCAGGACCAGAATCATCAGCAGCAGAGTAAGCACCAGCAGTGCCAGCAGCACCAGCAGGACTAGCAGGACCAGGAGCATGAGCAGGACCAGGAGCACCAGCAGGACCAGGAGCATGAGCAGGACCAGGAGCATGAGAAGGACCAGCAGGATGAGGAGCAGCATCAGCAGAGTAAGCACCAGTAGAAGCACCACCTCCAGAAGCAGCATCAGCAGAGTAAGCATGAGCAGAAGCACCACTGCCATAAGCAGCATCATCAGCTCCTCCAGAAGCAGAAGCAGCATAAGCCCCAGCCGCAGAAGAGTGAGCCCATGCTACAGAAGCCCCAGCAGAAGCAGAGTGAGGGCCAGGGGGCGGGAGTGTGGCCCTGTCCCTCTTGCCAGGGCTGGCAGCAGATGGCTGAGGCTTTCTCTTCTTCCCCATGGTTGTGGGGTTTGCTGGCTGGCAGGCAGGCTTGCAGGCAGGCAGGCAGGCAGGCAGGCAGGCAGGCAGGCTGGCAGGCAGGCAGCAAGGCTGCCAGGTAGCAAGGCTGGCAGGCAGGCTGGCAGGCAGGCTTGCAGGCAGGCAGCAAGGCTAGCTGTCAGGCAGGCAGGCAGCAAGGCTAGCTGTCAGGCAGGCAGGCAGCAAGGCTGTCAGGCAGGCTGGCAGCAAGGCTTGCAGGCAGGCAGCCTGGTAGGCAGAATGGCAGGCAGGCAGGCAGCAAGGCTGGCAGGCAGGTGATGTGTCTGGCAGCAGGTCTTTCCTCTGAATGTTGGCCTGCTTGGGAGCTGCTTCCCTTTATATCCGCTGGGCTGACGCAATGCATCCTCCCCACATGCGCAGTGAATGCTAGGTATCCGCTAGGCATCCGCTAGGCTTCCGCTAGGCATCTGCTAGGCTTCCGCTCTGCATCTGCTTCATCCGCTCGGCATCTTCTGTGCATCCACTTCATCTGCTCACTATCCACTTTGCATCCGCTGTATCCGTTCCGCGTCCGCTTTGCTGTGCTCCCCCGGAAGCCTTGCGGATGTGCCATCCGCGCTCATCCACTTTCATCCTCTAGGCTTCCGTGGAGCATCCACTTTCCATCCACCCTGCGTCCTCCCCCCATCCATTCCTTTCCGTGTTGTCCACTCTGGTTATGCAAATTTTTGCCCCTTTTGAGAGCGGATAACAACGGATGGAACATTTTTCTCATCCGCTGTGTCCTTTTTACATACGTTTTCCATCTGTCGGCCAGTGTGACAGGGCCTTAATCTGTAACAAGAAGCCTGCCTGAAATGTAATTAAAGAAACCAGGGCTTAGCTGTTTGTAATCATCCTGTCTCCCCTGCCACTATTAATGCTTTGGTATCTAATCTTATAACAATAGTTACTCGCAATGAAACAGGAAAGGGAGAAAAACAGTTACATAGCTACAATCAGAAACTTCTGTTTGCTGTGATTAGTAACATATTAAGTTAAATTAGGACTGCTTGTTGGAAGATTTGGTGCTATAGCCTATGACAAAATTTTGTGAAATGCCATAGTGCTTCATAATCACTACATATAATGATTTCTGGACATCCCTTTGCGCAATAACCTCATCTTCAAATGATTGTCAGAAGGCTTTATTATAATATAAATGAAACAGATTCACCATACTTTTAAAGAGACTGGGTGAGAGATAAACAGAGAATAATTATCCTGTGTTAGTTGATAATATAAGCATAGGAAATAGGCTTCAGTTTTTCAGACCTATCACTCTCTTAAAAACGTTTTCACATCATTAAGTTAACTTATTATAGTTTACAAAGTATTTAAAACAAGGGCATAGACACACATAGCAGAAGCATTTAATAAGTGTCTTGAAATGCCCGTAGCACAACATCTGTTGTCATTCACTTTGTAATTTTTTATTAAGAAAGCACCTTAAATGACAGATAAATGCTCAGCAGAACCATAATAATATTGTTTGCAGGGTAAAATTCCATTAACTTAGTTACCCAAAGGAAAAATGGAAAAGCAAGGAAACAGAAATGATCTAAACAAAGGAACAGAGTAATACATGATAATTTTGCTTGATCCTGCATTTATTACTTAGGAATGAGTCTCATTGAATGAAGTGAGATTTATTCCTAAAAGGACTATAGGATTCCACTGCAATTCAGAAGTAATAAATTGCATTGGATATAAGTGCTATTGAATCCAATTATTTCTGGTAAATATGTGTACATAGTTGCACTATAAGATATAACATATTAAACAATGGGCAAGATACTTTTTCAGGAGGCATTATTATCATTGATTTTGGCAGACATGCATGAATATAAAACAATTTTAAAAAATGACTACAGTTTTATAAGAAACAGCAAGATACATGAGATTTGGAGAAAATGTCAAGAAAGAAGAAAAATATTGTTAGTTTGGCAATATTGCTAGATTGCAATATATACATTTATACATTTATATTGTTTATACATGGTAGGGGAATCATAAACACTAACTCACAACTAAATCAAAATATATTTGGTTTACTTCTGTGAAGAACATTATTTATATTTATTTTTTTTTGAAAAGTGCATTACTGTATGTGGTGTTCAGAAAAGTTCTGATCCGCGTTTCCAGCAGGAACACGGACCGTTCCTATTGGCTGATGCCATTTGAAAGCTGGCTATAAAAGGGAGCTGTCAAACGGCATCAGCTGTTGTCCACCAGCTGGCTGCCTTGTTAGCATGGCAGCTGCAGCAACCCTTTATTGCTACAATAAAGTAAAAGCTGAAGTTTGCTCCGTGTTTGCCTCAGGTTATTCCGCCACTCTACAACACTGGCGATGATGGCGGGATACATATAAGAGGCAACCAGGGAAAGAATCACTGAGCGAAGTCACTACAAAAAGAGCCGAAGTCACTGAACTGAATGTCACTTTAAGAGCTACTGTCATTATTCGCAAGCGCAAATTTCAACTTTCCTCGAAAGATCCAGCACCGCTGAGTTGAGATGACTTCGAACCCTGCATTCCTGTTTTTCAGACCGACAGCGGAAACATGGGAGTCCTACAGAAACTGATTTGACTGTTTCCTAGATGCCAAAGACCTTGCTGATATTTCCAACCAAAGGAAAAAGTTCTACTTTTTAAGTTTTTGTGGAGCCACAGTATTTGACACTGCTATAGCATTATTGGCTCCACGTTCAATTAAGACTGTTCCATGGGAAAAATTGCAGGAAATTCTTTCCAACCACTATTCCCCTAAGCCATCCCGAATTGCCAGGCATCATTCTTTTAGGAGATGGATTCAGGCTGAGGGAGAGTCTATTAGTGGGTACATAGCTGCCCTACGAACAGCTGCCTTGCATTGTGGGTTTAGAGACTATCTGGAAGACATGTTATTAGATCAACTAGTTTGTGGAGTCAGGGATTTAAGGCTACAAAGATGTCTATTGGCTAAAGGGGATTTAACCCTTAAATTAGCAATTGAAGAGTCTCAAGCTGCTGAACTATTAGCACTTTCAGCAACAGAAATTCAAGGAAATCCAATCAGCCAGAGCAGCTGAAGCCTCCTCAGAAGAAGGCTATGAAGAGGCTAATGATGTAAATTGCCTCAGGAAGCAAAGAACCAGTCAAGGGGAAAACAGGCCAAACCCCAACCTACCTCCCTGGTCTCAGCCCATTTGTCTAAGCTGTGGTGGAAACCACCTCAGGGCATCCTGCAAGTTCAGGAATGCCATTTGTCTAAAATGCCAAAGGAAAGGTCATTTAGCGAGGATCTGTTAAGCAGGAAAGACTTTTGTCCAAAAGCCTCAGACAACCCAACATTTCCAAAAACAAATTGAAGACTGTTCTACCTGCTATCAAGCCAAGCTGACTAACAAAGGCTCTAACAAAATTAGTGTTTTTGTTTCTATAGAAGGGAAACCTTGCATGATGGAGGTTGACAAAGGCTCAGCACTGTCCATCATCTCATGGAGCACCTTGAAACAACAACTTCCCAGAATGGCTAAGAAGAAGCTTCACGGCTGCCAGCTAACCCTACGTGACTACCAAGGCAGAACCATCCCAGTCATCGGAAAAGGCAAGTTTTTTGTTCAATTTCAAAATTTCAAAGGTCACTTGCCTTTAGTGGTAGTGGATGGTGCCCTCCCTAGCCTGTTGGGGTTAGATTGGTTCCCTGACCTTGGCCTCAATATAAGAAGTATCCACTCTATTACAAATGCTGAAGTGGACACCTTGTTTAATGACTATGCTGATGTGTTCAGCGAGGGGCTGGGCTGTTATTCAGGAACCACAATATCTTTCAACTTGGACCCTCAGGCAGTACCTTCAAGGTTTAAAGCCTTGAAGGGTACCTTTTGCAATCTGCCCCAAATTAGACATGGAGCTTGACAAATTAATTAAGGTGCCTGTGCGCTTTGCAAAATGGGAAAACCCAATAGTGACACCCTGAAAGAAAGATGGTAGCATAAGAATCTGCGCAGATTACAAGACGTCATTGAATAAATATTTACAAATCAGCACTTATCCAGTCCCTGTTATCCAGTACCTACTACATTCTTTTGAGCCAGGAACCATTTTTATGAAATTAGACATCTCACAAGCCTATCAACAGTTCCCTGTTGATGACACAGCCGCTGAACTACAAACTATTGTAAAGCACAGGGGCGCTTTCAAATGTAGGCACCTCCAATTTGGCGTAAGTGTGGCCCCAGGAATTTTCCAATCCTTAATGGAAAGACTTCTTCAAGGATTACCAGGCGTAATTCTGTATTTTCAAGGATTACCAGGCATAATTCTGTAATTCTGTATTTTATATCAGCCCCTGACAAGCCTCAGTTACTGCAAAGAGTCAGAGGATCATTTCAGACTGCATGGGCTTAAGTAAAAGAAAGACAAGTGCACTATTGCCCCCCCACAGGTAGAATTTTTGGGATACAGAATTGACGCCTCAGGTATTCACCCAATCGAATTCAAAGTATGGGCTATTCACAAGGCACCCACGCCAACTAACAAAACTGAACTCCAGGCCTTTTTAGGACTTCTTAATTTTTACGCTTTGTTTTTGCCACATAGAGCTTCCGTTGCAGAGCCTCTGCACAGACTCTTGGAAAAGCAATCCCCCTGGTGCTGGGGACCTAGAAGCCCATGCCTTCCATGCTGTCAAATCATTACTTACATCCAATGCTGTCCTGATACAATTTAATGAACATTTACCTTTAGTTTTAGCAGCAGATGCTTCTGCTTTTGGCATAGGTGCTGTTTTAAGTCATAGGTTGCCTGACGGTTCTGAGACACCCATTGCCTTTTTCTCCAGAACTTTTTCCCCAGCTTAGCACAACTACAGCCAAATTGACAAGGAGGCTTTGGCTGCAGTTGCTTCTGTCAAAAAATTCCATGAGTTTCTACATGGACACTATTTCAAGTTGATTACGGATCATAAGCCTCTGTTAGGTCATCTGTCAGGTGACGACACATTCCTCAGATTTTGTCTCCAAGGATGACCAGGTGGACTTTGTTTCTGGCTGCTTATTCCTATACACTGGTTCATTGACCTGGCAAGAGTCTATGCCACGCTGATGCTCTTAGTCGCTGCCCCCTACCTGTTCCTGTGGAGGATCCTACACCAACTAATGCTGTTTTCCAGATCAATGATCTCAACCTCCCCATCACTGCCCTTGATATCGCTGCCCACTCTTCCAGGGACAAGGTAATTGCCCAAGTTCTTGACTGGGTGGGAAGGGGATGGCCGGCAATTCCTTATGCCCCCAAATTCATGCCTTTCAAAAATCGCCAGCAAGAACTATCTTCTTTGTAAGGCTGTTTACGTTGGGGAACTAGGGTAGTTATCCCTTCCAAGTTGCAAGATTCAGTTTTTAAAAAAAAAACAAAACACAAATTTTATTGATTTTGCAATTAAAAAAAAAAAGACACAACAACATAATAACACGTACATAATTGAAGGGTAGGGAAAAAAGAAAAAGGAAAAAAGGGGATGGGAAAAGAGGATTGGAAAAACAAAAAAAGAAAAAGAAAATACAGAAAAGAGATTTGTTAAAAATATTCTTACTTTCGACAATTTATGAGATCTTTTCTTCCTTTGGTTTTACTATCTCTAAACACTTTATCTTTACAAGAATTTATACATCATTCATATAAATTTATCTTATTCTTTCAATTCTATATTATAAAATTCATTTTTGTTCTAACCATTTATACCAATAATTCCAGCTATTATAATATATTGAAGTTTCTTGTTTTTTAGAGCTAATGTTAATCTGTCCATTTCTGCGCAGTTTGAAATTTTTTGGATAATCATCTCTTTTGTAGGTATCTGTGGATGCTTCCAACACTGAGCAAAAGCCAACCTAGCTGCTCTTAATATATGTATTGTAATATATTTTGTCTTTTTTAATATTTGTTTGTCAAAAATCCCTAGTAGAAAAGACTCTGGTTTATATTCGATCTATTCTTTAGTAATATCTTCTAGCCAATTTCGTATTATCTTCCAATATTTTTGGGCTTCTATGCATGACCACCACATGTGGAAAAAAGTTCCCTCTTTCTTTTTACATTTCCAATATTTTGGACTCATTTTGGGGCACATTTTCGCCAATCTCGAAGGAGGAAGGTGCCATCTATAAAACAATTTATATGCATTTTCTTTGTATGCTGCCGATTTTGTAATCTTATTATTACTTCCCCAGACTTTTTCCCATTCATTTAAAGTGATACTACGTCCTACATTCCTACTCCAAGCAATCATATTTCCTTTTACTATTTCTTCTTCTAATTCTACTTCAAGTAAACAATTGTAAAATCTAGTTATATTCTTTTTTCCTGATCCCATTAAAATTTTATCCAGCTGCTGGGGTTTATTACTAATTCCGAATTCTTTTCTATCCTGGTTATATCTACTATGAATTTGTAAATATGCCCATTGATCTATTTTAAGTCCCCGTTCTTGAAGTTCTTGACGGGATTTCAAATTTCCTTGTACGTCTAATAAATCTTTATATTTGATCATTCTAGAAATATCCAAATTGTTTGGGTGAATCATTGCCTCCACTGTTGATAGCCAAATCGGTACTTTTAAATAGTGTTTTTTATGTATTTTTTTCCAATTAGTTATCAATGAGTCTCTAATTAAGTGTCTGTGAAAGTATTTCTGGGTAATTTTTCCTACTTCCCATAAAAAAGCATGCCACCCCCTTTGTAAGTCGTGGACCTCTAAAAATAAGATTCTCTTATTATTTAAGTTTACCCAATCTTTTAACCATACTAGGGTGGCAGCTGTGTAATACATTTCCCAATTTGGAAATGCCAACCCTCCCCTGCTCTTCATATCCTGCATTGCTTTTAAATTTATTCTGGGTTTTTTCCCTTGCCAAATGAATTTAGCAATAATTTTATTGAGTTCTTCGAAAAATTTCTTATGTAATTTAATTGGAATCATCTGAAATAGATATAAAAATTTTGGGAGGATATTCATTTTAACGGTAGCAATCTTTCCCAATAGTGAAAGTTGTAATTTGCCCCATAATTCTAGATCCTTCTTTACCTGAAGCATCAATTTATCGTGGTTGTTTTCTTTAAGTGCCTTACAATGTGCTGTCAACCATATTCCTAAATATTTAACTTTCTTTGTCACTTGTATTCCCACAATTTCTTCTAGTTCTTTTTTCTGGTTTTCTGTTAAGTTTTTAGTCATTAATTTTGTTTTTTTCCTATTAATTTTAAGTCCTGCTACTGCTCCAAATTGTTCTATTTCTTTAATCAATTTTTGTCCTCTTTCAATTGGATCTTCAATGAAAAAAACCAAATCATCAGCAAATGCTTGTATTTGTATTCTTCTGATTTAATTTTTAGTCCTTTTATCTCTGAATTTTGTCTAATCTTAATTAGTAATGTTTCTAATGAGAATATGAAGAGCAGGGGCGAGAGTGGGCAGCCTTGTCTAACTCCTTTTTCTTTTTTTATTGGACAAGTATATTCCCCATTTACTATAATATTGGCCTGTTGCGTGTTATAAATAGTTGTTATAATATTTTCAAATTTGGTGCCTAATTTCATGTTATATATTTTTTGTATTAAGAATTGCCAATTTAAATTATCAAAGGCCTTTTCAGCATCTAAAAACATAAGTGCAATCTGTTTCTCGGGGTGGGCTTCATAAAATTCTAAAATATCTAATACTGTTCTTGAGCTATTGCTAATCTATCTAGTTGGAAGAAATCCATTTTGATCTTCATGTATATATAAGCTTAATATTCTTTTAAGTCTATTAGCTATAATGGAGGCAAATATTTTGTAGTCAGTATTTAATAGTGAAATTGGTCTATAATTGTTAATATATCTGGGTTCAGAATCCTTCTTCGGGATCAACGAAATCAGTGCTCCCCTCCATGAGTCCGGCATCTTAGCTGCCAATAACACTTCATTAAAAATTTCCAACATAAATGGTCCAATCTGTTCTGCAATTATTTTATATAACTCTCCTGGGATTCCATCAGGACCCTGGGCTTTGTTGTTTTTTTGGTTCTCTATTGCCGATTTCAGTTCAGACCACATTATATCTTTATTAAGTGCTTCTATCATTTCTTCTTCAATTTCTTTATCTTTAATTTCATCTAAATAATTTCTTATTCTATATTCATTTATTTCTTCCTTTTTATATAACTCTTCGTAGTATTTATGTACAATTTCTTTTTTTACCTTTTCTCTTGTTGTATATCACCATTACCATCTATTAATTGATATATCAATCTCTTTTCTTTCTTTTTTTAAATTTGTAAACTAACCATCTTCCTGGCTTATTGGCATTCTCAAAGTAGGATTGTAGGATTTCTAGTTCCTTAATTTGTTGTTGTAGTTTATTTTGTTGGGCATATTTTTCTTTATCCCTCTTAGAATTATAAGAAATTGTTATGCCTCTTATTACCACTTTCATTGTATCCCAGATGTTTTGTTTCATAGTTACGCCATTATAATTCTCTTTTTAAAAATAATTTAATTCCTCGTTAAGTTTACCAGTATAATCCTTTTCTCTTAATAATTGGGTATTTAAAGTCCATCTTTTCTTTGGTTTCTTCCTACCTTTTCATATTATCTGAATTGGATTGTGATCTGCCCATTCATTCGGTAGTATTTCAATTTCTTTTATTTCATTTGCTATTTCCCCATTCATCCATGCCATGTCAATTCTTGTCCATGTTTGATGTGGATTTGAGTAAAATGTAAATTGTTTTTTTTCTGGGTATAGTTTCCTCCATAAATCAACCAAATTTAATTCTCTCATCATTTCCTTACATATCTTAGGGAACTCTCTTTTCCCTTTTTTATTCTCCCCCTCCTGCTATGATATGTCTGATAATCGGCAATAGAATTAAAATCTCCTATAATGCAAATATTCCTTTGTTCAAATTCTATTATTTTTCGGTATAAATATTTAAAAAATTCTTTCTGGTTTTCATTTGGGGCATAGATTACCACTAATAATATTGGGATATCATTAATCCAGATCTGCAAAACCAAAGTTCTTCCTTCTGAGTCTGACCAAACTACTTCTGCTTTCAAATCCTCTTTTATATATACTGCAATTCCTTTCTTTTTTCCTATATCTGCTGGCGCAGTAAATAGCTTCCCTAGTTTCGGGCAATTTAAAAATCTTTCATCTTCTTTTCTTATGTGGGTTTCTTGAAAACATATTATATCAGCATCATGTTTAATTAGTTTCATAAATATCCTTTTTCTTTTTAAGGTCGAATTTAGACCACTGATGTTAATTGAAAGAAGTTTCTTTTCTTCTTCCATTTACTTAATTCTGTTTCGCTCTTTGTCTTGTAATAACTCCGGTCTCTCCTAATGTTTGCTGGCTTAAAGTTCCTTCTTTTTTATTTCTGTGATAGTTTTGGTCTTCTTGTGGGTTTATTTCCAATTCCTCCCTACTACTCGAATCTTCTGAACTTACTAATTGCTCATAGTATTCTTGGGCTCTTTCTATAGTATCAATTTTAATTTTCCTTTCTTTCCATGTAACAAGCATCCCTTCTGGAATTAACTATTTGAATACTTTTTTTTTTTTTTTTAAATAAGCAGCCAAAAATTTGGAATCTCATCTTATTTCTCTTATTCTTCTCGGGACTTGTTTAAGGATCAAAATTTCTTTGCCCCTATATACAATTGTTCCATCTCTAGATCTCTTAAAAATAATACCACGGATACTCCTTCTCGTAAAGCATATGTGAACTTCTCTTGGGCATTTATGGTGCCTTTCATAGCTAGTACTGACCCTATAGACTTCATCAAACTCTTTTAAAATGTCATCCTTTTCTTATCTAATAGTCCAGCCAGTATTTTTGCCATCAATTGTTCTAGGTCTTCATCCCTGGACTCCTCTACATTCTGGAATCTTAGGTATGTAGCTGCCTTGTTTATCTCTAAATAAACCAATGAGTCTTCCATTTCTTTGGTTACATTTTTTAATTCCTCATCCACCCTTTCCAATTTCCTTTCAGTTCGTTCAGTCCTTTTCTCTACTTCTTTTATTGTTGCTTCATTTTTCTTCAAGGCCTGTTGGAGTATTCCAATTTTATTTTCTACTTTAGAAATATCCGCTTTAATTTCTAATTTCATTTTTCCCATCTCCTCCCTTAATTTGTTAATGTCTGCTCTTGTTTCATTGTGGTTTTTTATCATTGTTTCTTGTAATTTCTCCATCGATTGGAGTATTAGTAAAATTGATTGAATATTAACATTTGTAATATTGGGTTGTTTTTCTACTGGTAATGTTTCTTCTATAGTTTTTTGGGCCATAGGCAAAGCTGTTGCAAATGTAGTTGTTAAAGTTGGAGTAGGTTTCCTGCCAGTTTTCAGGGCAGTGGTAGTTGTCGAAGTCATTTATTTTAATATTTGTTTCTGTTGTTGAATTATATTAATTATATTATCCCAAATTACCATTCAATATTATAGCCTCAATATTACAGTTAATCTATGCAGGATTAATTTATCTATTAAACTATATTTTTCCAAATCTTAAATCTAAATCAAGTAGGTAAATTTTATGAGTTTGTATTCAATTTCTATATATTACTATGCCACATTATTTTACAATCTATATAATACCTATATATACACCATACATATAACTTTTAGTATACTCAATATTAAATATTAAATCCTATAATTATTGATAGTTACTTTATAATATTCCTTATGTTCTTACTATATATTCTCTTTTTTATTATTATAATTTGTATATCTAGTCAAAATATGATTATCCCAATTCTCAAAAAATTAGTCTAGTCAATTATCAACAATCTAGACTATTATTCTATGTTTCTTATCTCGATAAATAAATTTACAATCGTTATATAGAAGAAGTAATAGGAGCAGGAAAAGATAACACCCAAATGTAAATAATGAGAGAGACCAGAGGGGAAAAAAAAAAAAAGAATTAGGAAATTTATAAAAGAGAAAAGAGCAATAAGAAAAGGGGGAGAGAAGGAAAAAAAAAATCCCAAAGTCTGTCTTTATTCTTTATCTCTGGTAAAAAAGAAAAAAAAAGAATATTACTATTATTATTTTCCTCCTTCAAATGCACCGGAAGTGGGAAGAAGGAAAATGCTGAATAATGACTACAGTCAATCAGTCAGTCTTCTTAATCTTCCAGTCCACCTATTTCCCCTTTTTAAAAGCATTTTTGGATCAATTTTAATTTCTTCTTCTTGACAACATCTCTTCAGATAAGGCAAAATTCCCCAGGAATCTATTAAAAGTCCATTAATTAAGTGTAAATATAATGTTACTGAGTCTCCGAGGCTTCCAGGCGTCTCATTTCATCCGGCACCAATCTGTCCCCTTCAGTTCGCCCCAGATCTCTTCACTATTTCAATACAGTTTTTTCAAAAGAAAATATCAACTTAGTAGTCAGATGAAAAGTTCCATATCCCTTCCCATCTTAAAGTTTTCTAATGCAATAACACAGCTTCTTTCTTTGCAATCCACACTTTCACTTTAGTTCAACAAATCATTTCGCCCATGCTCCTCTTCACCGCTTTCTAGCCGCTTTCTTTCAGGCTTTCAAAAGTCACTTATTTAATCAATTGTCAGTTGGTAGTTTTATCTCTTCACCTCCCCACCATTCTACTCCCTCAGCCATACGTCTTTCATACGATCTCACAAGTTGTCACTTACTCGCTTTTAGTATCGGTGACAGTCCGGACTTCGGAGCCTCCATTAACAGGAGGCTATCTCTTGATCATTGGGCTCTGGAGGGCTTCTCTTCGCTGCTGGGGGGTTTCCTTCCCCACAAAGCAGCTAAAGTACTCCCCACAACAACACGAACCTCTCTGGGGCTCGAGCACCTCAAAGGGTCACACCAAATGTAGAAAAAGATTGACTGAAATCAGGAGCGGATCTCAGCCTCTCTACTCGTCCTTGCCTGCCACCGGAAGTCTCGCAAGATTCAGTTTTAAAGGTCCTGCATGAGGGCCATCCCGGCCTTGTCAGGATGAAGGCCCTGGCTCACAGTTATGTATGGTGGCCAGGCATGGATGCTCAGATTACAAGTTGGGTGAATGCTTGTCAGCCATGCCAAGCTACCAGACCTGCTCCACCCACATCCACTCCAGGCAGGTGGGAAGATTCTGTGGCCCCATGGTCCTGGGTGCATATTGATCTGGCTGGCCCCGTTCATGGGCGTACATTCCTGGTGATGGTTGATTCTTTTTCTAAATGAGTGGAGCTGACCTTGATTACCTCCACAACTTCAGAAGCTGTCACTAAGGCTCTATCAAGGATATTCGCTACCCATGGCCTCCCTGACACCATCGTGTCTGATAACGGCCCCCAGTTTACTTTCTGTGAGTTTGAGATCTTCCTAGCCAACCTAGGGATAAGGCACACACTTACAGCTCTTTTTCATCCTGCCAGTAATGGCCTGGCAGAAAGTGCAGTCAGATCAGTTAAGGAGGCCTTGGCAAGGTTTGGGCCTATAGATTGGGACTCTAGGCTCACTAAGTATCTCCCGACCCAGCACACAACTCCTTGTGCCACCACTAATAGGCTCAGGCTGAACTTCTCATGCGTAGACATCTGAGGACCATCCTAGACAGACTCCATCTGCATTATGCCCCAGTCACACCCCTAGGGTCAAAAAAGCCAGGCAAGGGAGTTCGCTGAGAATGACCAGGTCTATGCCTGGAACTATGCGGGACACCCTTTGTGGATGCCTGGGCAAATTGTGGTGGTATACAAATTGTGGTGGTCCTGAGTCTTACAGGGTCCAACTGCAAGATGGGCGCATCTGGTGCCGCCATATCAATCAACTTAAAAGGTGTTGGAGTGCGTCTGCAGATGGCCCTCAAGAAGTTCCTCAACAGAGGAACTGCCAGAGATCATAGTAACTTCCCATGGATCCAACAGGAATGCAAGCCTACCTGAACAGTCATCTGTCCCTCGCCCAGAAATGCCTGAAGCCGAGAAACCAGCTTCATCGGCACCAGAAGTTGCCCAGCAAGCAAAAAAGTTCCTTCCAGCAGCAGCTTTGTCAGGACTTTTAGAAGATCAGGTTGCCTGTGCAAGCGGCCGAGTTATCTGAAGGACTACACATGCTCCGTTCTGGTGGAAAGGAGTGTGGTATTCAGAAAAGACTGAGCTGAAGTCTTCACTCCGGTCCGCGTTTCCAGCAGGAACATGGACCGTTCCTATTGGCTGATGCAGTTTGACAGTCGGCTATAAAAGGGAGCTGTCAAATGGCTTCAGCTGTAATCCACCAGCTGACTGCCTTGTTAGCGCCGCAGCCGCGGCAACCCTTTATTGCTGCAATAAAGTAAAAGCTGAAGTTTGCTCTGTGTTTGCCTCAGGTTATTCCGCCGCTCTACAACACTATAATTTAATTATCAGAAGAAAGACAGCAGATACAATGATTTGTATGTATGTATTGATTATTTGCCATCAAGATTGGGTTGACTTTTAGCAACCATATAGATGGGCCTTCTCCAGAAACATCTATCCCCAATCTGCCCTTCAGGCCTTTCGTTAATTCAACTGTCAGTGCTATAAATGGGTGTACTATTGGATTCAGCCATCTGGGACCTGTCATCCTCTTCTCTTTCTTTTGATTTTTATCTGCATCATTCTTCTTCAAAGTGGCTAATGTCTCCAGATGTCAGTCCCATGAGACAGTCCAGACAAAAGCATAAACCAAGGGTATTAATACTTCTTTACTGTAATGTTATAATAACAAAATATTGAAACTCTGTAAGACTCTGTCCTCTTTCTTACTTTCCCCAAAAGTAGCGAGACTACCTTATGAGATATTTTTGCAAGCCTACCCAGGAGTGGGATTCAAATTTTTGGAACAACTGATTCTGTGGGCATGCTTAATTTGTGGGTGTGTTTTGTTTAGCAGATATTGTATAGCCTGTGACAATTTCTCCTGTCTCCCAAAATAATTGCCACATAACTTTACCCCAAAAGAAATGAATCTGAATTTGGTTATATGTGTTTGAATGAGATCTCTGTGTTTATTTGTTCAGTAATCCCCTGTTTTCCCTTGGGCAGCATTTACAGATATAGATAATCAGAGTTGGAAGGGACCTTGTAGGTCATCTAGTTCAACCCTCCGCCCAAGCAGGAGACCCAAAACCATTTCTGACAAATGGCAGCCCAATCTCTTCTTGAAAGTCTCAAGTAATGGCACTCCCACAATTTCCAAGGGCAAGCTGTTCCATTGGTTGATTGTTCTCACTGTCGGCAAGTTTCTCCTTATTTCCAGGTTAAATCTCTCCTTGTTCAATTTCCATCCATTATTCCTTGTCTGGCCTACAGGTGCTTTAGAAAATAGCTTGACCTCTTCCTCCCTGTGGCAGCTCCTCAAATATTGGAAGACTGTATCTTGTTTCACCTGGTCCTTCTCTTTATTAGACTAGCCAAGCCCAGTTCCTGCAACCGTTCATTGTATGTTTTAGCATCCAATCCTCTAATCATCCTGGTTGCTCTTCTCTGTACTTTTTCTAAAGTCCCAACATCTTTTGTGTAATGTGGTGAACAAAACTGGATGCAGTACTCTAGGTGTGGTCTTACTAAGGCTTTATAGAGTGGTATGAATACCTCCCTTGATCTTGATTGTATCTGTTAATGCAATTTAGGATAACATTAGCTTTTTTGACTGCTGCTGCACACTGCTGGCTCATATTTAGCTGGTTGTCCACAAAGACTCCAAGATCCTCTCTCACAGTTACTGCTATTGAGCCTGGTTTCACCCAGTCTATATGTGTGTCTACTTTTGGTTTTTCTTGCCTAAGTGTAGGACTCTACTTTTCTCTGCACTGAAGTTCATTTTGTTAGATATGGCCCAGTGTTCTAGTCTGTCAAGATCCATCTGGATCTTGAGCCTATCTTTTTGGGTTTTAGCTATTCCTGCCAGCTTGGTATCATCTGCAAATGTGGTAAGTTCCCCTTCTATTCCCTCATCTAAGTTGTAAATGAAGACATTGAAGAGTACTGTGCCTAAGATGGAACCTTGTGGCACCCCACTGCTTACTTTCCTCCATGTAAACTTAGACTTATTAAGGACTATTCATTGAGTATGATTTGCCAGCCAGTTGTGAATCTATCTGCTGGTGGTGCTATCTATTCCACTTTTTTCTAGCTTACTAAGAAGTAGGTTGTGGCCTACTTTGTCGAATGTCTTGCTGAAATCTAAATATATTTTGTCCACAGTACTTTTCTTGTCTATTAATTTAGTCACTGTGTTGAAGAATGAAATTAGATTGGTTTGGCATTATCTGTTCTTACAAACCCGTGCTGACTGCTAGTTATTACTTTACTTGTTTACAGATGTTGGCAGATCTGTTTTTTTTAATTATCTTCTCCAGTATCTTCCCGGATATTGATGTTAGGCTCATTGGTCTGTAGTTTCCTGGATCTGTTTTTTTCCCTTTTTTGAAGATGGGAACCACATCAGCTCTTTTCCAGTCCTCTGGTAGTTCCCCGGTGCTCCAGGATTTTTGAAAGATATGGTGCAGTGGTTCTGAGATGATCTCTGCCAGGTCCTTTAAAACTCTGGGATGTAACCCATCAGGCCCCGGTGATTTCTTTTCATCAAGATCAGACAAGTGTTATCCTACTATTTTTTTTTGCTTATTTTAACTTTTATTATTTCTGGTTTGTTTTTTACAGTTATGTGTTTGGTGGGTTGAGCTATAGTTTCTTTTTGTGTGAAGAAGAGTTAAGAAGTTAATTCAAAGAATGAGTTAAGCAGTTCTGCTTTCTCTCTGTTGCCTGTTACTTCCTTGCCATCTTCTCTCTTTAGTGGACCGACTGTTTCCTTGATTTTTTTCTTGTTATTTATATGTTGGAAGAAACTTTTTTTTATTATCTTTGACTTTTGTTGTGCGTCTTTGTTCATTCTGAGTCTTTCCTATCCTGACTTCATCTTTGCAGATTCTGGCTATCTGCCTTAGTTGTAATGTCATTTCTATTTTTTGTACTTGTCCTTTTTTTCTTTCAATTTGCCAGAGAGATCTTTGTGCAGCCATGCTGGTTTCTTCTTGGATTTCTTGTTTCTCAGTGGTATGATGCTGGTCTGGGCTTCCACAATCATACTTTTTAGAGTTTCCCAAGATTCTTGAGTTATTTTCCCCTTTAGGATTTTTATCCATAGAATCTTTCCCAAGTTCTCTCTGAGTTTATTGAAATCAGCTCTTTTAAAATCCAAGACTCTGGTGTCATTATGTTCTGTTGCTTGTGTTTGTGCTATGTTGAATTCTAGTATGACATGGTCACTCTCACCCAAGATTTCTGCAATTTCAACACCCTCTATTGCTTCTCCTCAGTTTGTAAGAATTAAGTCCAGTATGGCTGTCCCTCTAGTTTCACCCTCTACCTTTTGGACAACAAAGTTGTCAGCTAGGTTGGTTAGGAACTTATTTGATTTCTCATTTGGTGCCGAATTAGTTTTCCAACTGATATCAGGATAATTGAAGTCTCCCATTACTATTGTGTGTTTCCTGCATTTATTTGTTGTTGGCAAAAAGGACATCTGTTTTTTCTGCTTGATTGAGTGGCCTATAATATACATCCATGTCATTCTTTTTTTTCTTTTCTGTTGACCCATATGCATTCTAGGAGGTTTTCATCTTTGGTTTCATGCATTTCTGTAGCAATATAGTGGTCCTTTACATACAGTGCAACTCCACCTCCTATTTTATGGGGTCTGGTTTTTTTTGAATAGTTTGTTTCCTTCTACCAGTATGTTCATATTTCCAGAAGCTTCCCCAATACCAATGTTCAAAATAAACTCACAATATAATTGGCCATCACAAGCTTTGTTTTGCTTTTTCAAAGTCCAATTTTCACTTCCATAGGGTGGTCCCATCTCTTCCCACCAAGTCCTGCTACACAGTTTTATCGTTTATCTTTAAACAAATCCATTCCATTTATGCTGTGCAAATAATCAAAATTTAGTGTCTCTAAAAAAATAGTTAGACATTACCAGAAATAATCATTGCCCTAATCAGAAAGTTTTTAAACATTCTCCCAAATAACAGTGCATTATTTTAACTATGACGAGATGAATTTTGTAATTTTTCTACTTTCTCCTTAAAATCCTCAAAGAAATTTCTAGTATCTGCTTCATATCTCTTCTCTCAAAGTTCTTTTCATCTTTATCAAATCCTTGTTGTACTTCTAACATAGGAACTTCACAAACCTTTTTGTGAATTCAGTATAAGGAAGTAATCCAAAACACTCATCTCATTTCAACAGTTCCAAGAACGGCATTTGCACTACTCAGGTGACCCTGATGACACAGATAAACCTCCAAGTGCCTGAATGACTCTCTAAAGCAGGACTATCAAACTCACAGCCTGTGGGTCAGATACATCATGTGCTGGCCATGCTCACACCCGGTTTAGCATAAGGGGAAAAATGTCATGAGGTCACATGATGATGCTATGAGTTTGACACCCCTACTCTAAAAGTATGCCATGACCAACTATCTACAAGGACTATAAATCCTTCCATTCCCACCATCCAGTCAGAGTTGAAGAAACTTCTTGGAGGATAAATAATTCCATTTGTAAATCAAGTTTCAGTTTTATGCAATGAGGCTTGTTCTTCTGCAGTTAAAGTAGCCAATTCTACTGAAGAGTTAAATAATTAAAAAAAATCTGTTGCCAGGAGGCAAACATTTTTTGGGGTAGCCACCTGCTGCTATCTTATATCTAATCTTCAAAGTAAACTGGTTTTCTCATAGGAAAGGATTCTTCCAATCAACGTCTTAAATGAAGTCCATCTGAGCTCTCAATCCATGTGCAACCTCCCAAAACAGCAATAACCATCCTCTTGCTGAATATCCCAAAAATTAAAAATATTTATAGTTAAACTGTTTTGTTTCTTTTTGTAAGTGTTCAAGTACACTTGCCTGAGGATTTCAGTAAAACTTGCCAGAGTTCTTTGTCTATAAAGAAAAGCAAAGAATAAAAAGGAAATAGTCCAAAGTGATTAAAAGATGAGGCAGTCAAGCAAAGAGAATAGATTTCATCATTTTATATTACATAAATGCAGGAATTAAGCTACATACTCCCTACACTCATGCTATACTATGATTTATTTCTTGAGTAAGGCACAATTAGGTGGGTTCAACAGTGCCCCTGAACCATAAATTATACTAAGCCAAGCCAACCAACCATCTGTCTCAAGAAAAAAAAAATGCAGCTTCTTTAAAGAATTGGTGACAAGAAAGGCATGCATGGCCATGCATATCCGCAAGCAACATTTCTGATTTGTTTCCAAAACGCCATCTTTATTTATAATTTCTTGTCTTCCTTTTCAGAATTTGAAATCAAATAAACATAACTGGTATCACTCTCTCTCACATCCTTGTATCTTGAATATCATCCAGGCTCTTTTTAATTACCAAAGTGAGCAAGCTGTTTCACTTCCATGTTCGGATCTAAATTATGAATGGAAGCAAACCAGATAACGTATTTGTTCTAAATGTCTCTGTAGATGAAGCATCACTTTAATATTTTTTCCCAGAAGAGGTAGTTGAAGACAGGACTGAAGTGGTCCCAAGTGGTTTGATCAAAAGATGACTAAATTGAGAGGGTGCACTACTACCTCCTTTAAGGCAGTTGGTACCACTCTTTCCTCAAAAAGTTATTATCCAGCTGTACACACACTCCAAAGGACAGGTGGAACATAGATCATGCTATTAAGATTCTTTCCATTTCACCAGACTACAGAAACTAAAAACTTGAAACTAGCATTTTAAGATTGGTCCAAGTAATGTCACCACAATCTATACAATAAGTTAGCAGTGTGCTATGAAGGATTATATTGGTGATAACATTTAGGTGAGAGTAAACCAAGTATCTTGGTTTGAAAATAAACCATTGAAAATAAAACAATGGAGGCTGAATTATCATGTTTGTCTCTATTATGTACCGACTTAGTATGTTATAAACAACTAATGATAGATATGGGAATTAATGTAAATGAATCTATTGTTGTATATGAAGACAACCACTGAGCAATTCAGGTGGCTTCCCATCTCACTGTAAAGACAAGATCAAACACACTGATTTATGATATCTGAATGTGAGACAATGTGTTCAAAGTAAAATGATTATACTGGAGTACTGTATGCCAGAGAATAACATTGCAGATCATTTTACAAAAACCCAAGACACTGTAAAACATAAGACTTGCTGTGAGCAATATGGACTTAAACTGAAAGGTTTTATATATTGTCCTACCCAAAGGTGAGAATGTTAGGAATGGTAGTCACCTAAGAGTTGGGTTGGCAATATATAAACCAGGATAGTCATTTAATACTGTTGTATCTTTAAGAGAATGCTGTAATTGTGATGGGCTGAGGTTCCTCCGACGGCCATAAGATGGACCCAGAAACTTGATTTGCTCTTCTTATTACATTTCCTTTTTGCCTTTTGCTTGAACATCATTCTGCTTGGATTGCTGTGAGTCTTGCAAACTGTTAGCAAATTCCATTTACTGAACTTCGTTTTTGGATTATCCCTGGACTGATTGTATTGAATATTACCTGCTTTAACCATGGATGATTTGGACTGTTTGTTGGACTTTGTTTACCTGTTTACTGGAAGTAAAACCTACATTTTACTGTTCAGTGTATCTGTATGCTGGTTGTGTGTTATTCAACACCACTCTCACTATGTTTCCCTGAGTGGACTCATTCTCCTAACGGGGAATACCTCACAACTACAGTCATGACTCAGCACTAAACTGTTTCAAAATTCATTAAATTTGATATTCAATACATTTTGAAACTTGTCCTGGTGCTTGTCTTTGTCCCAGTAGTTGACATCAAGGAAGAACTTGCTGATGTTGGCTGCTTCATGACTTACTATTTCTTCCAGCCAAAATTGCAGGTCACATGGTAAGTCACATGATTTTCTGAGTACCCATCAGTTTTAGTATTCAACATATCTTCCAGAATGAATTACCAACAAGGAGCAATGTATCAATGTATAAAGCAAGCCAAGTCATTGCCAGTATCTTAATGGAAATATGTAATAACTTTCCATGATCCACAAAAGTTGATAGTCTTCTAAATTCTTATTAGACATAAACATGGGTAATAAGCTGAAAGCCGAACAATATATCTGAAAATCTGTTAAACTGGAACCAATATCATAAAAGATAATCTCAATTCAGCCATGGAAATCCTTGGTAACTTATTTTCCCAAACAAATGTTTATTTATATAGAATTACTGTAACTATCTGGAATTAACATTGGGATAGTGAAATAAACCAAAGAAGAAAACTCGTTTTAATAAAATTAATCTTGCCTGGTTACTTTAGTGGAATTCAGAGAGTCCAAAAGTGTCCTTAAATTGCATGTCAATTATATTTAGGTAAATGTGACCCCATTAAGAATTACAGTATGAGACTCCTTGGAACTTCCCTTTTTTTCCTTGTTGATTATCTCTTTTGCCTAGTCTATAGATATGATTTATGTATCTATGATGATTAATTTGTTTTCTTTTTTATTAGTTTATAGTATAAAATACAAAAGTACAAAAGCAAAGAGTAAGACAGAAAGGGGAGGAGAAGAGAAAGAGAGAAGTGTGGAAAAAAGGGCAAAAAGAAAAAAAAGGAGTTCACTTCCAATTCCTTCGGTTACAGTAGAATAAGGCATTAACACAGAACCATAGCTTTTTACTTTTCTATAATAGTATAGATGAGCCATTTGCCTAACAACTAATCAAACTAATCAATAAAACCCAAAATCAAAGTTTCATTTTTTTCCCCACTTCAAGCACAAAATCCAAATAATTTATTAAAGTGCCATGCTTCTAGAAAAGCCCTATCATTTTTGGTTTATTTAGCTATCCAAATGTTAATTCTAAATAAACAGGTCATCAACTTGGTTAAGTCCCAAAATGCTAGGAAATTTCTAGAAACACTCTGACAAATTAGCCATCAATAGGCACATAGACATAAACAATATGAATTGACTATGCAAAAGAAACAGTCAGCAAGCCAAAAAGGGAACAAAAAGACCTAAGCACTCTCCAACAGTAATCAGCACTCAGAGGAACATAGATTAACCCCAAGATTAATATCAGAACAACATCAAATAATGATATCGCAATCAAGCCAACAGTAAACAGCTCAATCAAAGAACCTCTGAGACCTTCACCAAAACTGGCATGGCAAACCAACAAGAACTGAGAGCAAACACCACTCCTTACTAGCAATGATGATGTTACCTAGTTTGAGTAATGAAACATCTGCAAGAAAATAACCAAACTCAGAGATCCCTCCTTTCAATCCTGAACTACAAATATTCTCTTTATTGATTAAAAAAAATAACTTTATCAAGGGGTTTCAGGTACTGTAAATATTAACCAGGCCTATATACAATTAGTCCTTGGTTAATGACCACTTGTTCAAATACTGTTTGAAATTATGATAGTGCTGAATGACTCTGATTATCCTCAATTATCCTGTTTTCATGATCATGTGATTATAATCTGGGCACTTGAAACTGGCTCACCCTTATGATAGTTGCAGATCCTGTGGTTATGGGATCACAATTTGTGATCTTCCTTGTTGGCTTCTGACAAACAAACTCAGTGTGGAAGCGAGCAAAAAATCTTGCAAATTTATCATGTATGCAAACTAACAGGAAATAGTTAAGTCTCTCCAACCACTTTCCCCTAGTTTTTCTGTGCCTGCATTGCACCTCACTGGCTACTGGGTTTCTTCCCCAGCCAAACTTGTGTATACGAGGGGAAATCAGGAATTCACAAACTAATTACCATTTAACTGACCAAATTTAAGCAGAGCACAGCCATGTCTATTCTCTCTCTTATAGGATATTATATTTTGGCACTGAGATTTTACTCTTAATTGTCCTAGAAGAGTTTACTTAACATCCTTGCCATGTGACCTTGCTCCCAATTTCCTTTAGACAATGGATCATTATTTAACAGTTCTAAATAATGTGTAACATATTTTGACTTTAGTTTAACATTATTGACTAGTTAATTTGATTTGAGAATCTAATAATAAAAACTGACTTACTGATAGTGTAATTTTTCTACCGAGTCATTTTGCCTTGTTCAACAAAATATAGCTGAAACATTCCTGGCTTAATATTACTTATAATTTTTATACATAATAAAGTATTAAATGTGAAACATTTCTTACACTGATAGATCTTATATGCAGTTCTATTAGAGGAGTTAAACACTACAAATAGTCCTTGACTTACAATCACAATTGAGTCCAAAATTTCTTTTACTAAGTGAGTCACTTGCTAAGTGAGTTTTGCTCCATTTTATGACCACTCTTGCCACATTTGTTAAGTGAATTACTGCAGTTGTTAAGTATGTAACATGTTGTTAAGTGAATCTAACTTCCCCATTGACTTTATTTGTCAGAGGGTCACAAGATGATCACATAGTCTTGGGATATTGCCATCATTATAAATATTTATCAACTGCCAAGCATCTGAATTTTAATCACATGACCAGAGGGATGCTGTAATGCTGTATGAAAATGGTCATGTTACTTTTTTCTTTGCCATTTTATAACTTTGAGCAGTCACTAAATGAACTATTGAAGGTAAGGATTTCTTGTATTTCAAAGTTTGAATTGGTAATATATCTTATTGAGAAAAAAAATAGGAAGATTAGATTTGTTGCTTATTTCCATTGGAAAACATTAATTGAAATAAGATTGCTATTACTTATTCAAAACTACAAATTATTACCTAAAATTATTCATATTTTCTCTATAATGTTCTTTCACTAATCCTAAAATCAGAAAACATCAAAGGTAGGTTTACTTAACATAGTAAATAAAATATTGGGTGTGTGGGGGGAGGCAAGAAAACATTTTGAAATTTCAGTCACTTCTGTAAGCAATACCAGAGTGGTTGCCTGGGGAAATATGTGGACCATATGGTGTAATGATTAAACAGCTCTACTAACTGGAATTATTCAATTCAGCCAACCTCATACAGGTTAGTTGTGATTGGAGAAATCTGGAGGAAAGGGCTAAAATGCAAGTTGCTTATAAGGAAAATATTAATAGTCTAATCCTTAGATTCAAGAAAATGAGACCAAATTAGAGATTTAGTGTGACCCCTGGTTACCATACCTTTTGCAGACTTTCAATAACAAAATGGAGAAAGAATATTTGTTATTCGTGTCACAAATTAGGAGCAAAAAAAAAAAGACTCTTAGGCATAGGCATCAGGAAAATATAAGGGTTAAAAATGTAGATGGAGCATCTGTCTTACTAGGATCAGTAGGAGGAATCGAAGAAGAGAAATGAAAGGTAGCGATCACAGGATGCCAATTAGTAACCACATTGCACAATTGGTTCCTATTTTTGGCTTGTAAAACTAATACTGGGAAATAGAAATACATTCTGACATAACCAATCAAAAGCAAGAGATTATTATTCAGTTATTCACAGGATCCCCTGAATAAGATGTAAAATTTAGAAGCTGTACTTGAGTTCAGTGATTAAGGAATGCACATCATACATCTTAGAGGCAGTCAATTTGCTATTTAGTTTGTAATCTTCAGAAACAGATCTTTCCAATTATGCACATTATTTTTAAATTGTAGGAAACAAGATTAGCTATTAATAAATCAATTTGGGGGGGTATCTGATGCAGTACCAACTTTGACTAAATCTGTCTGACATATGCATATTCTGAACTGTAGTTTTGGAGATGATCCAAGACCTTTATCCCGTCTAATGAAGGGGCAGGTTTTTAGCTTCACCTTTGTTCTCAACATAAGTGGCCCACTTTTGTCAGTTACTCTCTGGCTGGATAGTTTTTACAAATCATGCAGATAATTAGGGGAGCATTTTCTCAGCTATTTTCTTATTGGTGTTTCTGATTTCAATGTTATTTTAGAAGTGGTAAAGAAAGAAAATCATTTATCTTAAACCAAAAAACTCAGTCTAAGATAAATAATTTTATTTCTTTACCACTTTCTACAATAAATCCTGTCAGATCTCCAGAGAGATTTCCTGAATGCCCCAATAATATGCACCATTTAGAAATCTAAATGGGAAAGAAAAATGGTAATTGGTGGCAAGGACAATGTGCCCAACAGAATCACGTGACCTGATTATTTGTTTTCTTGTTTGGCTGCTATCCTTCCTGTGCTCCTGGAACTCAAGATGATACATATAGCATTCCTTCTTTGCTTTTACTTTCTCAACAAAAATCTTCATTTTGTTGGAAAAAAGTAACACAAAAGGAAAAATGAAAAAAGTAACACAAACCAGGCAAGTTAAGGGCTGGAGGATGTCCACATATAACACACACTGGGAAGAACACCAAACTACAGTTTAGTTCCTCTATAGTTAGAGGAACTATAAACTACAGATATTTACACACTTTGTTTGTAGTGTTTGCCAGTATGCAGGTCCAAACTCTTATTCAGTTATTCACAGCTGCAGCCCATGAAGAGGATCAAAGCCCTCTCCTCCTGAGTAGACCATGTCTCTCCCTTATCTCTCCATGTCTCTCCCTTATCCTCTCCTCCCTGCATGCCCTAGGATGGATAGAGGCTGGGCCTGGGTCCTCCTCTGACTGTTCAGGTGGTCTCTGCCCTTCCCCAGCCTCCTCCACAACCTCTGGAGCCACACTTCCACTCTCTGTCGGCTGTTCCTCTTCTCCCTCAGAGTCAGTCTTCACCAAGGATATGACACTATCCCGCTCCAAAGGGCCCCTTTCCCTGGGACCAGGCGGATGAGGACATTGAGGAAACCAAGCGTGGAAGTCATTGACCAAATGAAGAGCATGAACATCAGTGGCATCAACCCAGGTGAACTCCTCTGGTCCATAACCTTTCCATATCACAAATACTGAATCGGCTCTATAACTGGCATGAAATCTTGGTTGCTATTCACTTTGTACTCTGCCTCTCCCTGAGGGGCTACTGGACCTGACGGTGGTGCAGCTGATCTATGTGGGCTGTCATCCAATATTGGGACTAACAGGGAGCGATGAAAGACAGGATGGATACACATGGTCCATGGCAGGGAGAGGTGAAAAACCACAGGATTGATCACCACCTCAACCAGAAAAGATCCCAAGTAATGGTTATCGAGCTTTTTTGATGGCAGTAAGTACTGGGTACTTCACCTACCACATGATCACCTACTGCTAAAGGTGGAACATCACAACAATGTCGGTCTGCAAAGCATTTGTAGTCCTCCTTGGCTCCCTCTAGTTGGTCTCAGACCATGTGGTGCACAGCTTTTAACTCTTGCAAGAACATATCCACTGCTGGAACTGGGGAGTCAGATAGGGCTAAAGAAAAAAGTCGTGGATGAAAACCATAGTTGGCAGAGAACAGGGAAACACAGATGTATGTATGTTGAGCATTGTTGTAAGCAAATTCTGCCATGGGCAGCACCTCCACCCAATTGTTTTGTTGAGTGTTGCTGAAACAGTGGAGGTACTACTCCAAAATAGCATTTTTGCTATTTTACTCTCTCTGTCCCTTCATCAGTTTTGGGGTGATGGGCAGACAACAGACATGCCTGAACCTGCAGTTCTGTAAGTAGGGGCTGCCAAAAGTGTGCCATAAATTGTACCTCACAATCTGATACTATTAGGTCTGGTAACCTATGCAAACAGAATACATGGGTGATAACAACCGGGGTTGTTATCCCAGATGTTGGAAGACCCACACATAGAATAAAGTGGGACATTTTAGTAAACATATCCACCACCACCAAAATGGTTGTAGCACCCTTTGATGGTAGCAACTCAGTGATGATCCAATGAGACTGCCTCCCAAGGTCTTTCTGGTGTGGTTAAAGTCTGCAAGAGATCAGGGGGCACACTAGGAGTATACTTGGCCTGTCAACAGATCCCATAGGACACCAGATATCTCGACATGTCATGCTTAAGTCTCGGTCACCAAAATGTCCTAGCAATGAGGTGCAGTGTTTTGAACACCCCAAAGAGTTTTGCTGCTGGACTATCATGACATTGACGTAAGATAAGACCACAAAGAGGACCTCCAGGCATGTAAATGTGATCATGAAACCACAATAGATTCCCCAATATATGCCCAAGGAGTCACTTGTCTCCCATTCTCATCCAGTTCTTGATGCCGAGCTGCCACAAATGGATCCTGCTGCTGAGCCTCCTGAATCCTCACTTGAAGGTCCACAGGTTCCTCGGTGGCTGCAAACCAGTCTAATCGAATCATCATTCAGGGCAAGATTTTATACTCCCTTCGGGTATACTCAGGTTTCCTGGATAGTGCATCAGTGCATTGATACCACCCACTCGGAACATAGGTCACCCAGAAATCAAATTGGGCAAAGAACAATGATCATCTTACCTGACACTGGTTCAATGTCTGAGCTGTACGTAGGTGTTCCAAATTACGATGATCCATCCAAACCTTGATCTGGTGATGAGCTCCTTCCAGGTGGTGCCGCCATGTCTCAAAAGCAACCTTAACTACCAATATCTCCTTGTCCCAAATTGTATAGTTGTGCTCCAGACCCAACAACTTCTGGGAATGATAAGCGCAAGGGAACAAGGTGCCTGTGGGAGCATACGCCTGGAGGAGAACTGCACCAACAGCCACCTTGGAAGCAGCTGTTTCCACCACAAATGGATCAGGGTGCTGTATGATAGGCTCTGAAGCAAAGGAGACATTCAGGACATCGAAAGTTGCCTGCTCCTCAGCACTCCAATGGAATGTCTCTCCTTTCTTGAGCAGATTAGAAAGTGGAGCAGTCAAGGTAGCAAAGTGGGGAATAAATGTGTGGTAGTAGTTCACGAACTCCAACAGTCGCTGCACATCCTTAACCTGCTATGGAGGTTCCCACGCCTTTAATGATTTGATTTTTTCCAGGTCCATTTCCACCCCAGCAGGTGAAATTTGATGACCCAAGAAGTCTATCATGATTTGTGCAAACTGACATGCTTAGCAAACAGGTGGTTATTGTGCAAGCATTGCAACATCAGCCACACATGTTGCCAGTGTTCCTGCAGGGAGGCTGAGTAAATTAAAATATCATCTAAATAAATAACCATGAACTGATCCAATAAATCATGGAAGACATCGTGCATGAAATGCATGAACACAGCTGGAGGATTGGTTAATCCAAAACGCATCATGGTATACTCAAAATTACCATATCTTATCTGGAAAGCCATTTTCCACTCATCTCCTGCATGAATGCGAACCAGGTTGCAGGCCACATGCAAGTCCAATTTTATGAATATCTTAGCTTAATCAGTTCAGGGATGAGGGGAAGCAGGTACCAATTCCATACTGTGATTGCATTCAACTTGTGATAATCACAGCACAAATGTAGCTCCCCAAATTTCTTTTTAACAAAAAGCAGTGGTGCAGCCAACAGGGAGGTAGAAGGCTAGATAAACTCTTTCCAGAGATTCTTTTCAATAAAATCCCACAATGCGACCAACTCCGGTTTCCATCAGGGAATATATCCGAATCACCGCCAATTTCGCATTGGACAACAAGTCAATTGGACAGTTATATGACCAATGTAAGGCAACTGATCTGCCTCCTTCTCCCCAAACACATCAGCAAAGTCCACCAACTCCGCAGGTAGATACAGGTCCACTGGCGTAGCCACACCCCCTGCACAGGAGTGCAAGCAATGATTGGCACACTTCCTATCAAGAAACTGCACAGTTCCAGATGACCAGACGATCTGCAGATCATGGGCCTGTAGCCACTCCAAACCCAGCACCACAAAATGAGGTACTGCGGCAACATAGAACATGGCTTCCTCCATATGCTGCCCAATATGCATGTGAAGGGGTTTGGTTGCAACAACCACAGGTCCCAAACAAAGGGGGAGACCATCAATCATTTTCACCATTACTGGCAGGGACAGCTGTTGTTGGGGAATGAACCACTGCTCGACAAAATTAGCATCCATGAAATTGGCCATTGCTTCTGAGTCGGCCAAGTCTTGGATCTCCACCACTCCCTAACTAGTCATGAACACACTTGCTGTCAGCACAAGATGCTTCACCAATGATGACTGGTGTGGAGATGTTGCAGATGTCAAAGATGGCGAGGATGGCAAGGATGGCGAAGATGGCAAAGATGGTGAAGATAGCAGGTCTGAGGACCTTGGAACCCAACCTACAGACCCCCATAGGCTGGGTGATACTTGTTTCCTGCCACCGCTGACATCGCTGTGGGTGTCTTAGCAGGACACTTGGCTGCGAAATGGTCTCGACTGCAACAATAGAGGCATAAACCATCATGATCAATGCCTCTATTGTGGCATTGCCATCAATGCCTATCCTTTTTTGCTTGAGTCAGGCGAGGGCAGGCAGTCCCCAACTGCACAGTCTCTTCCAGAGATACTTCCACCAGGGGCACCATCTTGCGGGAAATGAATGCAGTCTCCATCCATCGTCATGCCTGCCAATGCTGAAGCCTATCATCGATACAAAGACACAGATGCATGAGCTCCTGCAGGGTGCGAGGGCATTCATTGTGTGCCAACTCATCCAGGAACTCCGATGACAAACCGTCCTGGAACTGGTCCAGCAGTTCTGCTTATACCATTTGAAGTCCTGGGTGACCACCCAAAAGCTAGCAATATAATTCATGAGCGAGCCATGTCCCTGCTTCAATTCTCTCAAATGTCTGTTTGCTGTTTGGGCCCGAACAGGATCCTCAAACATGACCTGGAACTGATGGCAAAACTTGGCATAATTGTCCAATATCTGGTTGGGCTGGGTCAATAGAGGCTTCACCCAATGTGCTGCAGAGCCTGACAACAAACTAATCAAAAACCCCACCTTATCCCAGTCAGTGGGGAAATCCTCTGGCCAAAGGCTCATATAAAGCTGGCACTGCCCAAAAAATGTTGGAAATTGGGCCAGCGATCCATCAAATTTATCCAGCACCGCTACTGGTATTTACGACATGGCTGGACAGCTTGCATCTGCACAACCTGCACAGTCAAAAGAGCCACTTGCTGGCTTAATTGGGCATTGTCTGCTCTGAGATGATCCCTGGTCACCCGACAAAAAGCAGAAGAAAATTGAAGGGGTGGCTGGAAACAAAATGTGATGACCCAGGATGGGATACAAAACAAACACAGTCGCAGAAAACAGGTGAAACCCCTTTTATTCCTTCACTTTGCTTCCAAGCTCTGAATATCTTTGATGGAAGACAAAAAAAACTCCCACAAACAGTTACACAAAGAAAGAAAAAAGTAACACAAACCAGGCAAGATAAGGGCTGGAGGTACTATAAACTACATATATTTACACACTTTGTTTCCAATGTTTACCAGTACTCAGATCCAAACTCTTATTCAGTTGTCACAGCTGCAGCCCATGAAGAGGATCAAGGCCCTCTCCTCCCAAGTAGACCATATCTCTCCTCCCTGGGTGCCCTAGGATGGATAGGGGATGGGCCTAGGTCAGGAGTGGGATTCAACCAGCATTACTACCGGTTCGATATTTGTGTTTTGCATGCACAAATGGTATTACACCAATAGCTGAGCCACCAAGACAGCTGATAAGCACTGCGTGAGGGTGCACAGCATTTCAAAAAGCACTTTTTACTGCTTTTTCAATCTCAGCTGTGCTGCACAAAGCAGCTGAGGTTGAAAAAGCAGGAAATAAAGGTCAGTAAGAGCCCGAGTGGGCGGGTGGACCAAACAGCATCAGACACAGAACTGGTTCTGTGTCTGCTGTTCTTCAGAGTTACCAGTTCTACAGAGTTGGGCAGAACCGGTAGCATTCCACCCCTACCCTGCCACCCAAATCCTCTGATTGCTCAGCTGGCCTCTGCCCTTCCCCAGTCTTCTCCACAATCTCTGGGACCATACTTCCACTCACTGTCAGCTGTTCCTCCTCTCCCTCAAAGTCAGTCTCCATTAGGAGCATTACACATTGGTTGGGCTAAGAGACAACGATATTATGAAATGAACTGTGGTTATATGATAAGCATCTGGATGATTCTGAACTGTGCAATTTGAGTTTAAATATAGAACAGGAAAGCTAAAGAAAAATGACTTTGATGATATTCGTTGCAGTTTTGAGATTCCTCGGTTTTTTCCCCTAGCAATTTTTAACAAATCGCAATCTTTAACAAATGAATTGCTCACTGAGTCTTCATTAGGCTGTCCTTAGGGAAAAGGGGTAGGGGTGGGAGTCATCCTATGATAATTTTCCTTCATACTTTGTTTTGTACTTCTTCAAGCCTTTGGGGTCTCCTGAATTCAAAGACCTGTTAAAAACACCATGTATTTAGCAAATGCATAGCATGCTATTATGTGTGCTTCCTTGTAAGCAAGTCCCACTAGTAATTATATTCCATCTACCAATGGTTCAGAGCAAGATGAGAAAGTGGTTCAATTACCTTATTCAAAGGCAAAATAGAAGGAAGATCGGCTCCCCCCCTTTCTGCTCCTGAATTCTCGTTTTGTTTTTTACACTTTTGTTTATCCCAATAGGAAAGATTTATGCATGCCAGCTCTAGGCTAGCATATTTTTCTTCCTCAGTTGGTTAGGAATATGGCAAGAGGAATGGGAAGAATATGGAACATGTTACTAGAAAACTTGCAGCAATTTCCTTGGGACACTAGCAAAGAATACTCCCATGTTGTGACTAAAACTTGAATTGCAAGGAGACAAGGGCTAGAGAAGCAGTGGTTTCTGCAACAATTAAGATTGCACAGGAAGGTCAAATCAGTTTTTGTGAAGTCAGAATCCATATGGCGGTTATCTTTTGCATCTAATAACAAACAGATTACAGCTATTATTGGATAGCACATTATCAAGGTGAAGTGAGACAAACATGGATAGACAGGGTAGTATTATCAAGCCATTGGAAAAGCAACATAAATATTACATAAAACTAATAATGATAATAACTATAATGATAATAATGCAATATGAATGTGTGTCCTATTTAATATTATTTTTAAAAGCCTATTTTGTATCCTTTGTTACAAAACCTACTTATTTATCTTTTGTTCCAATATAGTATAGTATACACCCAAATCATGTGGATGCATACAATGATGTGCTGTATTTCAAAATAAATATCCTCTGAGAATGAAAGAAAAACAATATGTCAAACCATTATCATCAATATTCACAAGCAATGACAATAGATAAGCATAAAAGAGCAAAATAAATAAATAAACCAGGAATGCACTTGTCTATTTCACACAGCTTTAAATCTCCTTGGGCTAGGCTGCACCATGATGTCTATTAGATATTCTTGTTTCTGATCAGCTTGCTTTTTCTGAAAATAGTATGAATAGTACAGACTTAAGATTTTACAGACTCCAGATACAGATCCAAGAAGTTTGGTAAGATGGTGGAACAAGCAGGAGCCAAATAAGGTTTCCCTCCTAACTGTAAGGAATATATAGCATGTTTCAATCCATTCTTATCTAGATTAAGGCCAGATTTGGTTTGATCTGAATCATATGTGAAAATGAAACAGATTCTGAAAGCATCCTAAATCATGACAATAACAAGAGAAAACTAAATAAGTTGCTGTATTCTGCTTCAACAGAGCTGTAAGTCAACCAAATGGGATGTTCTTAAGTGAATGTGTTGGCTGGCCTCAATGTGATTCTGACTCTCAACAAGCCTTGTGAAGGTGACTGTTGTGCAGACTAAAGCCCCTGTCACACTGCACCAACGGATGCAAAGAGGATGCAAAACGGACAAAAAAGCTTGCCATCCGTTGATTAACACGATGTACTCACTGCCTCCGTTTTGCTTCCTCTCTATCCATCCAGCATCCATTTATTGACGTTTCATCCACTCAGAAAGTTTTGAGCTGCTCAAAACTTTTGCGTGGAAAATGTATCCAATTCGTCCGTTCTGCATCCGCTACGCATCCGCTACGCATCCGTTCTGCATCTGTTACGCATCCGCTATATCAGCTAGGCATCCGCTGTGCATCCGCACAACTCCATCCGCTCAGACGCAGGGAGGAAGCATAACGGACGCGGAACAGACACAGAATGGATGCAGAACGGATGCAGAACGGATGCAGAACGGAGGCCTAGCGGAAACAAAGTGTTTCAAACGGAAAAAACGTCCGCAGAGGGGACCTATCTTGGATATTAAGGATGTCTAGTGGATGCCTAGAGGATGCCTAGATGATGCCTAGAGGATGCAAAAGGACACCTATACTGCCTATAAAAAGGGGAAGCAACTCACCTGCATCTCACTTTCAGAACAGCAGCCCTGCTGCAGACCTCTGCAGCCTTCATCTGCCTCTTCCTCTTCCACAGCATCCAGTCATGTCCACCGTGGATCATAACACAGTCCTTTTGGCAGCCACCATCCTCTGCAACAGTGCGAAGGCATCTACAGGCTTTGTGAATTCTACTACGGGAAGAAAAAGGGGCGGCCAAGAAGTGTTTGGGTATGAAGATGGTTCACCAGAAGAGCAGACGGCGGACTGTACAAAAAGCTGATGGTGGAGCTCAGGAACGAAGACACTCGTGCATTCCAAAATGTCATGAGAATGCCTCCAGCCATATTTGACGAAGTTGTGCAGCAGCTGACACCCAGGTTGACCAAGGCAAACACCAACTTCTGACCCAGCCTGGACCCTGGGCTCAAGGTGGCACTCACTCTGCACCACCTGGCCTCAGGTACCACCTACAGGAGCATGCAGTACGGCTGGAGGGTGCCACACAACACTATCAGCATTGTGGTCAGAGAAGTGGTGCAGGCGATCATCGAAGAATACAAGGAGGAGCTCCTCCAGTGCCCCTCCACTGAAGAAGGATGGAAGAAAGTTGCAGAGCAGTGGTATCAGAGGTGGAACTTCCCCCACACCGTTGGAGCCATCGATGGCAAGCACGTGACCTGCAAAGCGCAAACCAACTCAGGGTCCACTTATTCAACTACAAGGGCTTCTTCAGCATCATCCTCTTCGCCATGGTCGATGTTGACTACAAGTTCATGTACATCGATGCTTCAGGCAACGGGTCAGCTTCAGATGCCCAGGTATACAACGCAAGTGACCTCAAGGGTAGGCTGGAACGCAACCTCATCGTGGGCTTCCCAGATCCAGAACCCCTGCCCAACGACATTCAAGATGTGCCCTACTTCATCGTGGGGGATGACGCCTTCTCCCTCACAACCTAAATCATGAAGCCCTACACCTCCAAATACCTCACCCGTGAAGAGAGGATCTTCAACTACAGGCTGTCCAGGGCAAGGCGGGTGGTGGAGAACGCCTTTGGCATCCTGGCCAACAGGTTCCAGGTAATTCTAACCACCATGCAGCATTGCTCAGAGACCATGAGGAACATCGTGGAAGCTTGCTGCATCCTGCAAAATATCATGCGCACCCGCTACCCAGTCTTGCAGAACAGGCTCGTGGACCTCCAACAAGGCAATGGGGACATGGAGCCTGGGGAATGGAGGCAAGGGCGAAACCTGATCGACACTGAGGATGTGCAAAGCCCCAACAGAGCCTCATGTGAAGGGAAGAAGCAGCGCAACCTCCTGAAACACTGGTGCACCTCCCCAGCTGGAGCAGTGGAGTGGCAAGACAGGATGATAGATGCTTAATAGATGCTTCCTTGAGCCTGTCTCATCACACTGATGAGATTGTGCCATATATGTTGAGTGGCCCGACAATGAACAGGGCATTTAATAAAGAGTTGTGTTTATGTTGAAATGTGTGGATCAATGATTACATTGTTATTGATAATAAAGGGCCATAGGTGTGGCAGCTGGGAGGGTGGGCCATACAGTCCCACTATGCTTGCACTGGAGGTTTATCTATCCCACAGCTATTACCCATCCCAAAGGTATCCCTGCCCATCCCACTGCTATCTCAACCCATCCCACTGCTATCTTAACCCATCCCACAAGCATGCAAAGGCTTAAACCATGTCTAAAAGTTTCCACCAAGACTTTATTAAAAAAAAGAAATGAAGCAAGTGTGTGAATCAAAAATAGACTTTATTAACAACAAGCTATAAGACAAAAATGAGTCTCTGGCACTCCTCTTGTTCGCTCAGTCTCAGGGGTGAAGGGTGCAGGTGCTGTGGAGGTGGCTGGTGCTGAAGTGCTTGTCATCGGCTCCTCCAGAAGCAGAAGCAGCAGAAGCCCCAGTCCCAGAAGAGCGAGCCCATGCTGCAGAAGCCCCAGCAGAACCAGAGTGAGGGCCAGGGGGCGGGATGGTAGCCCTGTCCCTCTTGCAAGGGCTTGCAGCAGATGGCTGAGGCTTGCTGTGCTTCAGCATGGTTGTGGGGTTGCTGGCTGGCAGGGAGGCTGGCAGTAACCAAGGCAGGCAACAAGGCTGGCAGGAAGGCTGGCAGGGAGGCAGGCACCAAGAATGGCAAGAAGGCTGGCAGGCAGCCTGGCAGGCAGCCTGGCAGGCAGCCTGGCAGGCAGGCAGGCACCAACCAAGGCTGGCAGGCAGGCAGGCACCAATGCTGGCAGGCAGACTGGCTGGCAGCAAGGCTGGCAGGCAGACTGGCTGGCAGCAAGGCTTGCAGGCAGGCAGACAGCAAGGCTGGCAGGGAAGCTGGCAGCAAAGCTTGCAGGCAGACATGCAGTTAGGACAGGCAAGGCACTCGATGTTCAGCTTGTTTCACATCAGCCTATTTAGATTTCTAATAGCTGCAGAATGTGTGAATTAAGGATGACAAGTTAAAGGCCCTGTCACACTGCCCAACGGATGCAAAACTTTAGTAAAAAGGACACAACGGATGAGAAAAATGTTCCATCCATTGTTATCCGCTCTCAGAAGGGGTGAAAATTTGCATAACTGGAGCAGATAACATAGAAAGGAACGGATGCGGGGAGGATGCAGAGCGGATGGAAAGCGGATGCAGAACGGAAGCCCAGCAGATGGAAGCGGATGAGAGAGGATGGCACATCCGCAAGGCTTCCAGGGGACCTCAGCAAAGCGGACGCGGAACAGATACAGCGGATGCAGAGCGGACGCCGAGCAGATGAAGAGGATGCAGAGCGGAAGCCTAGCGGATGCACAGTGGAATCCTAACGGATGCCTAGCGTTAATTGCGCATGCGGGGAGGATGCATTGCGTAAGCCCCATGGATATAAGGGAAGCAGCTCGGAAGCAGGTCACCATTCAGAGGAAAGACCTGCTGCCAGACGGATTGACAGCCTTGCCTGCCCTGCCTGCATACCTACCTGCAAGTCTTGCTGCCAGCCTTGCTGCAAGCCTCCCTGCCAGCCTCCCTGCCAGCCTTGCTTTCTGCCTGCTTGCCAGCCTTGCTGCCAGCCTCCTTGCCAGCCTTGCTGTCTGCCTGCCTGCCAGTCAGCCTGCCAGCCAGTCAGCCTGCCAGCCTTGGTGCATGCCTTTCTGCCAGCCTTGGTTCATTCCTGCCTGCCAGCCTTGGTTCATGCCTGCCTGCAAGCCAACCAGCCAGCCTGCTTGCCAGCCTTCCTGCCAGCCTTGGTGCCTGCCTCCCTGCCAGCCTCCCTGCCAGCCTTGCTTCCTGCCAGCCTCCCTGCCATGTCAACATAAACACAACTCTTTATTAAATGCCCTGTTTATTGTAGGCCCACACAACATACAGGGCCCAATCTCATCCATTAATCATCTGTCATCCTGTCTTGCCACTCCACTGCTCCAGCTGGGGAGTTGCACCAGTGTCTCAGGTGGTTGCGCTGCTTCTTCCCTTCATGTGAGGCTCTGTTGGGGCCTTGCACATCCTCAGTGTCTATCACATTTCGCCCTTGCCTCCATTCCCCGGGCTCCATGTCTCCATTGCCTTGCTGGAGGTCCACGAGCCTGTTCTGCAAGACTGGGTAGCGGGTGCTCATGAGATTGTGCAGGATGCAGCAAGCTTCCACAATCCTCCTCACGGTCTCTGGGCGATGCTGCATGGTGGTGAGAAGTACCTGGAACTGTTGGCCAGGATGCCAAAGGCATTCTCCACCACCCGCCTTGCCCTGGACAGCCTGTAGTTGAAGATTCTCTCTTCACGTGTGAGGCATTTGGAGGTGTAGGGCTTTATGTGGTAGGTTGTGAGGGAGAAGGTGTCATCCCCCACGATGAAGTAGGGCACATCTTGCGTGTCGTTGGGCAGGGGGTCTGGATCTGGGAAGCCCATGATGAGGTTGTGTTCCAGCCCCTCCTTGAGGTGACTGGCATTGTATACCTGGGCATCTGAAGCTGACCCGTTGCCTGAAGCATCGATGTACATGAACTTGTAGTCAGCATCGACCATGGCGAAGAGGATGATGCTGAAGAAGCCCTTGTAGTTTTGATAAGAGGACCCTGAGTTGGCTGGAGCTTCTCAGGCCACATGCTTGCCATCGATAGCTCCAACGGTGTGTGGGAAGTTCCACCTCTGATACCACTGCTCTGCAACTTTCTTCCATCCTTCTTCAGTGGAGGGGCACTGGAGGAGCTCCTCCTTGTATTCTTCGATGATAGCCTGCACCATTTCTCTGACCACAATGCTGATGGTGTTGTGTGGCACCCTCCAGCCGTACTGCATGCTTGTGTAAGTGGTCCCTGAGGCCAGGTGGTGCAGAGTGTGTGCCACCTTGAGCCCAGGTTCCAGGCTGGGCCAGAAGTTGGTGTTTGCCTTGGTCAACCTGGGTGTCAGCCACTGCACAACTTCGTCAAACATGGCTGGAGGCATCCTCATGAAGTTCTGTAATGCCCGAGCATCTTCGTTCATGAGCTCCACCATCAGCTTGTTGTACACTCCGTACTCTGTTCTTCTCCCGATCCATCTTCGGACCCAGACGCTTCTTGGCCACCTCTTTTTCTTCCCATAGTAGAGTTTACAGAGCCTGTAGATGGGTTCACACTTTTGCAAAATGATGGTGGCTGCCAAAAGGACTTTGTTACAATCCACGGTGGACATGACTGGATTCTCTCAAAGAGGAAGAGTCAGATGAAGGCTGCAGAGGTCTGCACCGCAGGGCTGCTGTTCTGAAAGTGAGATCCAGGTGAGTTGCTCCCCCTTTTTATAGGCAGTACAGGTTTTCCACTATGTGTCCCTTTGCATCCTCTAGGCATCCTCTAGACATCCTTAATATCCGAGATAGGTCCCCTCTGCGAATGTTTTTTCCATTTTACATGCTTTGTTTCCGTGCTGCATCCGTTCCGTGTCCGTTCCGCTTCCTCCCTGCGTCCGTTTACCGCTGGAGTGGATGGAGTTGCACGGATGCACAGCAGATGCCTAGCGGATATAGCGAATGCGTAACGGATGCAGAACGGATGCCTAACAGATGTGTAGCGGATGCAGAACGGACGAATTGGATACATTTTCCGCTCAAAAGTTTTGAGCAGCTCAAAACTTTCTGAGCGGATGAAACGTCAATAAACAGATGCTGGACGGATAGAGAGGAAGCAAAACGTATGCAGTGAGTACAGAACGGATGCATCGCATTAATCAACGGATGGAAAGTGTTTCTCTCCATTTTACATCCTCTTTCCATCCGTTGGTGCAGTGTGACAGGGGCTTAAATACTCAGTATTGACATCTGTCTCCTTTTATGTTGAAAGTGTAGTTTTGAAATAAAAATGACATGACATAGTATGACATATAAATTTATTTATGCAGGATATCTTTTGACTCTTCTGCTAATACTATAATACATTTCTATGCAAATTTTTCTAAATTTAGCAATTTGTATTTAAAATATTTTTAATTAAAGGCTTATAACGCAATGCTTTTGTTCAAATTGTGCTAGGCCTTCCAATTCTGCCAAAACACAATTAAGCTTTTATTATTTTGATATAGTTTGAAAAAAAATGTATGGCTGCCTGGAGTTCTACAGTGAATTCAAAGGAGTCACAGAGAATCTTTTAAATTTTTGAGATCTCTATTTGTGATATCAAGTTGTTGAAAAGGAAGGTTTTTAACAAACTTTTGGCATAGGAGCCTGTGAAAAAAATTGAGATATTGTGGTATAAAAATGAGAAAGTTTGGGAACTTCTAGTCCTGATCATATTTTTCTGTGCTAGGCTACTGATTGTTGGGCAACAAGATAAACTGGACACCTTCCACCATGCAATGAGATGTTTGAAGCACAAACTGAATATAATGCCATCTCTCATGAACCTTCTAAACTAACCTGCTGTATCTATAGTTGGTGATGCTCTCAGATCACCAATATTAAAGAGCATTGTAATTGCAATCCTATAAGTTTAAAATAGAAGAGATTTCCACCTGGTTCTTTGGTTCTGCCAATAGTATCGTCAGTTAACCTTAAAAAGAAAATTATGGTTTTCCTTTGCTTATATTTTTAATTTAAATATATTCATCTGCTGAATAGGTGATTGCTTTTCTATATGAACTATTATTGTTTGTTTTCTGAATTTCCTTGACTAAATATAAAATCTATTCTGCTTCAAGATGGCTGTGCACATGGATGATGTGCAGTGGTGGGATTCCAAATTTTTTACTACCAGTTCTGTGGGCGTGGCTTATTTGGTGGGCATGCTTAGTGGTCATATGACTGGATGGGCATGGCCAACTGAATGTCACTCACGTCAAGGGGTGCCTTGCCTGGCCCCTCCCCTCTCAGCCATTCCTTGTCATACCCAACCTCAACATATCTATAGTTCTATAAAAATGTTGTTCATCTTTTTTTGACTTTATCTACATACTATAGATGTACTTTCATGGACCACTGAAGAAGGAAATGGCTCACATGCTTTGCCCAAGAGTGTGATAGGCAACAGGCTTTTAAGGGGCTGCCAGAAAGAGGGAGGGCAATGTATTTTCCAAAGCACCAGAAGGCAAACGAAAAGCAATGGATGGAAACTGAACAAAGATAGAAGCAAACTAAGACTTAAGCCCATGTCACACTGCACCAACAGAAGGAAAGAGGATGTAAAATGGAGAGAAACACTTGCCATCCATTGGTTAACGCTATGCTTCCGTTTGTACTCACTGCCAACGTTTTTCATCCTCTCTATACGTCCAGCATCCGTCTATTGACATTTCATTCGCTCAAAAAGTTTTGAGCTCAAAACTTTTTGAGTGGAAAATGTATTCAAAGCGTCCGTTCGGCATCCGCAATGCATATGAGGAACATCCGTTCTACATCCGTTGTCATCCTTTATGCATCCGCTATATCCGCTAGGCATCCACTGCACATCCGCACAACTCAAATCTGCTCCAGCGGAAAACGGACACAGGGAGGAAGCGAAACGGAGGCGGAATGGACACAAAGCGTTAGTAGCACGGACAGAGAACGTTCACAGAGGGGACCTATCTCGGATATTTAGGATGTCTGCAGGATGCATAGAGGATGCAAAAGGACATCGAGTGGAAAACCTATATTTCCTATAAAAAGGGGGAGGAACTCACCTGGATCTCACTTTAAGTCCAGTAGCCCTACTGTGCAGACCTTTTCAGCCTTCATCTGGCTCTTGCTCTTCCACAGCATCCAGTCATCTCCACCATGGATCGTAACAAACTCCTTTTGGTAGCCACCATCATTCTGCAACAGTGCGAAGCCATCTACAGGTTCTTTCACCTGTTCTATGGGAAGAAAAGGAGGCCGCCAAGAAGTGTCTGGGTATGAAGATGGATCAGGAGAAGAGCAGAGTACAGACTGTACAACAAACTGATGGTGGAGCTGTGCATTCCAGAACTTCATGAGGATGCCTCCAGCCATGTTTGACGAAGTTGTGGAGCAGCTGAGACCCAGGTTGACCAAGCAGAGAACCAACTTCCAGCCCAGCCTGGACCCTGGACTCAAGGTGGCACTGATTCTGTGGACCTGGCCTCAGGGACCACCAACAGGAGCATGCAGTACAGCTGGAGGTGCCACACAACACTATCAGCATTGTGGTCAGAGAAGTGATGCAGGCCATCATCGAAGAATACCTGGAGGAGCTCCTCCAGTGCCCCTCCACTGAAGAAGGCTGGAAGAAAGTTACAGAACAGTGGTATCAGAAGTGGAACTTCCCCCACACCGTTGGAGCCATAGATGGGAAGCACGTGGCCTGCAAAGCTCCAGCCAAGTCAGGGTCCACTTATTTCAACTACAAGGGCTTCTTCATCCTGCACAATCTCATGTGCACCCGCTACCCAGTCTTGCAGAACAGGCTCGTGGACCTCCAGCAAGGCAATGGGGACATGGAGCCTGGGGAATGGAGGCAAGGGTGAAACCTGATAGACACTGAGGATGTGCAAGGCCCCAACAGAGCCTCACGTGAGGCGAAGAAGCAGCGCAACCTTCTGAAACACAGGTGCAACTCCCCAGCTGGAGCGGTGGAGTGGCAAGACAGGATGGTAGATGCTTAATGGATGCTTCCTTGAGGCTGTCTCATCACACGGATGAGATTGGGCCATGTATGTTGGGTTGGCCTACAATGAACAGGGCGTTTAATAAAGAGTTGTGTTTATGTTGACATGTGTGGATCAATGCTTACATTGTAATTGATAAGGGCCATAGGTGTGGCACCTGGGAGGGTGGACCATACAGTCCCACTATGCTTGCACTGGAGATTTATCTATCCCACAGCTATCTTAACCCATCCCACAGGTATCCCTGCCCATCCCACAGCTATCTTAACCCATCCCACAGGTATCCCTTCCCATCCCACAGCTATCTTAACCCATCCCAAAGGTATCCCTGCCCATCCCACAGCTATCTTAACCCAAAGGTATCCCTGCCCATCCCACAGCTATCCTTACCCATCCCACAAGCATGCAAAGGCTAAACCATTTCTAAAAGTTTCCACCCAGACTTTATAGAAAAAAAATAATGAAGCAAGCGTGTGAAACAAAGATAAACTTTATTAATAACAACCTGTAAAGTAAACATGAACCAAGTCAAGTGTCCAAATAAAGTCCAAAAATATCCAGGCAGCCAATCTCTGGTACTCCTCTTGGTCACTCGGAGGTGTGTGCCCAGTCTAATTTTTAGGGTGCAGGTGCTCTGGAGGTGGGTGCTGCTGCAGTGCTGGTCTAAGGTGCTGATGGAGTGCCTGGTCCCGAGAGGACAACAGGGGACGGTGAGTTCAGGAAGGTGTCGGACAGCTGGCTCATCCCCGCGATGCTGAGAGGTCCTTCCTCCATGCCATGGGGTGTCAGCCCCAGTACTGAGGACAGATGTACTGAGGCCAGGCTTGGCTGTGGGATGGAGGAAGGAGTAGTGTAGTGGGACTGCCTGCTGTGCAGTGAGGTGAGGATGGCGTGGGTGGCATCTGTGGCATGGCTGGCATCGATGTCGTCGGTGGCATCATTGGCGTGGGTGGCATCAGTGGCATCAGTGGAACAGCTGGCAATGGTGCCACCCAATGACTCTGTGCCTGGCCTGGGAAGGGCTGCTGCCTGTGCTGCTGGACCTCCGGGTAGCTGTAGCCCTGGTAGGTGAGGGGCTGTTGGAAGCCTTGGTATGGGAGGGACATCACCTGGGGTGGAGGAGCAGACCTGGACTGGGTGGTAGCAGGTGCCTCTGGGTCTGGAGGGTTATTAATCAGCGTGGAGATCCTCTCCTTCACCAGCTGGTACTGGGGATCCGGCACCTCCTTCAGGGTCTGGTTCAAATAATTGAGGAAGGGCTTGCGGTTGGAGGAGGAGGATTCAATGGGGACCAGCTGAGAGTGGAGACCTATACTGGTGCGGATGGTGTCCCTGATCTCCACTAGGACCTTGTGGCTCTCCCCCTCCTGCGGTCTGGCTCTCTGCCTTCCTGTGGAGGCGGCGGTGTGGGTGGATGGAACTTCGGCAGCGGTGGACTCGATGTTTCCTTTCTCCCACCGCACCAGGGAGTCCTCATCACTCTCCACCACGCTTTCAACACCTGCCCGGGGGTTCTCCGCCGTGGCACGCCCCCCCGAAACCTGCATGGAGACAGGGACTGACTCTCGGCTGGAAGAGGACTGGTCGCAGCAGGCTGCCTGAGAGTGAGGGTAGACCGCTGGCCTCCTGGTGCTGCTCGGTGGTGGATCTCACCCTCCAGGAAGCTGCAGCTGGCCATGACGTAGTTCTCTCTGTCCGTCAGCTTGACCACAGCCTGGCCAGATTTTTTGAGGTGCAGCTTCCCGTACCAGGTGTGCATATGTTTCCACCAGCCGAGTGGCACCTCCGAAGTGTAGCCCAGACTCTCCACCCTCTCTCTCCAAGCAGCCTGCTTCTGCTTGGTGTCCCTGTACAGCCGGTGTCCCTTCCGCCACAGATAGTCGTTCTCTCTCAGCCACTCCAGCACCTCATCCTCATGCGCCTCCTCAATAAAGTACTGCCTCCTCTCCCGTTGACGTGAACGACTCTTCCTTCCTCTGGCAGGGCCATATGGGCCCTCATCAGAGGGACTTCGAGGTTGTAGGGGCTGCTCCTCCACACCAACAGCAGCAGCAGCAGCAGCAGCAGCAGCAGAATCATCATCATCAGAAACATCACCAGCAGGATCATAATCAGCATCATCATCATCATCAGCAGCAGCAGAATCACCAGCAGGATCAGGATCAGGATCAGAATCAGTAGCAGCAGCAGCAGCAGCAGCAGCAGCAGCAAGACCAGGATCAGCAGCAGCAGAGTAAGCACCAGCAAGAGGACCAGCAAGACCAGGACCATGAGCAGAACGAGCAGGACCAGGAGCAGCTTCAGCAGAGTGCGCAGCAGAAGCACCACTGCCAGGAGCAGCCACAGCAATAGCTCCAGCAAGAGAAGAGTGAGCCCAAGCAGCAGAAGCCCCAGCAGAAGCAGAGTCACGGACATGGGGCGGGAGGGTGGCCCTGCCCCTCTTTCCAGGGATGGCAGCAGGTTGCTGAGCCTTTCGCTTCTTCCCCATGGTTGTGGGGTTGCTGGCTGGCAGGGAGGCTGGCAGGAAGGCTGGCAGGCACCAAGGCTGGCAGGAAGCCTGTTAGGAAGTCTGGCAGGAAGGCTGGCAGGAAAGCAGCACCAAGGCTGGCAGGCAGACTGGCTGGCAGGGAGGCTGAAAGGCAGGCTGGCAGCAATGCTGGCAGGGAGGCTGGAAGGCAGGCTGGCAGGGAGGCTGGCAGGGAGGCTGGAAGGCAGGCTGGAAGGCAGGCTTGGAGGCAGGCTTGGAGGCAGGCATGCAGGCAGGGCAGGCAAGGAACTCAAAGTGTCCAGCAGCAGGTCTTTCCTCTGAATGGTGACCTGCTTCCGAGCTGCTTCCCTTTATATCTGGGGGACTTGCGCAATGCATCCCCCCCGCATGCGCAATTAACGTGCGGCATCCGTTCCGCTTCCGCTGTGCATCCGCTAGGCATCCGCTAGGCTTCCGCTGTGCATCTGCTTCATCCACTGTGCATCCGTTCTGCATCCATTTTTTCCATTCTGCGTCCGCTTTTCTGAGACCCCCCGGAAGCCCTGCGAATGCACCATCCTTTCTGCATCCGCTGGGCTTCCGTTCCGCATCCGCTTTGCATCCGCCCTGCATCCTCCCCGCGTCCATGTTATCTGCTCCAATTATGCAAATTTTCGCCCCTTTTTAGCGTGGATACAACGGATGTAACATTTTTCTCTTCCGTTGTGTCCTCTTTGCATCCGTTGGGCAGTGTGACATGGCCTTTATTCTGTTATTCTGACACCTTTCCCAGGAACTCTACTGAGAGTTTGGCATACTCATTTTTCCTGCCTGAGTAGGGGGTTGGACTAGAAGATCTTCAAGGTCCCTTTCAACTCTATTAAACACACATGTATTTATGCTCTGGACTACAGTCATTGAATGCATGTATTGTAAACCCTGAAAAATACCTGGGCAAAAGGAAGGCAGTAAATCACTCTAGGTGTAGGAACAGTATAAAACATTAATATATGATAAATAATGGAACAAATAGAAACAATAGCACAGTGTTTTCTCCCTCCCTCCCTTCCTGTCTCATTTCTTTTCTTTTCTATCTATCTTTCTATTTCTTTTTCTTTGTTTCTTTCTCTCTCTTCCTCTTTCTTTCTTGCTCTTTCTTGCTCTTTCTCTTCTTGTCTCTCTCACACACATACACCACACTTTCTCCCCCTTCCTTCCTATTTCTGTGTGTGTGTGTGTGTGTGTGTGTGTATGTGTTTCTTTCTTTCTTTCTTTCTTTCTTTCTTTCTTTCTTTCTTTCTTT
>BLBF01000019.1:30413691-30439730 GCA_015471245.1 Laticauda colubrina
TCTTTCTTTCTTTCTTTCTTTCTTTCTTTCTTTCTTTCTTTCTTTCTGGGGATGGCAAGGTCTGGGAACAATGGGGGGGAAGCTAGCATGACTTGCAAGCTTACCTGTCAGCAGTCAGATCAGGGCTGCTCAGTTGGGGCTCAGGCACAATGTGTCAGGCAAGCCATGAAGACCCAATGTGCCGCATAGAGTTGAAGAGTGAATGGATGGAGTGAACATCAGGTGGGTGGGGTGAGCGAGCATTAGGTGGCCAGGACAAGCGAGTGAGCAGTGACTGGGTGACTGGGTTAGGGGTGTGGCCAGCCAGAAGTTACTACCGATTCAGTGACCCACAGCAAATCCCTGCTACCGGTTCGCATGAATCAGTGCAAACCAGATGAATACCACCATTGATGCTGCACCTGGCCGCTCCTTCTTTCAGTGTATAGTATGTATGATTCCCTGTGTGTTTTGGATTCTTTCCTTGATTGAATCCTGTGGGGCAAGGGGATTCTATAGTCAGCAAGCCTTGTTACAAATTGGACTGAAAAGTGAAAAGGCTATTACAGATGATTTTATACATTCTCCTAACATACCGGAAGAAGCAGCTAGGAACCTGGGGGGAGCCATGGATCACTATCTCTGCAAGAAGGAGGAAGAGATGGAGAAGGAGGAACAGGAAGACGAAGAGAGGATACCGAGCTGGGGTTCTCTTTAGGCTGAGTAAGTTTCGACACAAGCCTTCATTTCCTAGTACATTTCTTACCAATGCAAGATCTCTGACTAACAAAATAGATGAATTAAGGGTACAGATTGCAAAGGCTAAATTCATCAAGAACTGCTGTGTTTTGCTAATCACAGAAACTTGGTTTCATTCACTCATTCCAGATACAGTTGTTGAGCTGGAAGGCTACCCAGTTCACTGTCAGGACAGGATAGAGATTCTGGCAAAATCAAAGGAGGAGATTTAAGCCTTTATGTGAACAAAAGCTGATGTATCAGTACAAAGACTGTAGACAGACCTTGCTCCATGGATCTGGAGTATATGACTCTTAAATATATCTTCCATGAGAATTCAGCATGGTTTTGGTTATTGCAGTCCATATCCCACCTGATACCAATACTAGCAGAGTTATGGGATTCTTATATAGCATTGTTAGTAATCAGCAGAATAAGTATTCTGATGCTGTGCGTATTGTGGACTTTAATCAAGCTGATTTAAAAGCAGTGCTACCTAAATTCTATCAGCATATTAAGTGTGCTACTAGAGGAGCAAACATATTGGACAAAGTAAATACCTACATCAAACATGGCTATCAGGTTATACATTTGGGACAATAAGACCATTTTTGCACCAGCATACATCTCTCTTAAGAGATGGGCTCTGCCTATAATAAAGACAGTGAAATCTTGGCCAGAAGATGCTTCCCAACTACTTCAGGATTGTTTTGAGAACACAAATCTTTTACCACATTGACCTAGAAGAGCACACTGCAACTGTTCTGTGCTATATCAAACACTGCACAGATACCGTCACTGTGGATAAACATATTAGGATCTATCCCAATCAGAAGCCCTGGATGACCAAGGAAATCCAGTGCCTCTTGTGTGACAGGACCAAAACCCTTAGGTCCAGTGATGGGGCAAGATACAGTGTTGCCAGAGCTAGTCTGAAGAAAGGTATTTGGAAGGCCAAGACTGATTATAAGAGGAAGAGTGAGGATAATTTTTATAGCAATAAGATGAGGCAGATGTGGTGAGAAATTCAACAAATTACCAGCCATCAACCAATCAGTGTCATCCCTGCTGAGAGGGATGTTTCATTGGTGTAGGAGCTGAATCATTTTTTTGCGCACTTTGAACTGGAGACATCAGAGATAGCTAAAATACTAGCCCATACTAGCCCATTATAGTCCCTCCCTTATTGTGAAGGAACAGGAGGCAAGGAGCATGCTGAGGCTGTGGATCCTAGAAAGGCTGACGGTCCTGATGGTATCTCTGGCCAAGTGCTTAAAGTGCTGATCAGTTGGCTTGAGTCTTTATCAAGATCTTCAATCGGTCTTTATTCCAGTCCACTATTCCATCTTGTTAGAAGGCTTCTACCATTGTTCCACTGCCAAATAAGTTCCCTAACAATGATTACAGACAAATGACATTCACACCTATCATCATGAAGTACTTTGAGAAATTGATCTGCCGGCACATCCTTTCTGGTCTTCTGCATACATTTGATAAACACCAGTTTGCATACAGAAGAAATAGATCTACAGAGGACGCTATAGCCATCACTCTTCACACTGCTCTGACTCATCTAGAACAGCCGGGGAAGGGGCTATGTGAGGATGCTTTTTGTAGATTTTAGTTCTGCATTTAACAATTCTTCCACATAGTCTAAACTTCTGGACCTTGGACTTTCTAATTCAATCTGTTTTTGGATTATGGATTTCCTGTCTGGCCACTCACAGAGAGTCAGATAAAGTAATCATACCTCTTCATCCCTTATTCTTAACACTGGTACACCACAGGATTGCGTGTTGAGTACCTTACTCTATACGCTTCATGTGCATGACTGCATTCCCATTCATGCTAGTAATATTATTACTAAATTTGCAGATATACAACAGTGATGGGACTTATCTTGGGGGGGGGGGATGAGTCTGCCTATCAAGATGAAGTAGACTAGTTGCTTTCATGGTATGGAGACAATAACTTGGTCCTCAACACCAATAAGACCAAGGAGCTTATAGTGAATTATAGAAGGAACATATCAGATATCCAACCCTTGCTTATCAATGGAGACCGAGTGGAACAAGTGGACAGTTTTAAATTTCTGGGTTTAACCATAAAAGAGGGCTGGGCCTGGGGTGCTCAAATTGGAGCACTGGTCCAAAGAGCCCAGCAAAGATTATACTACTTGAGACTTCTTAAAAAACAACAACTGAATAAGAAACAGCTGGTGACCTTTCGCTGCACCATACCTCTGTATGGTTAACTTACTGCACCTTTGTATGGTTTACTAATTGCACATAGGCAGATAGGACAGCACTCCAGAGGGTTAATGTCATTGCTCAGAAGATCATTGGTCGCCCTCTTCCCTCTTTGGAAGAGCTTTATAGCTCCTGCTGCCTGAAGAAAGTTCAAAACATTTTCAAAGATTCATCTCATCCTGGGCACCCTTTTTTTGAACTGTTACCATCTGGCAGATGGTGCAGGACAATAAAAATAAGGACAAATAGGCTGAATAACAGCTTCTATCCCAGGGCAAGTGACTCTACTGAATTCTACTGTATAGTGCAATATTAATGCAATATCAGAGGTTTTCAATTCAGTGTATAGAATGTAAGGATGTGTGTTTGTGTTTATTTTTATTGTCATAATATACACCAAAGATGGTATTTAATTTTGTTATACGAGGTGCAATGAGAATAAAGTAAACAACTAAACTAAACTGCTTGCTGGTTTAAGATATAGAATGGTATTTAGCTTTTGGGACTGTCTGTCACCTTTTCCTCTAATTCTCACTAAACTTACCTAATGTGCTATCAGATATAATAAATGGTTTTGTTTCCTTTTAAAGTTTTTCTTCCCAGATTTTTACCATAGAAAGAGAGTGAAACTCTGAAGCCTCTATAAAAAGTTCATACTCTTATTTTGTATGGGAAGGACAAATACTAGTGGATTTTCAAACAGAGAATTTGAACTAGACTTAAGGAAAAATCCATCCAGTGGTGTCCTGTTACATGTGAAAAACAGTTTTCCTTGCTATCTTGCCACCATGTTCAATAATAATTGTTAGTATTTCTTAGCTAGCACAATGGAGCATGATGGGAACTACAATATATAGATGAAGTAACCTAGATTTGTTTGAATGTTTCTTGGGAAACAGATCAATGTAGAAAAAAACATATACACATATCTATTTTATTTACTTATTTTATGGTTGTGCTTCAGGAAAGAAAATGGGTGTGAGAGTACTGTTTACCCCATCTACAACTTGAAGTGCTGCCATACAATAATATAGAAGCAGGGCTGTCTATAAGTCAGATACCACTGTGTGAGAAATCTGAGTTCTTGACAGCTTTGAAAGGAGAAATAATAGATTTGTCAGATCCTGTTCCTGCTACGGGTCTACAGCTGTCAGTATTTTTTCTAAAAAGGGCATCCATCAAGGAATAAAGGAAGCTCTGCAGGTGATGCAGCTACTATATTATTTTATCATTACTGAAGAAACTGTTCATTATTTTGTTCTTGATATCAGAATTAATATAGTGTATGTTAAACTCTATAAATGGCCTTAACAAAATGTCAGAAAAAGTTATCTTCAACCATTCTTCTCCTCTGAAGCTCTGCTTCAAACTGCATAACCCCAGATTTTATCATAATATAGGCTTATTTTCTAAGATTTTCCAAAATCAATGTATTGTCTATCAAACTGATGGTTGTCTTGACAATACTTAAAAATGGACAATAAATCAAAAAGGATCTTGCTGGCCATTAACCAACCAGGCAGCCTCCAAGCATTTTGCACTTCAGTACCCTTTATCACTAAAGCCCCTGTCTCACTGCACCAACGGATGCAAAGAGGATATAAAACGTTAAAAAAAGCTTGCCATCCATTGAAAAATGCTATGCATCCGTTGTGTACTCACTGCATACATGTTTCATACGCTCTATCCCTGGAGCATCTGTCCACTGAGATTTCATCCACGCAAGAAGTTTTGAGCTGCACAAAACTTTTTGAACGGATGAACTTTCCGTCGCGTAGAAAAGTATTCAAAACGGATAAAACATTTGTATCTGGGATGTATCTCGGATATTTAGGATGTCTGGAGTATGTCTAGAGTATGTAGAAGGACACCTAGTGGACTACCGATATTTCCTATAAAAAGGGGGAGGAAATCACCTGGATCTCAGTATGAGTCCAGAAGCCGTGGTATACAGATCTCTTCACCCTTGGTCTTGCTCTTCCACATCATCCATTGTTCTCCACCATGGATCATGTCACAGTCTGTATGGTAGCTGCAATCATTCATCACCAGAACCAAACCCTGTTCAGACTGTTTCACCTTTTATACACAAGGAGAAGAAGGAGACGTCCAAGAGCTGTGGTTGACCAAGCCAAGCACCAACTTCCGTCCAGCCTGGACCCTGGACTGAAGGTGGCACTGACTCTGCGCCACCTGGCCTCTGGAACCACATTCAAAAACATGCAGTATTCGTGGAGGGTGCCACACAACACCATCAGCAAAGTGGTCAGAGAAGTGGTGCAGGCCATCATCGAAGAATACATGGAGGAGCTCCTTAAGTGCCCCACCACTGAACAAGGCTGGAGGAAACTTGCAGAAGAGTGGTATCAGAGGTGGAACTTTCCCCACACTGTTGGAGCCATAGATGGGAAGCACGTGGCTTGCAAAGCTCCACCAACGCAGGATCCAATTATTTCAACTACAAGGGCTTCTTCAGCATCATCCTCTTTGCCATGGTTGATGCTGACTACAAGTTCATGTACATCGATGCTTCAGGCAACGGGTCAGCTTCAGATGCCCAGGTATACAACGCCAGTGACCTCAAGGAGAGGATGGAATGCAACCTCATCATGGGCTTCCCAGATCCAGAACCCCTGACCAACAACACACAAGATGTGCCCTACTTCAGCATGGGGGATGACGCCTTCTCCCTCAGAACCTACCTCATGAAGCCCTACACATCCAGATACCTCACCCGTGAAGAGAGGATCTTCAACTACAGGCTGTCCAGGGCAAGATGGGTGGTGGAGAACGCCTTTGGCATCCTGGCCAACAGGTTCCAGATACTTCTCACCACCATGCAGCATCACCCATAGACTGTGAGGAACATCGTGGAAGCTTGCTGCATCCTGCACAATCTCATGCGCACCCGCTACCCAGTGTTGCAGAACAGGCTTGTGGACCGTCAACAAGGGAATGGGACAGGGAGCCTGGTGAATGGAGGCAAGGACGAAACCTGATAGACACTGTGGATGTACAAGGCCCCAACAGAACTTCACATGAAGGGAAGAAGCAGTGCAACCTACTGAGACACTGGTGCAACTCCCCAGCTGGAGCAGTGGAGTGGCAAGACAGGATGATAGATGATTAATGGATGCTTCCTTGAGCCTGTCTCATAACACTGATGAGATTGTGCCATGTATGTTGAGTGGTCCTACAATGAATAGGGCATTAATAAAGAGCTTTGTTTATTTTGAAATGTGTTGATCAATGAATAAATTGTTATTGATACAAAAGGTCCATGTGTGTGGCAGGTGGGGGGGTGAACCATACAGTCCCACTATGCTTGCACTGGAGGTTTATCTATCCCACAACTATCCTTATCTATCCCACAACTATCCTTATCTATCCCACAAGCATGCAAAGGCTTAACCATTTGTTAAAAGTTTTCACCAACACTTTATTAAGTTAAAAAAAATGAACCAAGTGTGTTAAGCAAAGATAACCTTTATTAACTTTCTTAGGTAAACTTTATGACTTTATTAAATAAGCAAAATGAACCAAGTAAAGTGTCTTAAGCAAAGATAAAGTGAACAAATAACAACTCAGTCTCTGGCACTATTCTCAGTCACTCTGAGTCATGTCCATGGTCTCAGCTGTTAAGCGGGCACGGACTGTGGAGGTGGCTGTGGCTTGAGTGCTGGTCTGAGGTGTCATTGGGGTGCTTGGCCCCAAGAGTACAACAGGCAATGGTGTGTTCAGGAAGCTCTCAGAGAGGTGACTCAGTCCCGTGAAGTTGAGAGGCTCTTCATCAAGTACCTGGGATGTCAGGCACAAGACTGATGACAGATTGTCCATTGAGGGACTTGGCTGTGGGGTGGAGGAAGGAGGAGTGTAGTGGGGCTGTCTGGTTTGCAGCTGGGTGAGGTGTGGCATCAGTGGCATGTGATGAACCTGGGCATGGACTGGGAAGGTCTGCTTGTGTTGTGGGAAGTCCTGGTAGTCGTAACCTTGGTAGGTGAGAGGCTGTTGAAAGCCGTGGAGGGGCTGTGACATCACCTGAGGTGGAGGAGCAGACCTGGACTGGGTAGGAGTAGCTTCAGCTGGGCCTTGAGGGTTGCGCAGAAGTGCTGTTATCTTCTCTTTCATCACCTGGTACTGGGCTTTGGGCATATCCCTGAGGTTGTGGCTCACGTAAGTGATGAAAGTGTGGCGGCTGGAGGATCCTCTGTCCAAGTAGACCAGCTAGAGAGAAGTTCTGTGCTGGTTTTCATCATGTCCCTGATCTCCAACAAGACAGTGTGGCTCTGGCCCGCCAGTCTGCCTCTCTGCCTGCATCCTCTGGAGCTGGGGGTGGGGGTGGGGGTTGTTGGTCTCTGGTGGCTGCCGCTTCTTCCTCCATTTGTGACAGTGGATCCTCCAAGTCCTCCGGCATGGGGAGTGCAGCTGTCGGGGGGGTCTCTGCCGTGGGGCCCTCTGAAGACACCTGCCTAGACAGGCTAGCTGCTCTTGGCTGGAAGAGGACTGGCTGTCTGTGGGCTGTCTGAGGGAGAGGGGTGTCAGAGGGGCTGCTCCTCAGTGGCGAATCTCACCCTCCAGGAAGCTGCACTTGGCCATGACATACATCTCCCATTCAGTGAGCTTGACAGCGGCCTGGCCAGATTTTTTGAAGTGTAGCTTGCCATACCAGGTATGCATGTGCTTCCACCATCCCAAGAGTACATGTGCAGTGTAGCACAGGCTCTCTGCCTTGTCTCTCCAAGCTGCCTGTTTCTTCTTGGTGTCGCGATAGAGTCTGTGGCCCTTTCTCCACAGGTACTCCTTCTCCCTCAGCCATTCCAGCACCTCCTCCTCATGCTCCTCAGAAATGGTGCAATGTTTCCTCTCTCCCTTCTCCTTCCCTTGCCTCTTCTCCCTCTGGCAGGGCCTTCAGCAGCAGTGCCTTCAGGGGCTTGAGCAGCAGGGCCTTCAGCAGCAAGGCTTTGAGGGCCTTGGGGCTGGTCCACCACAGCAGCAGTAGCAGCAGCAGCAGCAGCAGGAACAGGAGCAGGAGCAGGAGCAGCACCAGCAGCACCAGCAGCACCAGCACCAACAGTACCAGCATCACCAGCAGCACCAGCAGCTTCAGAGTCAGTGCCAGGGGGTGGGATGCTGGTTCTTTCCTTCTTGCCAGGGCTGGCACGAGTAGGCACCGGCTTCCTCTTCTTCCCTGACTGATGAACCATGGTGTTCTTTGAAGATGTATGTGGCAGCACGTCTTTCTTCTGAATGTTGACTGTGTGCGAGCTGCATCTTTTTATATCCACGGAGCTGACACAATTCATACTCCCCACATGCGCAGTGAACGCTTTGCATCCGATATACATCCACGAGGCATCTGCTTTGTTTCCTTTAGGCATCTGTGATGTATCAGCATCATCTGCTATGCATCCGCTTCGAAATTCTCCCCCGGAAGCCCTTCGGATGTGTTATCCACTTCCATCCGCTGTTATCCACTAGGCTTCCGATGAACATTCTTTTTACATTCCCGCTATATACTACCCACGTCCATTCTTTTCCATTCTTTTCCGTTCTGTTTATGCAAATTTTCACCACTTTTTGGAACGGATGACAACAGATGGAGCCACCCCCGAAATTTTGCTCATCTGCTGTGTCCTTTATGCATACGTTTTTCGTCCATTGGCCAGTGGGACCTAGCCTTAACTAGCATATTCTTGGTGCACAGATGCAAAAGTAGAGGATATTGCAGTTTATATCAAAACAAGTCTTAAATAAAACAATGCTGCGTATGACACCATTTTGAAGAATTTATAACAATTGAGTCTTAAAACAACCTCTGGGATTACTAAGGATATAGAGAGCCAATTTTCAGTTGTATCATTTCAGATAACGGTTATTGAATTTTTTGCACAGAAATGTTCCTATGGGATACACAGGCAATTTTATTGGGGATGACTGGGACCTTGTGAGATCATTGTTATTGCAAAGAAATCTGTGACTTGCTTGGCATGACTTGTGAAGTTCGACTTGGGGAAAGCTTTTATTCTGTAAAGGGAAGTTTTGGATTCTTTAAAATCTATTTTGACTATCCTATGGAAATAAAAGATTTGTTTAGAGAATAATTTTATGTGTGGCTTCCTCTTCTATTGTCTGAGACATAGTGGTTGCATGAGAAGATTCTCTTGTAGGTAAGACAAATTTTCAGATGTAATGTGGAATTTTCAGAAAATGTATAAGTTTTGATTTCTCTCTCTTTTTCCTCTCTCTTTTTAATAAATGTTATTAAAAGTTTTACGGAGGTTCTGGTGTCATTTTCTCCAATGCTTACTATTTTTTATATTAATACAACTGGTTATTCAAGATTCCATGGCCTCAATTTATCTACCGTGTTTCTCCAATAATATGCCCCCCCAATGAAGGCCCAGCACTGCTTTTTGCACATGTGATTAAATTAAGGCCTGCCCCCAATAGGAAGAAAAAAAGAGTAAGAAAAAAAAAGGAGAAGGAGGGAGGCACTTTTCATGTTGTGATGATCAGCCCCTGCCATGGATGTGTGTGTGTGTGTGTGTGTGCGTGTGTGTGTGTGTGTGTGTAGGGGGGTGTTTTGGCAGAGATTAGGGAAAAGAAAGGGGGGATTGGAAGAGATTTTCCCCACGAGAGTGGAGGACGCAATGCTTGTAGAGTTAGATTTATCCAGGTTCCTCTAGCCTCTGTTGCTCACAGCTTCCAGAGTTTTCACAGTCTCTGAACACCTGCACCTGTGCATGCACGCGCGCACACACACACACACACACACTGGGGGAGGGGGCGGGCTGCATTCCAATGCAGTGCCTCTGTATTAATCCATGTTATTCTACTGTTATTCTCCTCACTCAACTTTTCTTTAGAGAAAGAGATGGGGAGGAGAATCCATTGGAATCACTCAGTCTTTGCAAACCTGAATCAGTTAGCTTTTCAGCGGCCCGACTTCAAAAACAGCAGTTGGGAGAGGAGAAAGGAGAATTAAAATGCAACAATGCATGTGGATTCTAAAGAAATAAACACTTACAGTGTTGGGTGGCTTTCTGAGTTTTTTTTTCCTGCGGCTAGGTGAAGAGCCATATGGGGGAATGAGGGAAACTTTCAGGTTCAGAAACTCTTGGTTAAGCATGAGCTGCTATTTCTTCTCCCCTCCCTGCCACCATTTCCTTTTTGGGAAACTTTTCTTTGGTGGATTTTTTACTTTTTCCAATTCGTTAGCTGGGGTGGGGGAGAGGTGTCCTTTCTTCTCTAGCCTCTGTCTTTTCTCTTTGGCTCACAGCTTCTGGAGTTTTCCCACTCTCCAAATACTCTCTGAATACGCAAGTGCACACACATACACAGGTGCACAAATACGCACATGTGTGCACATACCTACCCCACCCACCCACCCACACACTCAATGGAATATATAGAATATATATAGAAGAAAGCTATAAAAAGATGGGGAAACATTTAACAGCTATTACAGTTAACCCACTATATTTCATAACATGACATAGTTTAATATTTGCTGTAGTCACCAACAAGTCTTCAAGGATCATTCCCACTTGTTATTGTGTGAACAGAGCCAAGGAGTTTTAAGCTTTGGCAGAGATCAGATCCTTAGAGTTTTTTTACATCATCTCCTTAGATAAATCTGTGTAGTTACCATTTCAGATACCAACAAAGAAGGGAAAATTCATTGCTTTATTTGTTGGTATAAGGACTATTAGCGACAATGTTAGCATGAAAGAATGCTACAAACAACATTCCATGTGCCTTGGCATATAGTCATGCTGGCCACATGACCATGGAAAAAGTCTTGGGACAATGCTAGCTCATTTGGTGAAAAAACAGAGATGAGCACCACCCCTGGAGAGACATGACTGGACAGGGAAACCTTTATGCCATAAACAACTTTCATCATTTTCTTTTATCATTTCCTGTTTTTATTTAATAGGATGATCAGTCCTCCATCTCTATTCATTCATGCTCAGTGCCAAATCAATAGTGATTTGCTGAATGTGGACATTTATCTTGTATATTTTGGCTAATGGAATCATCATTCTTATTTTTGTTAATGCAATTGTATGCCCCCTCCACAAAAGTCCTTTAGAATTGGGTATAATAAGTATGTTATATAGCAAAAGCACACATATCAATGCATAAATTCAAGGGAATCGTATATGAAGGCAACATATTTGGGTGAAAATAGCCTGATATGGATGACAATAATACAGTGTTGTTGCCATATAGTCTCAGCCATTCAACTAAGATTTGCTGGATGCAGATTATTCAAAGAAGCAATAATGATGCTGTTGAGAAATATAACCAATGCGTTACTCCTCAGGAAATAGTATGTATTCTTATAGATAATTTTCTCTTTCAGCATGAGGTTCAGGTGTTCAGCTTGAAATGGAATGGAAGATTATATGAATATGACTTTTTGAATATGACTATATAGAAATAATGGAAAGTTTAGGAAAAGCAGCAATGCTGGTGTTGTTGATATTAGAGTAAATTAATGTGAATATAGTCCAATATGTACCTTGGACTTCAAGGAAAGTAATAAATATAGAGCAATAATATATAGATATTTCAGGTCTATTAATCAAAGGAACCTAAGGTAAGTAGTAATTTCGACAAATAATTCTAATGTAAAAAATAAAACAGAAGACAGAAGAAGCTGAAAATACTGCAAAGGAAGCACAAAAATACAAATTATTTTTGTTTTTATGGGTCTGTGGTAGTACTTTTTAATTAATGTGATTCATGTCAACTGTTTGGAAAAGATTCTCCAGTTTTCTTGACAAGATTTCAGAAATGGCTTGCGACTGCTGTTTTCATTGGGATAAGGGAAAGTGACACCCACTGCATAAAATGAGAATATAACTCACACTTTCCCGGTTTCAAGCCTGGTATCTTATCCATCCAAACTGGCTTTTACAAATGTATTATCTTTATCTTTGTTCATTATGTTTGTGGCTGATTTGGAAATTGTTCCTGGACATGTCCAATTGTGTGTGTCTGAACAGTTATATGGTTACATAGTTAATCATGATATTGGTTTTTTTAATGAAATGTTTTTATTTTGTTGAAAAGTGCTTCTCATTTATATGATAGCATATACTTTTAATAATAATGTAATATTGAGCAAAGCATCAACACAATGTTGGTGCTGCATGCTCCATTTCATGATCATATTGACTAGAACTTTGTAATATTATTATATTATTTCTCACTTTATAAAATAATAATAACTCTCCCACCTTAAAAAAGGCATGGTTTTTGCATCCAGTGCAAAAGTGATATAGTCAAAGGAGCTAAAACAGAATTTCTGAATATTATACGAGTTGAGGTATAGAAATACTGATACAGACTGCTAATATTTAACATTTAAATATTATTGTTTAAATGTTTCTTTGGTCAAGCACACCATCAAGAGATCAAGCTATTAGAATGAAGATAATCTTTCTCTCTCTCTCTCTCACTCCCTCCCTCCCCCCCCCACACTCCAGAAACTTGACTTAAGCCCCTGTCACACTGCACCAACGGATGCAAAGAGGATGTAAAAAGGACAAAAAAACTTGCCATCCGTTGGTTAACGCGTTGTATCCGTTCTGTACTCACTGCCTCCGTTTTGCTTCCTCTCTATCCAACCAGCATCCGTTTATGGACATTTCATCCGCTCAAAAAGTTTTGAGCTGCTCAAAACTTTTGCGCGGAAAATGTATCCAATTCATCCGTTCTGCATCTGCTAGGCATCCGTTCTGCATCCGTTACGCGTCCGCTATATCCACTAGGCATCCGTTCCACATCCGTGCAACTTGCATCCGCTCGGACGCAGGGAGGAAGCGGAACGGACGCGGAACGGATGCAGAACGGATGCTTAGCAGATGCAGCATGGAAACAAAGCATTTAAAATGGAAAAAACCTTCACAGAGGGGACCTATCTTGGATGTTAAGGATGTCTAGAGGATGCCTAGAGGATGCCTAGCGGAAATCCTATACTGCCTATAAAAAGGGGGAGCAACTCGCCTGCATCGCACTTTCAGAACAGCAGCCCAGCGGTGCAGACCTCTGCAGCCTTCATCTGGCTCTTCCTCTTCCACAGCATCCAGTCATGTCCACCGTGGATCGTAACAAAGTCCTTTTGGCAGCCACCATCCTTCTGTAACAGTGCGAAACCATCTACAGGCTCTGTGAACTCTATTACGGGAAGAAAAAGAGGCGGCCAAGAAGCATCTGGGTACGAAGATGGTTCACCAGAAGAGCAGAGGACGGACTGTACAACAAACTGATGGTGGAGCTCAGGAATGAAGACACTCGTGCATTCCAAAACTTAATGAGGATGCCTCCAGCCATGTTTGACGAAGTTGTGGAGCGGCTGAGACCCAGGTTGACCAAGGCAAACACCAACTTCCTGCCCAGCCTGGAACCTGGGCTAAAGGTGGCACTCACTCTGTGCCACCTGGCCTCAGGGACCACCTACAGGAGCATGCAGTACGGCTGGAGGGTGCCACACAACACCATCAGCATTGTGGTCAGAGAAGTGGTGCAGGCCATCATAGAAGAATACAAGGAGGAGCTCCTCCAGTGCCCCTCTACTGAAGAAGGATGGAAGAAAGTTGCAGAGCAGTGGTATCATAGGTGGAACTTCCCCCACACCGTTGGAGCCATCGATGGCAAGCACGTGGCCTGCAAAGCGCCAGCCAACTCAGGGTCCTCTTATCACAACTACAAGGGCTTCTTCAGCATCATCCTCTTCACCATGGTCGATGCTGACTACAAGTTCATGTACATCGATGCTTCAGGAAACGGATCAGCTTCAGATGCCCAGGTATAAAACACCAGTCACCTCAAGGAGGGGATGGAACGCAACCTCATCGTGGGCTTCCCAGATCCAGACCCCCTGCCCAATGACACGCAAGATGTGCCCTACTTCATCGTGGGGGATGACGCCTTCTCCCTCACAACCTACCTCATGAAGCCCTGCACCTCCAGATGTGAAGAGAGGATTTTCAACTACAGGCTGTCCAGGACAAGGCAGGTGGTGGAGAACGCCTTTGGCATCCTGGCCAACAGGTTCCAGGTACTTCTCACCACCATGCAGCATCGCCCAGAGACCGTGAGGAGGATCGTGGAAGCTTGCTGCATCCTGCACAATCTCATGCGCACCCGCTACCCAGTCTTGCAGAACAGGCTCGTGGACCTCCAACAAGGCAATGGGGACATGAAGCCTGGGGAATGGAGGCAAGGGCGAAACCTGATAGACACTGAGGATGTGCAAGGCCCCAACAGAGCTTCACATGAAGGGAAGAAGCAGCGCAACCTCCTGAGACACTGGTGCAACTCCCCAGCTGGAGCAGTGGAGTGGCAAGACAGGATGATAGATGATTAATGGATGCTTCCTTCAGCCTGTCTCATCACACGGATGAGATTGGGCCATGTATGTTGGGTGGGCCTACAATGAACCGGGCATTTAATAAAGAGTTGTGTTTATGTTGACATGTGTGGTTCATTGATTACATTGTTATTGATAATAAAGGGCCATAGGGATGGCACCTGGGAGGGTGGACCATCCCGTCCCACTATGCTTGCACTGGAGGTTTATCTATCCCACAGCTATTACCCATCCCAAAGGTATCCCTGCCCATCCCACTGCTATCTCAACCCATCCCACTGCTATCTTAACCCATCCCACAAGCATGCAAAGGCTTAAACCATTTCTAAAAGTTTCCACCAAGACTTTATTAAAAAAAAGAAATGAAGTAAGTGTGTGAATCAAAAATAGACTTTATTAACAACAAGCTATAAAACAAAAATGAGTCTCTGGCACTCCTCTTGGTCGCTCAGTCTCAGGGGTGAAGGGTCCAGGTGCTGTGGAGGTGGCTGGTGCTGGAGTGCTTGTCATCAGCTCCTCCAGAAGCAGAAGCAGCAGAAGCCCCAGTCCCAGAAGAGTGAGCCCGTGCTGCAGAAGCCCCAGCAGAACCAGAGTGAGGGCCAGGGGGTGGGATAGTAGCCCTGTCCTTCTTGCAAGGGCTGGCAGCAGATGGCTGAGGCTTGCTGTGCTTCAGCATGGTTGTGGGGTTGCTGGCTGGCAGGGAGGCTGGCAGGAACCAAGGCTGGCAGGAAGGCTGGCAGGGAGGCAGTCACCAAAGCTGGCAGGAACGCTGGCAGGGAGGCAGGCAGCAAGGCTGGCAGCAAGGCTGGCAGGCAGGCAGCCAGCAAGGCTGGCAGGGAGGCTGGAAGCAAGGCTGGCAGGCAGGCAGCCAGCAAGGCTGGCAGGGAAGCTGGCAGCAAGGCTTGCAGCAAGGCTTGGAGGCAGGCATGCAGGCAGGGCAGGCAAGGATGTCAATCCATCCAGCAGCAGGTCTTTCCTCTGAATGGTGACCTGCTTCCGATCTGCTTCCCTTATATCCGCGGGGCTTACGCAATGCATCCTCCCCACATGCGCAATTAATGCTAGGCATCCGTTAGGCTTCCGCTGTACATCTGCTAGGCTTCCGTTCTGTATCTGCTTCATCCTCTCGGCGTCCACTGTGCATCCGCTGTATCCGTTCCGCGTCCACTTTGCTGAGGTCCCCTGGAAGCCTAGCGGATGTGCCATCCGCTCCCATCTGCTTCCATCCGCTGGGCTTCCGTTCCGCATCCGCTTTCCATCCGCCCTGCGTCCTTCCCGCGTCCGTTCCTTTCCGTGTTATCCGCTCCAGTTATGCATTTTTTGCCCCTTCTGAGAGCGGATAACAATGATGGAACATTTTTCTCGTCCGTTGTGTCCTTTTTACTAACGTTTTGCATCCGTTGGGCAGTGTGACAGGGCCTTTACATATAGTTGAAATAATCTGGACCTAATAAATGAAACTGGTGTCTCGCTGATTTAGATGAGAAAATGCCCTCTCTATTAGATAGTTGAATTGACGTCCTGCTATTTTCACTAATTATAGAAATCTATTATATGCGCAATGGCAGATAATAGTTGAAAAAACAGATAGAGCTTCAGAAACATACATCTATGGAGATTCTCAATCATCCAGGTCGTGATTGTCCCATCTATTCCCCACCAGCCAGTCAAAGCTGAAAAAGCTTTTTGGATAAGAAATGAAATGTCTTCAAAGAAAAACAAGAAAGTCCGGCTGCCTCTTGAAAAAGCACTTCAGGAGCATAGTTTATGAAATAAAATTATTTCTTTTTCCTATTCTTATCCCCCCCTCTTTCTAATGATCATAGAAAGAAAGAAAAAAGAATACTGTCTAGAATAATCCTAAACACATTGGTTCTGGGGATTAAGCCTTTCTGAAAGCAATAGGATTAACTTTTGACTTAATTTTAAAATTGGGTGATATTTACATATTCTAACTTCATCAGAATTTGATATTTCACATTTATTAAAAACTAGAATCAATAAGAGTTGATTACATGCCATTTCCATACTAGCATTTTAAAATATATCTATACCAATAGCCACCAACATAATAGTAGATATAAAACTTATTACTTCGATATAACAATTGTAAGATGACACAGACGATACTATACATTACTAGAGGGGAAATCACTGTAAGTACTCCTCAGTACTTTCAGATTTCAAAACAGAGGGGGTAATTCTCCTGATCTCTTACAATTATTTCAGTTGTACAATACAAATTTAATAAATGGTTTCATAATTAATAATCAGTTAAAGAAACAAATGATAGAGGCAAAATTAATGCTACTATAAAAGCTGACATATGTCCATAATATTATGGGAGTAAAATAAATTGTATGAATTATTTGTTGTAGCCAATAAATTGAATATATAGGAAAGAAGAATTAGATGCTTTGGGACCATATTTTCTTTCTCAGAGTCAACAGAAAAATAACATCATTCAAGGTAAATTTTTAGTAAAGAGAATGCATATTTAATTATTCATGTATTAACTGCAGCCAGAATTGTGTTTGCAAAAAACTGAAAAAGTGAAGAGATTCCTACTGATGTGAGTGTAATCAGGAAAATATTAGAATGTGCAAAAATAAATAGGTTAATAATTGCAATTAAAGAGAAGGAACAAACTGAATATTATATGATATGGGAATTATTTTACTGATGGCTAGAGAATAAATATGAAAGTTAGAGACAAAAGAAGATTAGTAAAATATAGAAAATATGTTAACAGAATTAAATACATTAAGATGAGAATTGTTTATAATAATTAGATATGTATATCAATATTAAATCAAGAGTAGAGAATTAATATTAATGTAATGAGTAAGGCTGTAAACACTAATTGTTATTGCACAAGATATTTGTACACAGATGACACACCATTTAATGGAAGATGGGTTGTTTGTATTAAAAATAAAAATTAAAAAATATGATGGGACTAAAATAAATGGCATGAATTCTTTGTTCTAGCCAATAAACTGAATATGTAGGCAAGAAGAATTAGATGTTTTTGGAACATATTTTCCTTCTCAAGGTCAACAGAAAAATAACATCATTCAAAGTAAATTTAGTTCCTCAAAAAGCTTTCTTCTTCAATTTAAGATTAAATAATAACTAACATAGAGAGCTCATATTCCATTAGAGGGAACATCCGTTCGTATTCCATTGACATACATGGCCTTAAATTTAAAACTTAAACTAAATGGAAATTCATTGCCTCATACACTTTGTACCAGTTATCTTAATGGTTCAAAAACTTTGCAGTACTATAATCCTCGAAAATGATAAATGAATTTGTGAGAACATGGAATAAAAACGGTAGCTATGTTGAGATTAATATTGGAATATATATATTCCAGATGCCCCAAAAGATATGGCCTCCCAAAAATACACAAAGAAGGCATACCTCTCAGATGCATAGTCAGGTCCAGAGAGCACCAGTACAAAACCTAGCCAAATAATTAGCAAAACAGCTACAGCCCCATGCTGAAACAGCAGCTTCACAGATACAAAACTCATACCACTTTCTGGAAATGATCAAAGATCTACATGTGGAACAAGAAGATCTGCTTGTAAGTTATGACATGGTTTCACTATTCACTCAAGTCCTGATGAAAGAAACTCTCAAAATCATCAAAAATAAATACCAACCAGCTAAACACCTCATGGAATTAGCAGAACACGGCTTCACTTTAAAAGCATTACAATGATGTAGGATAATACCCGAAGGAAGCTGAACAGCACATATGTAAGTACCCGCGAAAACTTAAAAAAACAAATATCAGACCTCTACAGGGAGGAAATAAATAGCCAGCTCAAAAGCTATGAGAAGCTGGAAGTTAAAAGAGCAGGAATATTATGTGACCTGAAATTCCTACGAAGCTGCAGAGACAACAATGCAACATCAACCTGCTTCAAATTAACATTTCATCACAGCACAGCAGCTACTAAATGTATCCTGAAAAGAACTGAAATGGCTCTTCTCAGGAACGGGGTCCACAGTAAGAGATTCCAATTGGATCAGTTAAACAAAGATTTTCTAGCACTACACTTGGAATTGAGCAGCAAAATCCACCCTCTACTTTGGGATAAGATAAAACAAGTTACAACTTGGAGAGCTGAAACTGAAACCACTTACAAAAATGAAAAACTCTTGAAGAAACTAATGAAATTAGAACACAACAACAAACCCCCCCAACAACTCACAACAACATCTGAAACAATTAGTATATAACTTTTCAAACAGAGAATTCACCAAAACAGAAACAGATGTCCTAACCAAAGGATTCAATTATGCCATAGTACCCAAAAAAATCCCCACAGAATCCATCATATGTGCAGTAGAATCCAGCCTAACCAAATTAAATACAGATGAAGCTGACAGAATAAGACACCAGGTTACAAACATCCTATGCACAAGCAAACCACCCAAAAGCAACTTGCACAAAGATGAATTCAAAGCGCTATAAACCCTGAAAAATCATAACAGCATAATCATACTCCCAGCAGATAAAGGGAATGTCAGAGTAGTAATGGACAGAAAAGATTATGAAACAAAATTGACAGACCTACTCCAAGACTCCACATACAAACCTATAAACACAGACCCAACCACATATCTGGAAAAATTAACCAAGAAGAAAATTATAACCAGCCACATAAGCAAAGAAATCCAACAGACTATCATCCCAAGAGAAAAATCTTGCAGATACCCCAAACTATACGGCCTCCCAAAAATACACACAGAAGGCATACCTCTCAGACCCATAGTCAGCTCCAAAGGAGCACCACAACAAAATCTAGCTAAACACTTAGCAAAACAACTACAGCCCCATGCTGAAACCGCAGCTTCATATGTACAAAACTCATACCACTTCTTAGAAGTGATCAAAGATCTACATGTGGAACAAGAAGATCTGCTTGTAAGTTTCAACATGGTTTCACTATTCATTCAAGTCCCAATAAAAGAAACTCTCGAAATCATCAAAAATAAATACCAACCAGCTAAACACCTCATGGAACTAAAAGAACACTGCTTAACCAACACATTGGTTGGATGTGTATTTCATGTATTTCATATAAAAGGACAAAGATACAAGCAAATTGAAGGAGCCCCTATGGGATCACCACTGTCACCCGTCATTACAAACCTGGTCATGGAAGAATTTGAATCCAGAGCCCTGGCTAATGCCACCCACAAACCCAACTATGGCTAAGATACATCGATGAAACATTTATGATTTGGCCGCATGGAAATAGCACACACCCCAAAATCAAGTTCACCATGGAAACGGAAATAAACAAACAACTACCATTCCTAGATGTACTAATCTACAAAAAAAAACAGAGGGCACACTAGGACACACCGTATACCAGAAGAAAACACACACCAACCGCTACCTCAATGCCCAATCCCACCACCACCCAGCACAGATAAATTCTGTGGCCAAAACATTAATAGCCAGAACCAAACGCCTGGCAGACAAGACACATATAAAGACTGAACTATGCACCCTGACTAAAGTACTGACAGCCAACGGCTTCCACAAAAACAAAATCACCAGCCTGATCCACAAAAACACACTAAGAAAGAATAGAGACCTAGAAGATCAACAGACCTATGGAACAGCTGTCCTGCCCTACATAAGAGGTACTACAGAGAAAATCAGTAAGATACTACACAGGCATCACATCAAAACTGCCTGCAAAACAGACAAAAAAATAGTAGCCATCCTTAGAAACCCCAAAGACAAAATTGACCTGGAAAACCAAGGCATATATGAAGTTTCCTGTGCTTCATTCATGGCCACATAGATTGGACAGACCAATAGAAGAATAAGTACCTGCCTGGATGAACACAAAAATGCAGTAAAAAAACTGGAACACACCTCCTCACAAGTCCAACACATGAAAACCACAGGTCACAACATCAAGTTCAATGGCACCAAAACCCTAGCCACTATAGAAAACTACAGCCACAGAATCATCAGAAAAGCCATAGAGATTGAAAAAAGACCTGAAAGCATGAATAGAACAGATGATTCCACCAGACTGTCAATTATTTGGAAGCCTGCACTCACAAATAAAAAAATCTCTACACCACAAGCCAGACAAACACCTGGGCACAAACAGACTCTCTCTGATACCTCCAGCTCAAACACACCCCAACCAGACACCCAGATGAAACCTAGCTTCCTAATAGATAATAGCCATCCTTTCACGCAAAGCCAAGCTGCACTGAAAGCCTCCCATACAGAAACAGAGTGTTGCCAGGCAATCAAAGCCACAAAATAGACAGAAGAAACCAGAAACACCAATCAAACAAACTCCAAGAACAATAAACACAGACCAAGACTCCCAACCAATCAGGATGTAGAAAAAAACATCCTTGCACAGCAATAGGCTAGCCTCAAACTTAAAACCAAGAGCCTGACCCACATACACACCACATACAATGAGGATGTAGAAAAAAAACATTCTGCCATAGTTATAGGCTAGCATCAAATTTAAAACCAACTGCTGTGAGACCCTGAGCCACATACAAAATCTATACAGAAGCCTGATGATGGCAGATGAGATTCTGCTGAAACGTTGCTACAACTTTAAAAGCACTACAATGACGTGGGATAATAACCAAAGGAAGCTGAACAGCACATATGTAAGTACCCGTGAAAACTTAAAAAAACAAATATATATATATATATATATATATATATATATATATATATATTTATATTTATATTTATATTTATATTTATATTTATATTTATATATGTGTGTGTGTGTGTGTGTGTGTGTGTGTGTGTTATTCAGCTTTCTTCGGGTATTTCCCACGTCATTTTAGTTGTGCTTTTAAAGCGCCTGTCAAATTGGCCGACGGATGCAAAACATTTGTAAAAAGGACACAGCGGACGAGAAAATGTTCCATCCGTTGTTATCCGCTCTCAAAAGTGCCCCGAATTTGCATAACCAGAGGGGACAACAACGGAAAGGAACGGACAGGAGGAGGATGTAGAGGGGATGTAAAACGGATGCTCCACGGAAGCTTAGCGGATGGAAGCGGATGGAAGCGGATGGCACTTCTCCAGGGCTTCCGGGGGAGCACAGCGAAGTGGACGCACAACGGAAAGAGTGGATGCAGAGCGGAAGCCTAGCAGATGCCTAGCGGATGCCTAGCGGATGCAGAGCATTCACTGCACACGCGGGGAGGATGCATTGCATCAGCCCCGTGGATATAAAGGGAAGCAGCTTGGAAGCAGGTCACCATTCAGAGGAAAGACCTGCTGCCAGACACAGCTCCAGCCAGCCAGCCAGCCAGCAACCCAACAACCCAACAACCATGGGTAAGAAGAGAAAGCCTCTGCCATCTGCTGCCAGCCCTGGCAAGAGGGACAGGGCCACCATCCCACCCCCTGGCCCTGACTCTGTTTCTGCTGGGGCTTTTGCTGCTGGGGCTGACTCTTCTGGTGCTGCAGCTTCTGCTGGTGCTGCTCTTGGTGCTGGTGCTTCTGTTGGTGCTTACTCTGCTGGCACTGCTCCTAGTGCTGGGGCTTCTGCTGGTCCTTATTCTGCTGGCACTGCTCCTGGTGCTGGTGCTTCTGCTGATGCTTACTCTGCTGGTGCTGCTCCTGGTCCTGCTGGTGCTCCTGGTCCTGCTGGTCCTGCTGGTGCTCCTGGTATTCCTGGTCCTGCTGGTGCTGCTGGCACTGCTGGTGCTTACTCTACTGGTGCTGCTCCTGGTCCTGCTGGTGCTGCTGGTGCTGGTGGTGCTGCTGGTCCTGCTGGTCCTGCTTTTGCTGCTACTGTTGTTATTGTTGCTGCTGCTGCTGCTGCTGGTGTGGAGGAGCAGCCTCTACAACCTCGAAGCCCCTCTGATGAGGGCCCATATGGCCCTGCCAGAGGGAGGAAGAGGCAGACACAGAAACGGGAGAGGAGGCAATACTCAATCAAAGAGGAACATGAGGAGGAGATGCTGGAATGGCTGAGGGAGAATGAATATCTTTGGCGGAAGGGACAGAGGCTCTATCAAGACACCAAAAGGAAGCAGGCTGCTTGGAGAGAGAAGGCAGAGAGCCTGGGCTACACTTTGGAGGTGCTCCTCGGCTGGTGGAAGCACATGCACACCTGGTACGGGAAGCTGCACCTCAAGAAATCTGGCCAGGCCACAGTCAAGCTGATGGACTGAGAGACCTACATGATGGCCAAGTGCAGCTTCTTGGATGGTGAGATCCGCCACTGAGGAGAAGCCCCTCTCACAACCCTCTCTCTCAGGCAGCCCGCTGAGAGCCAGTCCTCTTCTGGCCAAGAGTCAGCTCCTGTGTCCAGGCAGGTATTTGTGGACCGTGCCATGACGGAGAACCCCCCAACAGCTGCACTCCCCATGGTGGAGCATGTGGAGGTCCCCCTGACGCAGTGGGAGCAAGGAGAGGGCACTTCCACCAGAGGCCAACCCACATCCACCCCCAGCTCCACCTCCACAGAAAGGCAGAGAGGCAGACTGGAGTGGCAGAGCCACACTGTCCTGCTGGAGATCAGGGACACCATCAGAAGCAGTGTAGATCTCCTCTCTCAGCTAGTACACACCAACGTCCCGTCTTCCAACCGCAAGCCTTTCCTCACCTACATCAACCAGACCGTCATGAACATGTCGGAATCACAGTACCAGGTGGTAAAGGACAGGATCATCGTTCTTCTTCACAACCCTCCTAACCCAGCTGAACCTGCTCCCACCCAGTCCAGGCCTGCTCCTTCACCCCAGGTGATGTCACTGCCCTTCCAAGGCTTTCCACAGGCCCTCACCTACCAAGGCTGTGGCTACCAGGAGCTCCAGCAGCACCGGCAGCCCTTCCCAGTCCAGGCACAGGTACTTGATGCCACCAATGCCACCCAGGCCACCGATGCCAGCCACGCCACCGATGCCACCCATGGCACAGATGCCACTCAAGCCACAGATGCCACCCACACCTCACCTCACTCAGTTGCAGATCAGATATCCCCGCTACATTGCTCCTTCCTCCACCCCACAGCCAAGCCCGGCCTCAGAATATCTGTCATTGGTATTGGGACTGACACCCCATGTCCTGGAGGAAGGGGCTCTCAACATCACAGGACTGAGCCAGCTCTCTGAGAGCTTCCTCCACACACCGTCCCTTGTTGTCCTCTCAGGGCCAGGCATCCCAATGATGCCTCAGACCAGCACTCCAGCAGCAGCCACCTCCACAGCACCTGGAACCTTCAACCCTGAGACTGCGCACGCCTCAGAGAGACCAAGAAGAGTACCAGAGACTGGGTGGCTACCTGTTGACTTTATCTTTGCTTAAGACACTTGGGTCATTTTGCTTTTACAGTTTGTTATTAATAAAGATTATCTTTGCTTCACACACTTGCTTCATTTATTTTAGTAAATAAAGTCTGGGTGGAAACTTTTAGAAATGGTTTAAGCCTTTGCATGTTTGTGGGATGGGTTAATATAGCAGTGGCATGGGCAGGGATACCTTTGGGATGGGTAATAGCTGTGGGATAGATAAACCTCCAGTGCAAGCATAGTGGGACTGGATGGTCCACCCTCCCAGGTGCCATAACTATGGCCCTTTATTATCAATAACAATGTAATCAATGAACCACACATGTCAACATAAACACAACTCTTTATTAAATGCCCTGTTCATTGTAGGCCCACCCAACATACATGGCACAATCTCATCCGTGTGATGAGACAGGCTGAAAGAAGCATCCATTAAGCATCTTTCATCCTGTCTTGGCGCTCCACTGCTTCAGCTGGGGAGTTGCACCAGTGTTTCAGGAGGTTGCTTCTTCCTTTCACATGAAACTCTGCTGGGGCCTTGCACATCCACAGTGTCTATCAGGTTTCGCCCTTGCCTCCATTCAACAGGCTCCAAGTCCCCATTGCCTTGTTGGAGGTCCACCAGCCTGTTCTGCAAGACTGGGTAGTGGGTGCGCATGAGATTGTGCAGGATGCAGCAAGCTTCCACGATCCTCCTCACGATCTGTGGGAGATGGTGCATGGTGGTGAGAAGTACCTGGAACCTGTTGGCCAGGATGCCAAAGGCGTTCTCCACCACCCGCCCTGCCCTGGAGAGCCTGTAGTTGAAGATCCTCTCTTCACGGGTGAAGCATCTGGAGGTGTAGTACTTCATGAGGTGGGGTCTGAGGGAGAAGGCGTCATCCCCCACAATGAAGTAGGGCACATCTTGTGTGTCGTTGGGCAGGGGGTCTGGATCTGGGAAGCCCATGATGAGGTTGTGTTCCATCCCCTCCTTGAGGTCACTGGTGTTGTATACCTGGGCATCTGAAGCTGATCCGTTTCCTGAAGCATCGATGTACATGAACTTGTAGTCAGCATTGACCATGGCAAAGAGGAGGGGCACTGGAGGAGCTCCTCCAGGTATTCTTCAATGATGGCCTGCACCACTTCTCTGACCACAATGCTGATGGTGTTGTGGCACCCTCCAGCCGTACTGCATGCTCCTGTAGGTGGTCCCTGAGGCCAGATGGCACAGAGTCAGTGCCACCTTGAGCCCAGGGTGGAGGCCGGGCCGGAAGTTGGTGCTCTGCTTGGTCAACCTGGGTCTCAGCCACTCCACAACTTCGTCAAACATGGCTGGAGGCATCCTCATGAAGTTCTGGAATGCACGAGGGTCTTCGTTCCTCAGCTCCAGCATCAGCTTGTTGTACAGTCCGTACTCTGCTCTTCTCCCAATCCATCTTCGGACCCAGACACTTCTTGGACGCCTCCTTTTCTTCCCATAGAACAGTTGAAAGAGCCTGTAGATGGCTTCGCTCTGTTGCAGAACAATGGTGGCTACCAAAAGGAGTGTGTTACGATCCATGTTGTAGATGACTGGATGCTGTGGAAGAGCAAGATGAAGACTGAAGAGGTCTGCACCGCAGGGCTGCTGGACTGAAATTGAGATCCAGGTGAATTTCTCCCCCGTTTTATAGCAAATATAGGTTTTTTGCTAGATGTCCTTTTTTATCCTCTAGACATCCTGCAGACATCCTAAATATCCGAGATAGGTCCCCTCTGCGAACATTTTTTCCGTTTTAATGCTTTGTATGCGAGCTGCATCTGCTTTCATCCTTTCTCCGGCTATGCTACTAATGCTTTGTGTCCATTCCGCGTCCGTTTCGCTTCCTCCCTGTGTCCATTTTCTGCTGGAGCGGATGCTAGTTGCACGGATGCACAACGGATGCCTAGCGGATATAGCGGATATGTAACGGATGACGACCGATGTAGAACGGATGTTTCCCGTATGCATTGCGGATGCAGAATGGACGCGTTGGATACTTTTTCCGCTCAAAAAGTTTTGAGCAGCTCAAAACTTTTTGAGCGGATGGAATCTCAGTCAACAGATTCTGGATGGATAGAGACGATGAAAAACGGAGGCAGTGAGTTCAGAATGGAAGCATTGTGTTAACCAACGGATGGCAAGTGTTTCTCTCCATTTTACATCCTCTTTCCATCCGTTGGTGCAGTGTGACATGGGCTTAAAGTTGTAGCAACGTTTCAGCAGAATCTCATCTATTATAACAATTGGAAAATACCCAGACAAAGCTAAATACCATACATGTAAGTAGCCACGAAAACTTAAGAATAGATAGATAGATAGATAGATAGATAGATAGATAGATAGATAGATAGATAGATA
>BLBF01000019.1:30442571-30470443 GCA_015471245.1 Laticauda colubrina
TATATATATATATATATATATATATATATATATATATATATATATGGACTGCACACTGCACTTTGTTTATTTATCCAAGGCTCTTATTATGACTCTCTTCTCCAGCAGCTTCAAAGCCAAGCCTCAAGTGTTGAAACATTGATAAGAGTCCAGGAAAACACCTGTAATAATATTTTTCTCTGCTCTCCCTCCATCTTATCACATTAAAATGTCCTTGAGAAGGAGTGTTTATACATTTCTCCCCAGTTCAAATAAAATATTTTCAAGCCTCGAGTTGGCAGTGTTGCACAGTCTCTTAATACTTTTTTCCCCCCTCAGCCAGAAAGAAAAGTAATGTATACAAAACTCAGAGGGAAAAAAAAAAAAACACAAAGGGGGCCTCTATCCTAAAGAAAATTAAAAAATCAAAAGAAGCATAAAAATATATATAAGAAAAAATTCAATCTGATCAGCTACAAAATCACATTAAATTCCTCAGAGAAAAAAATAGTAAGGAAAGAATCCAAGCCTCAATTTGACATCACTTTAAAAAACGCCGCTCAAGGAGATTCCAGTCAAAGAAAAATAAAGGTTTCTTCTTTGTTCAGGATATCCTTTCAGGTCTCAGCCAATTTGCAATACAAAAGGAAGTTTCTCACCCAGCCAACACACCCTCTCTCCAGCCTCTTTCTTTTCGGAGCTGTCCCGACTTCAGCAGCTTTGGAGGCTGCCTTTTCACCGCCAGTAAAAGGGCTTCTCCTGGATCAAACCAGAGATTTTGCGATATCTCTGGGATCCTGGGACTGTGCCCTTCACAATCCCCGTCTCTACGGGACGGTTTAGGTCCATTAGGACCGACCAGGGGTGAAAATATCAGCTGCGATCTCAGAGCCCCGAGATCGCAGCTGTAGCACCGAGACGAGGCTCCGCCTTCTCCACAGTGAGTCTTTTATTTGCTCTTTTTGATTGTTATTGTTTTCAGAGTTTAATTTAAACGGTTCTTTATTGATTTCTTGCATTTCCCCCCCCGTCTTTGGTTTGAATTTCATTGTGTTTTTCTATGTGTGGTTGTGTGTTTGCATTTCGTTCTATGTTTCGGGAACGAAGCTGGTCTATGTGCCGCTTCCAATCCCTGCCGTCGTCTACCGTTAGTTGGTAGGATTTGGGGCCTGTTATTTATGTAATTTGTCCGGGTAGCCATAATGGGTCCCCAGTAAAATTTTTAGCATAACTAAGTCGCCTATTGCAAAGGTCCTGCATCGGGTGAAGGAGTCGGGGGGGGTTTCTGGTGTGAAATTTGGGTGCAATCTATCTAGATGCGACCTTAGTTTCCTTCCCATCAGTAATTCTGCTGGGGTTTTGTTGGTTGTAGTACTGGGTGTGATATGTTGGAGGGTGAGTAATCGATTTATTTTATTTTGGATATCCCCAGTGTCTATTTTTTCTAAACCCTCCTTGGTAAACCTGACCATTCTCTCTGCCCTACCGTTTGCAGCTGGGTGGGCCGGCACGGTTAGGGCATGTCTTATACCTAGGGAGGCTAGGTATTGCTCGAATTGGAGACTGGTTAATTGTGGCCCATTGTCGGACACTAGGACGTCCGGTAGGCCATGGGTTGCAAAGAGTTTGTCAAGTTGTTTTATAACAGTTTCTGTTGTCGTAGATGGCATAATTTTTACCTCCAGCCAATTAGAGTATGCATCCACGACAATCAGAAACATATGCCCCTTGGTAGGACCCGCAAAATCAATGTGGATTCGTGACCAGGGGCCTCTTGGGGTTTCCCAGTCTCTTATGGGTGCTTTTGGCAGGGACGGCCTGATTCTTTGGCATTTATTGCACAAGTTTACCCAGTATTCGATGTCTCTATCTATACCCGGCCACCAAACATAGCTTCTAGCAAGGCTTTTCATTTTAACTATCCCTGGGTGGCCTTCGTGAAGCATACCCAGTACTTTGGTTTGTAATTTGTTAGGAATAATTACCCGATCACCCCACAATAAACAACGTTTTTGGATTGAGAGTTCAGTTTGTCTGGTCCGGAAAGGTTTAAAGTTCTCAGTTTTTTGGTTTTCCGGCCAGCCTTTACCTACCCAGTTAAGTACGCGGGCAGTCAATGGGTCTTTTGCGGTGGCTCTGGCGACATCATTCGCAGATATGGGTAGATCGGGGCAAGTCTCTATTTGCAATACTGTCATTGTTGGTGCCGGGTCTTCCTCTATTGATGGCAATGGTGCTCTGCTCAAAGCGTCTGCATGGGAAATTTGTTTCCCTGGGCGATGTGTCAGGGTATAGGAATAGGCTGCTAGGAACTCTGACCATCTAGTCATTCGTGGGGACAGAATATTCGGTGTAGGTTTGTTTCCCACCAAAATTCCTAGTAGCGGTTTATGATCTGTTACGATTTGAAAAGTTCTTCCATATAGGTACATGTGGGAGCATTTCACTCCAGCGACAATTGCTAGAGCTTCTCTGTCCAACTGGTTGTTACGCTCGGCTTTGGACAGTGTCTTAGAATAGTATGCGATGGGTGCCTCTCTCCCATCAGGCAATTGGTGGCTCAGGATGTCACTGACTCCGTATGGCGAGGATTCACAGGTCACCGTCAATGGCAGTGTGTTGCTAAACTGGATAAGAACGGTGTTTGATGTTAATAAGTCTTTTATTCCTTGGAAAGCTTTTTTTTCTCTAAGCCCCCATGTCCAAATTGTTTTTTTGTCCAGTAATCGATGCAAAGGTTCCGCTATAGTGGCTTTTTGGGGTAGGAACACATTATAAAAGTTTTTCAGTCCCCAAAATGCCTGCAGCTCAGTTTTATTCTTTGGTTCTGGTGCGTCTTTTATAGCTCTTACTTTTTTTTCGGTGGGGTGTATGCCCTCTCCATCAATTAAATATCCTAAGAACTCGACGCGATCAGTCATTAGGCAGCACTTTTTTTTCTTTACTTTAAGGCCAGATTCTCTGAATTTATTTAGGACCTCTTTAAGTCTTTTCTTTAGTTGTGTTGCATCCTTGGCTGAAATTAGGACGTTGTCAAAGTATGGCATGACCCCTCTTATGCCATTTAGCAGGCATTCCATGAGGCTCTGGAAAACGCCTGGGGCTATGCTTACTCCAAATTGGAGCCTGTTACATTTGAATGCCCCTTTGTGAGTCACTATTGTTTGTGTTTCCTCCGTTAAGGGGTCTACTGGGAGCTGTTGGTATGCCTGTGCCAGGTCTAGTTTGGCGAAAACCTTTCCTCCCCCAAGAGAGTGCAGTAGGTGTTGCACAACTGGTACCGGGTACGCGCTCTGTTGCAACGCATGGTTCAGGGTAGCCTTGTAGTCACCACAGATTCGAACCGACCCGTCTGGCTTAATTGGTGTCACAATTGGTGTTTCCCATTTAGCGTGGTCGACTGGTTCTAAAACCCCTTGATCTATCAATTTATTTAGTTGTTCCTCTATTTTTTCTTTTAAAGCAAAAGGGACCCGTCTGGCCTTTAGTCTTTTAGGGGTTATCTGTGGGTCTAAACTAAATGAAATGGGGGTTCCCCGATACCTGCCTAGGGAGCTGTTGAAGACGTCCTGGAATACTCAGATCAGGTCTTCTTCCCAGTCAGTTGTGGCCACCCGGACTACTCCGGTCATCCCGATGCCCAATGGTGCGAACCATTCGATACCCAGGAGGCTTGGTCGATCTCGGTCGACTATTGTTAGTGGTAGTACTGCGACATGTTGCCTGTAAGTAATTCGAAAATGTCCCAGGCCGATTACAGGAATTCGGTTTCCCTGATAATCTTTGAGGGTTAGTTTTTGTTTCTGGAGTTCCTTAATTCTGATGTCAGGAATTAGTTTTTTGAGGGTGTCCCACGACACCATAGATAGGAACAATCCAGAATCAACTTCCATCTCGCAGGGGCTGTTTTCGATCTTTACAACTATTTTTACTTTCTTCCCGCTTTCCGTCTGAGCGCTTCCGATAGTGAAAGTTTGGTATGCTTTCTCCCGGTTAGTGGCTTGCCTGTTTCGCTGCCACTTTCTCTCGGAGAGTCTTGGCTCAGGCTTTGCTGGGGAGTCGTTTCGTCTCTTTGGGCTGTAATTCTTTTTGTTTCTGCAGACTTTCTCGATATGCCCCGTTTTCTTGCATGCTCCGCAAATGGCATTGAGGAATCTGCAATCGACTCGGGGATGGTTTCCCCCGCAGCCAGCACATTCCCACCGATTTCTATTTTCGCGGCCTTTCTTGTTAGCATATAGGTGGTGGATTTCGTCGTCTTCCTCCCCGGATTCTGACGTCTCTTCGAGTTCTTCGTAATGAGTGGGAGGTTGTTTTTTTCCTCTGGCCGGGCTTTTTTCATCATTACTTGCATTCATTTGTTTCATCTTATCAGCCGATTTTTTGGAGGCTTCAGCAGCCGAGGCTTCTGCAATAGCTTCGGCTACTGATATGTTGGGTTTGTTCAGTAGTTTGCTCTTTATGATTGAGTTTCTTAACCCCAATATCACTCGATCCCGCATCGCTTCATCTAAGTTAAGAAACTCGCACGCTCCCCCTATTTGGCGTAGTGCGGCTACAAAATCAGCGATGGTTTCGCCTTCTTTCTGGTCTCTCCGCTTTATCAAGTTTGACACTACTGGTGCAAAGTGGGCCTTTAATGTTTTTTGGAGCTCCGTCCACGTCAGTTGTTTGACATCTCGGGGCTTTGCCAAAGCCTTGGCCATTTTAAAAATCGTGGGCCCACAGTGTGTCAAGAAGACGGCTCTTTTTCGTTGGTCTGAGATTTCCTCCATCTCATTGCTCTCTAGGTACATCTGGAAACGGTCTACGTAAGATTCCCAATCTTCTTCATTGGGGTTGAAGGGTGCAGGCAGCACATTGTTTCCGGCCATTTCTCTTTGTCTGGCTTGTCTGTCACCGCGTGCTCCGTCTCGTGTTTAGGAGGATCCCATCCTCATCGCCAGTGTTCCGTCCGGAAAAACGCGAGGTAGACCGGGTTCCAACAACAAGTCTTTATTTATAGTACAGTTGCAAAATGGAACATTGGCTCAAGCCGCGACAGCCCTTTTATACTTTTCTGTCTGCTGGCTTGTAGCCAATGGCATTCATTTGATTTTGCTGCCTTTGGGCAGCTTTGGGTATTGGTTCTTTTTGAACCTATTCCCATTAGTTTTTAGTGACCAATCAGAATGGGTTATTTGGATTCTACTATTTATATACAGAACACCACCCTCCTGGTTTAATTGATACTGCATTTGTGTCAGCAGGTATGATTTTTCCAGGAGAGCCAAGCCATCACAGCTGCTTCTATGCAACCTTAACTTAAATTGTTTTAATGCATCTTGTCTTGCAGATCTCAAGGCAATTAAGAGGTTATAGGATGCTTTCACATTTGAGTATGAAATTACATTTCAGTTTGCTGCACTGATACTTTTATTAAGGAAATCTCTTAGGTGCATTTTTATATCAATTAAGGTGAATATTCATGTCCCAGTATAATGTTGCAAGAACCAATCTGGGTCAGCCACTAGGACCAAAGATTTTTTCTTCCGTGCTTTTGGACGTGTGGCAAGAAATATCCATCTGGTTCAGTTCCAATCCTGGAGAAAGGCACTGGAGACAAAATGGAAGCTGAAGGCTGATTGGAAATATGGTTTAATAATGAAGCATATGGGAGGTTCTGGCCAGTTTATCACATGGAGTTGAGAGTGGGGGGATTTTATACTTTCTCTTTGCACTTGGACTTTGCACTTGGGTTTTGCACTTCCTGTTCCTGTGCAAGAACATGTATTCTATTGGCTGTTGAAGGGGTCATATAGGTTGTCTAAACTCCCAGTTTTGGTTGAAGTTTGACTGTGAGATTATGCATTGAAGAGGCTTGTGTTCTGGAAGGATGTTGGGAAATTCCTATTATTGGCTTTTAAAAAAATTATTTATTTATTGGAATTCCTCAAACAAAAATGAGAACAAGAATAAGAGAAGAAAAATACAATGACAGAGACAATTGCATGTTAGTGCATTTATGCACATCCCCTCTACTGACCACTTAAGTATGAAGTGATATGAAGTAAGCTTTGTCCTGGTTTCGATCTTGAGTAAGTGCTAATCCTATTACTCTACCTTTGTTCAGACTTTGCTGCACAGCATTTACCAAATATCCTGTCTTGAATGGATTTCTCCCTGCAGTATTTGCTTTGCCTATGAATAGAGATATCTGTCTCTTTATCTCTTAAGTATTGACATCATCTGTGGGCTACTAAGAAAAGATGAGAGCTGCTTTCTCCTTCTAAAACAAACTTCTTATCCAGGGAAATATAATATTCTGCCTTTTTAATATTTCTCAAAATATTTTATTTTTCTAGCAGGGAGTGGCTTCCCTCAGACTTGTGCTGAAGCCCATCTTCAAGGGAACTTGTCTCTAGAAAAGATGGGCTCCAGGATGAGTCTGAAAGTTTGGAAGACAAAACCTCTGGTCCCAGTGACCGACCTAGATTGGATCCTGCATTTTTATAACCTGAATATCCCAGATCAATAACAATTGATAAACCAGAGACAGTTTATCTTAGCTAGCATGACTTACCTCTTTTGCTTGACCTATGTACCTAAGAGACCATTCACATAATTTTTAATATCAAATATAGTTTTGATTTGAAGTAATATACTCATCTATATATCAAGCCATTGACAGAGCTTTTATTATAATTTTCAACTACGTTCCATTGAAGTATTATCTCAAACAATAAGCAAATCAAATATATCTTACTATTAATTCATCTACAGAGCAAATAAATTCGTTCCAAGCTTTCTTCCATTCTGAAGGAAACTTCAATTTTTTTGTATGATTCTTAAGGAATCTTAAGTTTTCTAATAATTTTCTTGACAATGTTTTGGTGCTTCCCTTAATCACTTTAGGCCAAAGTGGCTGACATCAGCCTTTCTGCTACACAATATATAAAAATTTTGATTACAGTTAAATGTGATTCTAATCAGAAAAAAAAGGGATATTGATGGCTTATATGATAAGAAAAAACTCAGTCAAAAGTAGGAGTTAGTTGAAGAAAGGGCTTGTTTATAGTAGCAAAAGAAGGCCAAGAAGTTTAAATAGTAAATATAATTTGGTGACTATAAATAAATAGATTATAATTCAACTGGAATATCCCAATAGTTCATGACAAATAAATACCAATGATTTATTTTTGTTTTCAAATTTGCATCTGGAAATGTGTGTGTGTGTGTGTGTGTGTGTGTGTAAAGTTTTACTGAAACACAGGAAACCAAGGAAGCGGCAGATTGCTAAAAAGAAGGTTAAGCAGTAGAAGACATTTTCTCTATCTAATTGAATTTGGATTATATAAATCTTGAAGAAATGTTTGGCATAATACCTTTTTTTTGTAATTGATTAAACTGAACCTTTAAATTTTTCAACTCATAATATTTGCATCTATGAAGAAATTAGGGAAGCAGATGGCTCCATAGTACTAAATCTCTTTTTCAGATTATTAGAACAACCAGGAATCTTCACCCATGATGGGTGCACAGTTCCACACACTTCAAAAGAGATGCTGTCATTTGATTAAATCAATTAGGTTTAGGGATGACTGTGACATTTTCTGTTGCTTTCCAGCCAATTTGCACATTTCAGAAAGATGGTTTTGAATACTATAAACACCTGCTATGCAAGCAATAAAACAAGGAAAGAGGGGGAAGGGATTGCAAACTCATGCTGACTAAAGAGACAACATATCAGTTATTCCTTTCAATTTTTATTATAAATACAAGGCTTTCTTAATTGCAGATGTTTCTGGTTTGTGTTTGAGAACAAAAGAAAAATCAAGTTAGCAAAGCTTCTACATATTCATGTGTACATTTAGCTCTTAGACCTTGTTCTATTTTGTCCAACTCCACTAATCTGAGATCATAAAACATAACCAACAAACACTAGGAAAGAACCAGGGCACAAATATAAGAGAAAGAAGTTTCCTGCTGAGGAAGCACAAGCCTGAAAGCTTGAAAAAACAAACCTTTGGACTGGATCCTACACATTATTCTGGGACACATATATTTACCTTTATTCACAAGAACCAAGAAATATCACCAGTCTTCCCAATGCCTCCATCAGAACATTGGTGTGCTAACCATTTTATGAGATATAGAAAGTGACTATTGTAAAATAGTAGCTCGTCAGTGATGAACATCTCCCATCCCAATCTTATATTGTACTTTTCTTATTTTGAACATGAGAAAAATCCCATACATATGCCTGGGTTGGCCAACCATGTACTCCCATAGAAAATAGGCAGAAATTAGTTTAACTAAACAAATACACAAATATAAATATATAAATGAAAGATAAACTTAAACAAGTAAGAAAGCTCAAGGTCATTAAAGCAATTGTTGTTTCCAATAATTAATAAAAGGTAAAGATTCCCCTCGCGCATACATGATAGTCATTTCTGGATCTAGCGGGTGGTGCTCATCTCCGTTACAAAGCCAAAGAACCAGCACTGCCCGAAGACATCTCTGTGGTCATGTGGCTGGCATGACTAAACACCGAAGGCACAGGGAATGTTGTTACCTTCCCACCAAAGTGGTCCCTATTTTTCTACAGTACTTGCATTTTTACATGCTTTTGAACTGCTAGGTTGGCAGAAGCTGGGACAAATAACGGGAGAACACTCTGTTACATGGTGCTAGGGATTTGAACCACCAAACAGCCAACCTTTCTGATCAACAAGCTCAGCATCTTAGCCACTGAGCTACTACATCCCTGATATTGTCCCTAATATTGACACACATACAATTTTTGCACCTGAGAGTCCTACAAAGCCATTAAAATCTTCTCTTACACAAATTTTATGTACTATTACTATGAGAGATGAGAAAGGCATTTCTCCATGCACCCTGTCTCTTCTATGACTAAAAACATCAAATCTTCATTTCTTTGATATCTCCATGAGCTTCCTAAAATTAGGATAATGTCATTTTTATTAACAGACCACAAAGTAGTGGTTGTTCAATTAAAAAAAAAATCCTTACTAATCTCCAAACAAAAATTTTCCTTTCTGAGCTGAATAAGAAACTCACAGTGAATTAATTTAACATAAACAAATCCTTAGCCTATGCCAGATAGAAAGTAAGAAACCAGTCTGTGAGAGAATGCATATCTGGTCTTAGGATGGGGAAGGGAACAATGATTCATTGAAAGAGAGGGAAAGGCGATTAATTGGGTCCTAACAAAGTGAAAACTCTGAGAATGAAACTCAAAGTAACCCTGCCTTGATTTTATTTGGTGCAAGATGCAGCAGACTGAAAGTATTCAATATTCTATTCTTCTTCCCTAAAACACTAAAGTTTCCTGTTGCCTGTTTCTTGATTTTTACCTACTTCAAAGAGCTGACACAATTAGATGTGAAATGCTGGACCATTTTCATTTACAGAATTAAAAGCCTGCCCACTCATCCTTGAGTTAACAGAAAATATATCAGCATGATATTTTCTGGGTCTTCTGCCAGTCCTTACTCAATCTCTGTGCTCTCTGTTCCACGTCACTCCCTTCCAATGTCCTAAAATAAAATATAACAAAATCAGTTTTTATACATCATACATTTTCCCCAAAACACTGAGATCCTGTATTATATGTTTCTTAGATAATGTAACAAATACTAAATTGCCTTATGCCATACTGCTTTTGTTGCTGGGTGAAAATAATTCTAATTGTTCCTTTATCCTAATTATTATTCAGTTTAATTATTAAAATGAGTTATTCTATAATACTTCAGTTTTATTCAAAAATTACTACTTCTTCATCAGAGTATATCAGGGTTTCTTTTACAACTCCATTTATAATTCTTACATAATTTTGACTGTACTTTAATTAATCTTTTTTTTTTGCCTAGAATTAAGAATCTCAATTAAGAACTTTTTTAGAACTGTCATTTTTGCTGCAAATCAATTCTACTAATTTAATAGTGTTTAAAATTGATATAAAATTACAGTTGTTCTTTCTCAAGAAAATGCTCATTTTTAACAAAGATAGTTTTGTTTGATTTCATTCCTATAAAACAATATAATTATTTTAATACATTAATTATGATATGATGACAAAAAAATTGCAACAGCACTCATTTGTCAAAATTTAAGATAGTTTTGGATGGCTTCCTTCATCTGACACTCCTCCCCTCCAAATTAATATCATTCTATGACAGAATGGACAGAGATAGGAACTGCAATCTGGAAAAGCAATATAAGAAAGGTTGCTTTGAACTAGGCTAAGAGAGGAAGTATAAGTAATTTCTTATCACAATGAAATATGTCTGATTAAAGTGAATCAAAATCCACTCAAATGAGAGTTTTAGTTCTTCCTTAGATGTGGAGGATGATTTTTAGATCGGTCATTTTCAACCAAATTCAGCTGGAAGAGTTGTTGTTGCACAGAAAATAGAAAGAAAAAAAATGTTATATGGTCCTGAATTGTACAATATAATGGTGGGATATACTGTAAACCAGGGGTGTCAAACTCACATCATCACTGCAACATCATATGAGTTATTGGGACTTTTTTTCCCTTTTGCTAAACTGGGTGGGAGCTGGGCCAGCACGTGATGCATCCAACCCATGGGCTACAAGTTGACAGCCCTGCTGTAAATCAAATAAACACATTTTATATTCAAAATGTCTGCTATTTCAGAGAGTAGAAGAAGAAAGGTCCATGTAATTATAACAGAATGAATAGTGTTTTATTTGGTTTAGGGCAAGTTATCAAAACTGTATTTTAAAAATCAATGGGTACAAAAACTTAAATGAATACAATTTCAGAATTATCAATCTGGCACAGTTATATTGAGCCAATTCTACTGTAGAAACTATGCAAATCTGAACATAATAACCTAAATTTAATTAAAGGTTTGTATTACTTACATCAAGGTTTCCTGTACTATTTTCATAAATAGTAGATTTAATAAATGAAGAATTTTGTGAACAGTGAAATAGTCAGAAAATCAAAAGCAACAAGATAATATCAGTTTCATATACAGTAAGATCTTACAAAGAAAATTTCTACATCCAAATGCATTTTTCATGCCAAGCAAACCAAAATTATATTCTTTGAGTAAAAAATGCTGGATAGCTAAATTTTATAGAGAGATTTGCAGACATTTATTTAATATAAGGTTTACAGTGTACTTATAAGATATGATTAGTAGAATTAATAAAGACTCAAGTTTCAGCCTTTTAAAGATATAGATTTGAAGAAACTTTGGAAATTGTAAGAGATACATTGTTGTGTACTATATTCTACCATTAAGCTATACAGTTTGAAATGCATCAGATAATGTTCTTTGGAACTGACTATTGTTAGGAGTGCTGTGTTATCAGAAACATGAGAATGATATGACTAGGCAGAAGCTGACTCAAGAGAAAAAAGGCATAAGACAATAAATCAAAATGATCAGCTTGTCAAATGAGAAACAACAAAAGCATTAAAATCCCTAGAAATGCCTTGATAGAATTGGTGGAATTTGGGCAGCCCTGAAAAATCAGGTTAAAATGATGGTGCTATTCTCCACAATCCACAAATAAAGAAAATCTCATTAAGTTCAATTACTTACTCCAAGTAACGCTCATCTAAACTTGAAAGTGCCAAAATTGAAATAAATACAAGTGACCAAATCGCCTTCAGCATCCATCACTGTGAGATAAGAGGTAAAAGAGAAGGATCAAATCAGACAGCAAAGGCTAAAAGCAGGAAAGCCAATTAAATCTGAAGTCAGCTTTTTGTGGGGAAACCATGGTATTTTAGTTGAACAATGAACCATGGAAATAGACAAGAGACTAGCTCAGCAACTCTAGAAGGGGATTCAAGAATGGGGAAAAGTCAGAATAGAAACTGAGAAAAAGAATGTGCAGGAAAGAACAGAGCAGGGAAATATAATTAAAGAATGGAGGAAAGACAGCTTGAATGCAATAATGAGCAATTTTTACTCTAAGATTATCTAATTTTTTACTTACAACATCTAGTTCACTATTTATTTTGAAATTCATTTTATTGAAAGTTATTTGCTGGAATTTAGCTGCAAGATCCAAAAATATTTAGCCAAAAACGTGTTTAAAAATACAACCCAACAGCATAACCATGAAGAAAGGCAGCCAGAAAGAAAGTTTATTTCATACACTGTGTTCAGAATAACACTATTCTGAATAATAATGATAATAATGATAATGATAATGATAATGATAATGATAATGATAATGATAATGATAATAATAATAATAATAATAATAATAATAATAATAATAATAACACACACAAACACATACACACACATATATATACTATTCAGCTTCCTTCGGGTATTATCCCACGTCATTGTAGTGCTTTTAAAGTTGTAGCAATGTTTCGGCAGAATCTCATCTGCCATCATCAGGCTTTTGTATTGAGTTTGTATGTGGGTCAGGCTATCACAGCCGTTGGTTTTAAATTTGAGGCTAGCCTACTGCTGTACCAGGATGTTTTTTTTCTACATCCTGATTGGTTGGGAGTCTTGATCTGTGTTTATTGGACTTGGAGTTTGTTTGATTGGTGTTTCTGGTTTCTTCTGTCTGTTTTCTGGCTTTGATTGGCTGGCAACGCTGTGTTCCTGTATTGGAGGCTTTCAGTGCAACCTGGCTTTGTGTGAAAGGACGGCTATTATCTATTAGGAAGCTAGGTTTCATCTGGGTGCCTGGTTGGGGTGTGTTTGAGCTGGAGGTATCAGAGGGAGTCTGTTTGTGCCCAGGTGTTTGCCTGGCTTGTGGTGTGGAGATCTTTCTATTTGAGAGTGCAGAACCAGAACCAAACGCCTGGCAGACAAGACACATATAAAGACTGAACTATGCACCCTGACTAAAGTACTGACAGTCGACGGCTTCCACAAAAACAAAATCACCAGCTTGATCCAGAAAAACACACTAAGACAGAATAGAGACCTAGAAGATCAACAGACCTATGGAACAGCTGTCCTGCCCTACATAAGAGGTACTACAGACAAAATCAGTAAGATACTACACAGGCATCACATCAAGACTGCCTGCAAAACAGACAAGAAAATAGCAGCCATCCTTAGAAACCCCAAAGACAAAATTGACCTGGAAAACCAAGGCATATACGAAGTTCCCTGTACATCATGCCCAGCCACATACATTGGGCAGACCAATAGAAGAATAAGTACCCGCCTGGATGAACACAAAAATGCAGTAAAAAAGCTGGAACACACCTCCTCACTAGTCCAACACATGAAAACCACAGGTCACAACATCAAGTTCAATGGCACCAAAACCCTAGCCACTAGAGAAAACCCCAGCCACAGAATCATCAGAGAAGCCATAGAGATTGAAAAAAGACCTGAAAGCATGAATAGAAGAGATTATTCCACCAGACTGTCAATCATTTGGAAGCCTGCATTCTCAAACAGAAAGATCTCCACACCACAAGCCAGGCAAACACCTGGGCACAAACAGACTCCCCCTGATACCTCCAGCTCAAACACACCCCAACCAGGCACCCAGATGAAACCTAGCTTCCTAATAGATAATAGCCATCCTTTTATGCGAAGCCAAGCTGCACTGAAAGCCTCTAATACAGGAACACAGTGTTGCCAGCCAATGAAAGCCACAAAACAGACAGAAGAAACCAGAAACACCAATGAAGCAAACTCCAATACCAATAAACACAGACCAAGACTCTCAACCAATCAGGATGAAGAAAAAACCATTCTGGCTCAACAGTAGGCTACCCTCAAATTTAAAACTAAACGGCTGTGATAGCCTGACTCACAGACGAACTCAATACAGAAACCTGATGATGGCAGATGAGATTCTGCCGAAACATTGCTGCAACTTTAAAAGCACAACTACAATGACATGGGATAATACCCAAAGGAAGCTGAACAGCATGTACATATATATACAAAATAAATAACTAGAATAATTTGCAACTTTATGCTCTAGGGGTGTTTATTTATAATGAATTAAAGGGAAAGCATATTGTATTTTATTTACTTGGCCCAGGAAAAATGGATCAGGAGTTTATAGGCAATGTATAGTGAGAGAATAATATTCAAGTCATTTGGTTCAGAGGTTGTCATAAGATGTGCTTCTACCACTTGTAGTTTGATAGCCCTGGAATTTTTCCAGGGTTTCAGTGACCAGATGTGCCAAAACAGTTTGTACCTTTGATTAAGCCATCCTCAGTATAGTTTAAATATCTCTGAAAGAGAACACGTCACAGATCTGCAATAGAGCAATTGATTCAGAAGTGGATAACTATTAGTTGGGGCTAATACAGTATTTTACTAGGTAGTTCTCAAGTCTTTTCCAAGCTTTTTGGCTATAATTTGTCTATACAAATGGAATTTTTGTGCATGCAGATTATATGGTCTAAAAATGTATACACAGATATATGCATATAAGGGCTCCTTCATGTACTAGGTTCTCTTTTGGGTGAAGCATGCCTTGTATTTACATTTCCAGGCAACTATGACCCATCCTCACAATAGGTCAATGCACGACCCATTGCCAAGGAATGGAAGACCAATGGCAGTGGCAGACCAAGACATTTTAAAAAATTTTAACATTTTAAAAACTAATTATATAGATACTGTAGGTAGATTGGATGTGATCCTGAATATTCTAATTCAGACCAAATGAGACTGAATGATAAATGTTAACACTGATTGTTTGGTCACAACATTTTTAATAACAGTTGATTTACACACTACTAATGGCAGTAGATGAACAATACCAAAATGAAATATTTTAATATGATTGCTTTAACAATTATGCATTTAATGATTATTATAATTATTTAATTATTGTGATGAATATTAATCTTTTCCTTACCTATTCTTTTAATATAGGCAATTACCTGGGTGCCTAATAAACCAATGTGCTTATTTACAGTATGATATTTTTAAAGACCTATTGAATTACTATTTCTGAGATAGGTAATCATCCTTCATTTGCATTGAGGTCCAGTTATGTTCCAGAATTTTACTTATAAAATTCTTCATTTTATTTATTTAAAATATTATTTATAAAATACTTAGTTTCATTGATTTCCATATATGGAAGATAATGTGACAGAAATGGCTCCCCATACATGTTATGAGGGTATAAAAATGACAACACATGTATTTTGACACAATTGCACAATTGATAAATGGCAATGACAACTAACTAAATGACAACTAACACAAGTAAAAAGTAATGATGATGCTAAATACACATTTGTTTGTATCTCTTACTTTTCCTTTAGACATACATGTCTGACAGTGAAATTAACTTCATTGAATTCATTCAGTCATATGGTTTTCCTATGACAACCAGTCTCTATAGTTCAATTTTAGAGCAGTATAGAATGAATAACTTACATCTTGACACCTGCATTTCTTCCTCTAAGCACTGGCCTTCTGTAAAGGATCCAAAACAGATCTCTGTTGTTTCCTCTGAGTTCAACAGTTCATTTTATTCATAGCACCACTTCTCACTTTGTCAGTTATGTTGTTGTTACTGGTTTCTCAGTTGTAGTTGAAAGGTAAGCTTTCATAATAAAATAAATAACACAGGAAACACACAATTTTAAAGTTTGAATGTACAATTAGTCCAGGACTTACAACAGTTTATTCAGTGGCTGTTCAAAGGTACAACAGCATTTTAAAAAAACTTGACTTATGACTATTTTTCACACTTATGACCATTGCAGAGATGGAGAAGGAGGCTCCCTTGACCTTGGAGAAAACTGGAAAAGGCCTTACTACTTCAGAAAAACCTTGCCTGCACTGACTCTGCCCTTCCCCAGTTTTCTCTAAGGCCAACGGAGCTGCCTTCTCCATTTCTAGAGGCAGGAGGAACATAAGCGACAGAGCTCAGACAAGGAGCCAGGACCATCCCCTCCTAATCCAAGGGCTCAGTGAGTGGAGAGGAGGAGTAATCAGCACAGACAGAGCAGTCTATGCACAAGGTGAGTGTTCCGTCCGGAAAGAAGCACGTGAGACCGGGTTCCAACAATAAACTCTTTTATTAAACTCACTAAGCAATAGTAATGGAACAACAGCCCAAGCCGCAGCAGCCCTTTTTATAGCGGCTTGCCCACGGCTTGTGGCCAATGATACTGCTTTAACTGTTCCCGCCGTTTGGTGGGTTAACTGGATTGGTTCTCTAACAGCCAATCCACGAATGGCCTTTTCAGCCAATCAGAATAGGGAACTTGGAGCCTACCAAGTTCCATACAGAACACCCCTCCCCCCTTGGTTTACTCCAACGTGCGTCATGTGGTCACACAGGTAGGTGGGGCTTTTTCAAGTCCTGGATGACCTGCACAGCTCAGTTTCATCGTGGTCTTCGAGCGGTTCGGACGGGATCAATGTCTCTCTGGTACTTCTCCATGGAACCTCCTGGAAGGGTGAGTCAGCCTTGCCGCTCCCGCCTGAGTCTCTCAGGCGAGTTGAGATAGCTCTGCTGCTCCCTCCTGGTTTGACCGGATTGGTTGAGCTGGCCTGGTTGTTTCCTTCCAGGAAGGCCTCGCTTCTCGTTCTCCTGCTCCCAGACTTCTCATTTGAGGTTCATCTAACCGTGAGTGCTCTTTTTGATTTGTTAGATAGTCTTTTTGTAGTGTTTGTTGTCTTGTTATGGGAGGTTCATCTCTCCCTTTTTTATTATTTTGTATTCCCCCCCCCCCCCCGTTGTTTTTTGGTCAATACTTTTTTTTTTGGTTCTGAGGTGTTTTTTTGTTCGAGATTGCGAGAACGAAGCTGGTCTCTGTGCCGCTTCCATTCTCTACCGTCGTCTAGGAGTAGTCGGTAAGACTGGGGGCCTGTAATTTGGGTGATTGTGGCTGGAAGACACAATGGTTCCCTGGTGAGATTTCTCGCATAGACCAGGTCGCCAATTTCAAATGTTCAGTATTTGCTGCAGGAGTCGGGAGGTTTGTCCCAGGTGTAAGTGGGGTGCAGTCTATCTAGGTAGGAACATAGTTTCCTACCCATTAGGAGTTCTGCTGGGCTTTTATTGGTTGTGCTGCTAGGGGTAATATGCTGTAGAGTTAGGAGTCAGTTTAGTTTGTCTTGCACGTCCCCCTTGTCCATTCTATCTAGGCCCACCTTAGTGTACCAAACTATGTGTTCCGTCCTGCCGTTTGCAGCCAGATGGGCCATCGCTGTTAAAGCATGTCGGATACCCTGGGCAGCCAGATACTGTTCGAATGCTAACGCTATAAACTGGGGCCCATTATCTGACACCACTACATCAGGCAGCCCATGTGTAGCGAAAAGTTTGTCTAGCTGTTTCATTACTGTCTCGGTGGTCATGGAAGCCATAAGGATGACTTCTAACCAGTTCGAGTAGGCACCCACAACTATTAGGAAGGTGTTTCCTTTTGTCGGTCCAGCAAAGTCAATATGTAGTCTAGACCATGAACCCCGGGGAGTTTCCCATTCTCTGATTGGTGCCTGTGGGGGTTAGGCCTCGATTTTTGACAGTCATGGCATGTTGCCACCCAACGTTCAATGTCTTTTTCCAGCCCTGGCCACTAGACGTAACTCCTGGCCAGGGCTTTCATTTTGATGATGCAACATGCACATAACATCTTCCTGGAGACTGTTTGGTATAACCACCCTTTCACCCCATAAAATGCAACCTTTTTCTATAGACAGTTCAGTCTGTCGGGTGCGAAATGGCTTAAAAGTCTCAGTTTTGTTCTCCCCCAGCCAGCTCTTACCTACCCAATTCAATACACACGCTGTCAAAGGATCTTTAGCGTTGGCTCTCGCAACATCCACTGCGGTTAGCGACAGGTTTGGGCAGGTCTCTAGTTGTAGTGTGGAGATGGTTGGAGCTGGGTCCTCTTCTGTGATGGGCAGCGGGGAATGGCTCAGGGCGTCGGCATGTGTGATGGGCAGTAGGGAATGGCTCAGGGCGTCGGCATGTGTGATGGCTTTTCCGGGGCAATTAATCAGCATGTAGGAGTAGGCAGCGAGGAATTCAGACCACCTCGGCATTCTAGGTGACAGAATGTTTGGGGCTGGCTTGTTGCCTGCTAGGATTCCTAAAAGGAGCTTGTGATCAGTGATGATTGAAAAAGTTCTACCGTAAAGGTACTCATGGAATCTTTTGACTCCGGCGATGATTGCGAGGGCTTCTCTGTCGATTTGGCTGTAATTGCGTTCTGACTTGGAAAGCGTCTTTGAATAAAAAATGACCGGTGCCTCTCTGCCGTCTGGTAGCTTGTGGCTCAGGATGGCACCGATCCTAAAGGGCAATGCATCACAGGTGACTGTCAAGGGCAGGGTATTGCTATACTGCATTAAAACAGTGTTAGACGTTAATAGGTCTTTGATACCCTGAAATGCTGCTTGTTCTCGGTGGCCCCATGTCCAAGTAGTTTTTATCTAGCAGCTGATGTAGGGGTTCTGCTATGATTGCCTTATGGGGCAGGAACACATTGTAAAAATTTATGAGACCTAGGAATGCTTGAAGGTCAGTTTTGTTCCTAAGTCTAGGAGCGTCTTTGATTGCCTTTTTTTTTTTTTTGGTGGGCTGTATGCCTTGTTCATCGATTAAATAGCCCAAAAACTCGACTTGGTTGATGGCTAGATCACATTTCTCTCATTTTACTTTGAGGCCTGCGTCTCTAAATCTTGTTAAAACTGCTTTTAATCTGTTCTCTAGTTGGTTGGCATTTTTTGCTGAGACCAGAACGTCGTCAAAATAAGGGACGACTCCCTTGATTCTGTTTAACAGGCGTTCCATGAGGCTTTGGAACATGCCTGGGGCAATGCTAATGCCGAACTGAAGACAGTTACACTTGCATGCCCCTCTATGTGTCACAATAGTCTGTGCCTCTGTGGTAATGGGGTCAATGGGTAGTTGTTGATACGACTGTGTGAGATCAAGCTTCGCAAAAATTCTTCCTCCCCCTAGTGAGTGCAGTAAATGTTGCATGACCGGTACTGGAATGCGCTTTGTTGGAACGCATGGTTCAGGGTTGCCTTATTGTCTCCACAGATGCACACTGACCCATCTGGTTTCACAGGAGTAACGATGGATGTTTCCCACCTGGCATGGTCGATTGGCTCTAAAACCCCTTGAGCTATTAATTTGTTCAGTTGTCCATCAATTTTTAGTTTTAAAGCAAACGGGAAGTGTCTGGCCTTTAAATGGATGGGGGCTATTTTCAGGTCTAGGCTAAATGAAATTGGGGTCCCCTTGTACTTGCCTAGGATCCCATTGAAAACATCTTGGAATTCTTGTAGCAGGCTCTCTTCCCAGTTGGCTGCGGCAATGCGGTTGATCCCGGTCATTCCGATTCCCAGGGGCTCCAACCATTTGATCCCTAGCAGACTAGGGCGATCACGGTCGACGATGGTCAGAGGCAAGATTTCGGTGTGGTTCTTGAATTTGATGAGGAAATGTCCTAGGCCTACTATCGGGATTCGATTTCCCTGGTAGTCTTTTAAAATCAGTCTTTGTTTCTGTAATTCTTTTTGTTTAATGTCCGGTATCAGGTGCCGGATGGTATTCCAGGATACCATAGATAAGAAAGACCCTGAGTTGACTTCCATCTCACAGGGCTTCCCTTCAATGCTCACCTTTATCTGGACCTTCTTCCCATTTTCTGCCCTGGCATTTCTGATGGTGACTGTCTGATGCGTTTACTCTCTGTCACTGGTCCTTTTGCTTCAGTTCCATCTGCTTCCAGCTTGTCTTTCTTCATGTCTGGGGGTGTGTGTGTGTGCTGCCGCATCTTTTCGGACTGTAGCTTTTTTTGTTGCGGCAGACCTTTTTGATGTGCCCCTATTTGTAACAAGCCCTACAGATTGTGTCGAGGAACCGGCATTCAGCTCATGGGTGGTTGCCCCTGCATCCCGCACATTTAAACTCCTGCTGGTTTCTCCTCTTTTCGCGCCATTTCTTGTCTGATTGAAGTCTATGGACATCTTCATTTTCGTCCTAGGTATCGCTCTGGGATTTGAAATCTTCGTAGTGGGCTGTTGCTGTGGGCTGTTTCTTTCCTCCCTCTGCCTTCTTCTCTCTGGCTTGGTTTGGCAGATCTAGGATCACATTCATTTGGTGCATGGTGGCTGCTGACTTCTTTGCTGCTTCGGCGGCGGTTGCCTCTGCAATGACCTCGGCCACGGTTATGTTTGGTCTATTCAGGAGCTTGCTCTGAAGGGTAGTGTCCTTCAAACTGAGGACCACGCGGTCCCTCATGGCCTCGTCCATGTTCTGGAACTCACAGGCTCCTCCAATGTGTCTCAGGGCTGCTATAAAAAATCCGACAGTTTCATCTTTCTTCTGGTTCCTCTTGTAGAACTCGTGTCTTTTTATCAAGTTGGAGACCACAGGTGCGTCCATAGTGTGCTTGAAGCATTCTGTTCTGCTCGGGCCAATTCATCTGTTTGACATCTCTGGGTTTAGCCAGTGCCTTCGCCATTTTAAAGATGGCTGGTCCGCAGTGTGTAAGGAAGAAAGCCCTCTTCCTCTGGTCAGAGATTTTCTGCAGTTCATTGCTTTCCAAAAACATAGGAAAGCGATCGATATATGACTCCCAATCCTCCTCATCAGGATTGAATGGTGCAGGTGGCACGTTGTTAGCGGCCATCTATCTCGCTCGGTTCAGATCACCACGTGCTTCGGTCTCACTCTTCTATGATGATCCCACCCTCATTGCCAGTGTTCCGTCTGGAAAGAAGCACGTGAGACTGGGTTCCAACAATAAGCTCTTTTATTAAACTCACTAAGCAATAGTAATGGAACAACAGCCCAAGCTGCGGCAGCTCTTTTTATAGTGGCTTGCCCACGGCTTGTGGCCAATGACACCGCTTTAACTGTTCCCGCCATTTGGTGGGTTAACCGGATTGGTTCTCTAACAGCCAATCCACGAATGGCCTTTTCGGCCAATCAGAATAGGGAACTTGGAGCCTACCAAGTTCCATACAGAACAATGAGTGCCTGCCCATCTTCACAAGGCACATGGAGGGTGGGAATGAGACTTAAGGAGGTGCTATGGGAGGGGCATTTATCGGGAAAAAATGGTGAGTTTCTGAAGTGTGCATGCTGAAGTTTGAACTGGCCAAGAGTCATTGCATTCCTGTGGATCCATTACCTGGATCTTTGTTTCTTGAACTCCTTGATTTGCCAAGTACTTTTGGATTTATTGCTGAGCAGCCTTGCTGCAGACAGCGCAGGGCAGGACAAATTTCAGCCAGTAGCTACCTGAGGTTTGTATGGTGTTTTGTTATCATTCTGCTCGAGACTTGCGAGAAACATGGGAGCATTTGGGGAACTGGAGCAATAAAGGGGTAGTTTAAACTAGCTGTTTATGTGATTCTTTGTAGTGTGACGTGGGTCTTCACATTAACACTCTTTTGCAAGGCACTGAAGAACTGGTTCTGCCAGTGGGCCTGGGAAACCCAGAGTGGGATGGAGCCCATTAATGGCTTGCATGATATGTTGTCATTGGGATGAGGGGTAGGGAGCTATTATATTATTTTATTGTTTTCTTTTATTCATTTTATTTTTTACATATGATCTTTTTACTGCATATCCCTATAAGCTGCTCTGAGTTGCAATGTGAGAATAAGTGGAAATATAAATGTTCTAATCAATAAAAAAATAAATCGGGTACCAGATTTACTTAATAACTGTGTTACCACCTTAACAACTGTAGTGATTCACTTAACAACTGTGACAAGAAAGGTCATAAAATGGGCATAACTCACTTAACAAATATCTCACTTGGCAACAGAAAATTTGGGCTCAATTTTGGTTGTAAGTCAAGGACTACCTGTAAATATATTTTTTGCTATTTGAATATCATAGGTTCTACTTGCATTTTGGTTTTTGACAAAACTGACAAATATTAACACGGGTATCAGAAGTAGAATATTTAGGATAGATAGAAGAGAGAAATCAGACTTGCACAGAATAGACATATGGTAGTCTTTTAATGGGGCTTGAGGAAGGTTTCATTTACTTTTAGACATAGAGAATTGTATCAGAAATTTGATAAACAATGAAATAGTATTTCTGAAAATATTCCTTAAGCCCCTGTCACACTGCACCAACGGATGCAAAGAGGAAGTAAAACGGACAAAAAAGCTTGCCATCCGTTCGAAAACGCGATGTACTCACTGCCTCCGTTTGGCTTCCTCTCGATCCGTCCAGCATCCGTTTATGAACATTTCATCCACTCAAAAAGTTTTAGGCTGCCTAAAACTTTTGTGCGGAAAATGTATCCAGTTTGTCCGTTCTGCATCCGCTACGCATCCGCTACGCATCCGCTATATCCGCTAGGCATCCGCGCAACGCGCATCTGGCCGGACGCAGGGAGGAAGCAGAACGGACATGGAACGGATGCAGAACGGATGCAGAACGGATGCAGAACGGATGCAGAACGGAAACAAAGCGTTTAAAGTGGAAAAAACGTTCGCAGAGGGGACCTATCTCGGATATTAAGGATGTCTAGAGGATGCCTAGAGGATGCCTAGAGGATGCCTAGAGGATGCCTAGAGGATGCCTAGCGGAAAACCTATACTGCCTATAAAAAGGGGGAGCAACTCGCCTGCTTCGCACAGAAGTGAAACTTCCCCACACCGTTGGAGCCATCGATGGCAAGCACATGGCCTGCAAAGCTCCAGCCAACTTAGGGTCCACTTATCACAACTACAAGGGCTTCTTCAGCATCATCCTCTTCACCATGGTCGATGCTGACTACAAGTTCATGTACATCGATGTTTCAGGCAACGGCTCATCTTCAGATGCCCAGGTATACAACGACAGTAAAATCAAGGAGGGGCTGGATCGACACTGAGGTTGCGCTCAAAACCTTGTTTATTTCACTGTCAAGACTTTCTTACAAAATCTTTCCTGATGCATATTCATTTTTGCAGCTTCTGACATCATTCTTGAAGGTGACCTAATCTAGATAAACTAATCCTTTATCCTAGTGGCAACTTTCACATATGACATTTGAATGTAGACTTAACATGCAGCTAAATAAAACTATAGAATACACAATATCACCTGGGTGTTGGCAAGGATTAAGTAAAAAAGCTCAAGCTGATGGCTGCCATCTTGAAATTTCTTTTGTTTTTATATATTGGTATGATTTCAGATGGAAATAATTCCTGATATATCTTTATTATTTTAATGTGTGTGTCTGTGTTTTATCATGTTTAATTATCTAAATATTTTATTACTCTTTTACAGCATAAACCTTTGGTGTTATTTATTGAGTAAGCATTCTTGCAATTCTTGCTGCCTTACATACTTTAAATATGATCTAGGATTCTGTTTTTACTTGATGAGTTTTCATATTCTATGTATATAAATTTGACAGCCATCCTGCTTATTATTTCTATATTTTATTGTTCCTTAATATTTTTATGTACTCTGCTTTCAACAGAGTCTTTTTTGCTTCCCCCTCCCCCTCTTCTTCCTCCATATAGTTTAAAAACAACAGAAAATAAAAGTGGACACAATGCCCTTTTAAAATTCTCAGCATAGAGAATAAGAGAGAGATTTCTTCAGATAGAAGATAGATTTTTTAACCATTTTTCAAGTAGATTTTCCCTTTCAATACAATGGTTGTACCACTTATGAAGATGTCCTATGAATGCATTTCCTTAGGTTACAAGGACTAGAGATCCTTCTACAGTACTAGAAAGAATTTGGCTGCCTTGTATTTTAATACATAAAATAACTCTCAATTTCTGAAGATTTGTCAGAAATACTTTTCCCCTTTAAAAGAATATCGAACATAAATTCTATTCCATAAGAATGAATGAGAAACAATAGAAAAATAATGCAGAGAATTTGTCTGCTGAATGTTACAAGCAGCAGGGTCCTTGGGAGAAGGTGCTGGAAGGGACAAAATCGACAAGATGATGGGCCTTAGATCAACCCACCCTTTTGTATGTATGTATCATATCGTGCAAATATTGAAAAGAGTGGGATTTGGCTACATCTGCCATCCAGCAGATTTTGAACCCTCATGTGACTGTCACTGAGTTGAAGATTGTATCTCTTCAACCTCTAGACAATTGTGACCAAGAAGAGGGTTTTTGAAATATTTGAAATTAATAAGTTTAGCAGAATCAAATATGCTAGTGGGAAAAAAAATTAAATTCAGAAGATTGGGAGTTATAGAGGAACTTCAGAGTTAAGAACAAAAAGTGATGATGGATTTGGAAGTGAATGATTTGGAAATATAAAATTGGGCCTCTCAGGCTTGGAGGGATTCTCATTAAAAACAAAATAAAATAAAGCTAACTAATTAATAAAACTTCTGGAGACAAAATTCAAAGAGAAGCAAAGAACCAGCCTTTTCACATGGTGAGATCAGAGCTAGCAATAACCTGAGTCAATGATAATCAACATTAATAAAATATTTAGACATTGTTTGAGAAAAGAAAGCAATAATATCCTCAAGTCATTTAAGTATTAGAAAATTAATAATTTTCAAAGAAATAAACATCAAGGTATGGAAATAATACAATGATTTATAACAAGATAATGAAAAGGGATAAAAAAGAGAAAAACAAAAGTGATTTGACTGGCAAATGCAGAGAGCTTTGATCTAAAAAAAAAACCTGATGTTTGTACCCTGTGTATTTTACCATAGCAGTGATAAATGCCAAGCTCCTTATTTTAACTGTTCCTTGACAAAGGAATAGAGGATCTTTGTTTCTATGCTTGCTGTATATCTTGTGGGTACAGGAGAGCAGCTGAGGCAAATAACATATTTAGGCAGATAGATTTAAGTCATGCACAATTCCAGAGTGGTATTATTTTGCTGAGTTAATAGTCTTTCTTGCATAATTCTCACTCATTGTGGAAGAAAATTACTGTGAGTAGTTTTTTTTCAAACTAGGGCAACCTTGGGAATGTTATTATCTTATCCATTCCAAATTGTTAAAGTAACATAATCTTTCAAATGTAACTTTCAAATGTAGCTTGTGATACATAATATTACAAGTGACATAAATCATTCTAGACCAGTATTTAAAAAATGAGCTGTTTTACCATAAATATATAATTACAGCCGGTTGACCATTATGTGCTTTCATTTAATATTGGCAAATTGTTCTAAGAGTTTTCCCTTCCTTCCTTCCTTCCTTCCTTCCTTCCTTCCTTCCTTCCTTCCTTCCTTCCTTCCTTCCTTCCTTCCTTCCTTCCTTTCTTTTTTCTTTCTTTCTTTCTTCTTTCTTTCTTTTTGTAGCTTTTGAAGTATCCATTCATATTTGTCTGGAGTCTCACTTGAAATTAACAGGCCATCAGATTATTAAAACATTCAAGGGTTAGGCTCCATTAAGGAATGTTTAACAGCCACCATTGTTAGATTGATTAATTTTCTGTAATCAACTTTATCTTGGTGTATAAAAGGAAGTTTCCCATCCAGAACTATTATTTTGTTTATCTAGCCTCCAAGATAACATTTATTTCAATGCAGATATTCTATTTTGAGGTTGGGGCTTAATTTTGTTGCTAATTTAAGCCCATGTCACACTGCACCAATGGATGGAAAGAGGATGTAAAACAGAGAGAAACACTTGCCATCCGTTGGTTAATGCGATTCATCCTTTCTGAACTCATTGCCTCCATTTTTCATCCTCTCTATCCGTCCAGCATCCGTCGACTGAGGTTCCATCTGCTCAAAAAGTTTTGAGCAGCTCAAAACTTTTTGAGCAGAAAATGTATCCAACGCGTCCGTTCTGCATCCGCAACGCATACGGGGAACATCCGTTCTACATCCGTTATGCGTCCACTATATCCGCTAGGCATCCGCTGCACATCCGCACAACTCAAATCCACTTCAGTGGAAAACGGACACAGGGAGGAAGCGAAACAGATGCAGAACGGATGCGCGGCGTTAGTAGCACGGACAGAGAAAGGATGAAAAAGCGAATGCAGCTCGTAAAGAAAGCATTTAAAACATGAAAAATGTTTGCAGAGGGGACCTATCTCGGATATTAAGGATGTCTAGAGGATGCCTAGAGGATGCAAAAGGATACCTAGTGGAAAACCTATATTGCCTATAAAAAGTGGGAGGAATTCACCTGGATCTCACTTTCAGTCCAGCAGCCCTGCTGTGCAGACATCTGCAGCCTTCATCTGGCTCTTGCTCTTCCACAGCATCCAGTCATCTCCACCATGGATCGTAACACATTCCTTTTGGTAGCCACCATCATTCTGCAACAGTGCGAAGCCATCTACAGGCTCTTTCAACTCTACTACAGGAAGAAAAGGAGGCAGCCAAGAAGTGTCTGGGTTCAAAGATGGATCGCGAGAAGAGCAGAGTACGGACTATATAACAAGCTGATGGTGCAGCTGAGGAACGAAGATCTTTGTGCATTCCAGAACTTCATGAGGATGCCACCAGCCATGTTTGATGAAGTTGTGGAGTGGCTGAGACCCAGGTTGATCAAGGCAAACACCAACTTCCGGCCCAGCCTGGACCCTGGGCTCAAGGTGGCACTGACTCTGCACCACCTGGCCTCAGGGACCTCCTATAGGAGCATGCAGGACGGCTGGAGTGTGCCACACACGACCATCAGCATTGTGGTCAGAGAAGTGGTGCAGGCCTTCATAGAAGAATACCTGGAGGAGCTGCTCCAGTGCCCCTCCACTGAAGAAGGCTGGAAGAAAGTTGCAGAACAGTGGTATCAGAAATGGAACTTCCCCCACACCGTTGGAGCCATAGATGGGAAGCACGTGGCCTGCAAAGCTCCAGCCAAGTCGGGGTCCACTTATTTCAACTACAAGGGCTTCTTCAGCATCATCCTCTTTGCCATGGTCAATGCTGACTACAAGTTCATGTACATCGATGCTTCAGGCAACGGCTCATCTTCAGATGCCCAGGTATACAATGCCAGGGACCTCAAGGAGGGGCTGGAACGCAACCTTATCATGGCCTTCCCAGATCCAGACCCCCTACCCAACGGCACACAAGATGTGTCCTACTTCATTGTGGGGGATGACGCCTTCTCCTTCAGAACCTACCTCATGAAGCCCTACACTTCCAGATACCTCACCCGTGAAGAGAAGATCTTCAACTACAGGCTGTCCAGTGCAAGACGGGTGGTGGAGAACACATTTGGCATCCTGGCCAACAGGTTCCAGGTATTTCTCACCACCATGCAGCATCGCCCACAGAACGTGAGGAGGATCGTGGACGCTTGCTGCATCCTGCACAATCTCATGTGCACCCGCTACCCAGTGTTGCAGAACAGGCTCGTGGACCTCCAACAAGGCAATGGGGACATGAATTTCCTAACACACCTAAACAACACACACCCCAAAATCAAGTTCACCAGGGAAACGGAAATAAACAAACAACTACCATTCCTAGATGTACTAATCTACAAAAGAACAGATGGCACACTGGGACACACCATATACCAAAAGAAAACACACACCAACCACTACCTCAACGCCCAATCCCACCACCACCCAGCACAGATAAATTCCGTAGCAAAAACACTAATTACCAGAACCAAATGCCTGGCAGATAAGACACATATAAAGACTGAACTATGCACCCTGACTGAAGTATTGACAGCCAATGGCTTCCACAAAAACAAAATCACCAACTTGATCCACAAAAACACACCAAGACATAACAGAGACCTAGAAGATCAACAGATCTATGGAACAGCTGTCCTGCCCTACATAAGAGGTACTACAGATAAAATCAGTAAGATACTACAAGGCATCACATCAAGACTGCCTTCAAAACAGACAAAAAAATAGCAGCCATCCTGAGGAATCCCATAAGAAAAAATTGACGTGGAAAACCAAGGCATATACGAAATTCCCTGTACATCATGCCCGGCCACATACATTGGACAGACCAATAGAAGAATAAGTACCCGCCTAGA
>BLBF01000019.1:30478797-30495516 GCA_015471245.1 Laticauda colubrina
GATAGCTCCAACCTCACCCCCCCCACCAGGCACCCAGGTGAAACCCAGCTTGCTAATGAAGAGCAGCCGTCCCTTCACACGGAGCCAAGCTGCACTAAAAGCCTCCAACACAAGAACAGACTGTTGCCAGCCAATCAAAGCCACAAAACAGACAGAAGAAACCAGGAACACCAATCAATCAAACTCCAAGTCCAATGAAACAGGTCCAGGCTCCCAGCCAATCAGAATGAACCAGCCTCAAATTTAAAACCAGGAGCTGTAAGACCCATATGCATACAGAAGCCTGATGATGGCAGATGGGATTCTGCTGAAACATTGCTACAACTTTAACAGAACTACAATGACGTGGGATAATACCCGAATATATATATATATATATGTGTGTGTGTGTGTGTGTGTGTGTGTGTGTATATATATATATATATATATATATATATATATATATATATATATATGATTTATGTAACAAAGAAAATGCAACAATTAACCACTTCCTATCAGATCTATTTGGTTGATTGTCAAGGAGATGACATGCAGGGGTAATGTCTTTCAGCCTTTATAGTTCTGACATAAATACCTGCAAGATTCCCAATCACCTGAAGGAAAATGGGTGTTATCTAGAAACCACAATCAAGCACTAAGAAAGAAAAACAAAATGGAAAAAACAAAAAACAACAACAAATCTTTACTTCACATAGCAACACCTTCCTACTCCAAAGCTCCCTAGTCTTAGCTATCCAAATTCTTTAGTTCTAAGGAACAGTGAAGAATGACATAAATCTCTGGAGTAATTGCACATAATTTTTTTTCAGTGTGTTTTTGAAATGTAGAAATCATTCCATTTCAGCCTCTGCCTTTCTTCTAATCTTCTAACTATGTGAAGTTTCATATTTCTTGTTTTCATGATCATCCAACAAAAGGCAAATTGTCATGCAGTACTGTATGATCTTACAAACATTGGACTTCCTTGAAATATCACTTAATGAGTCCCATTATGCATTTATGGCTTTGCTGTCTCTAATGTCCTGTGTGCTGGTCTTAAAATTTTCTGAAGTCTGTCCAAGTGTAGTTCTTGTGGTTCCTTCCAAGTCCCAGGATCCTGGCAGGTTTTCAAGGCTTAATGAACTAACTCCATGACTAAAGCTGCCTTCCTCAGATCTGCTGGGCAACACAAGGTGTAAGGATGTTTCAGATGAAGAACAGATCGATGATGACAGAGTTGCTGAAATAGACTGGAGAGGAGTCAAAGTAGTGTCTGAATGAGGAGAAGTGCAGCCTACAAACTGCAAATTATCTTTTTGGATAACATGGCAATGGGAAGGTGAATATTCAAAACCTGAAGTACAATAAAATTCACCATCCATAGAATTTTGAACATGGGATTCAGTTCTTTGTGGGCTGCTACTAACAGAAGTTGGGTCCATGTTCCAAATTCCTACAATGGTGTTGGAATGGCAGAGCTGTGTTTTTGTGCTAGTAACCTTTGGTGCCTGCATATGCATACAGGGTTGGTGTGTAGTCCATGTCATTCTCTTTTGTAAGTTTTCCATGTTGGGACTTATTGCTGGGCCATGAGTTGCACAGAAATCTAGTGATTTGGGAACCATCAATAGATTTTCCAGGAGATGTGTAACATTCTTCATGTCTTTCCTTAATAAAGAAACCTCTTGTGTCAAAGCAATGACCTAGAATGTCATAAATATATTTATTTAATCATTCATTCATTTATTTTTATATATGCACACACATAGATATCATAAGAAAAGAAGGGAAACTCAATTATAAAGACATCCTAATATCATTTCTCCTCAAATGTATAGAATCCAAATGCTATTTCAAGATCAACTACTTCTATGGTGCCAGTCTTCAAATTAATCTGTTTCGGAACTTGGAAGCTTTAGTATCAAATATATGATAAGATCAAAAAGAATGGTCAAGGCTAATCCTGGTCCCTTGAGTTTTTTGATTATGAAGTCTAGTTTATGTTCCTGCCCTAGAGATCCTTATAAATTAAGCCTCTTTTATGCACATAGCATTTCTCCCATTGGGTTAGTCTTCTGGACTGAGCACAGTTATTATCCTGGTAGATGATTTTTTTTTTTTTTACAAATAAGGGAGTTGACTTCTTCAGATTGACAATGATCATATATTGTCCTTTGTTTATGAGGAGCATTGCAAGAAAGACCCATTTTGTTGGTTTGCTCTTGCATTTCCTCATGTCTGAATATGAAGTTATATTTGACAAATTAGAAGCAAAACAAGATTTTCTGTTTTTTAAAAAAGTGAATCTGATTGAAAGATTGCTATTGGGATTTGTTTATTGTTTATTATATTGATATCAAAATATATGTTGTGGTGCAAAATATTCCCATGTGTACTATGAATATTTTAATTTTAATGTATTTGCAAAAGTTTATTGTTATCAGCAGACAGCAGCATCTTGCTAACATTGTCTGGATGAAACTAAGTAGCGTTAACATGGTTACTATTTTGACAAGAGATCTCCAAGGAATGTCAGAGGTATAGACAAGGATCTCTCTCTGAAACTCTATTTTAAACCATTAGTGGTTGTAATTGAATCCCCATCTTTTTTACATGTGTCAAAACCTGTAAAAAGGGGTAAGGCTTCAATTGTGCAATTATAACCATTAGGTTGACTTTTTCTGGCACTTGCTTCCTCCTATGAATGCCCTGATTGTAAGATACTTTGGAATACATTATATCCTAGAGAAGATATTGGCAAGCCACTTCTGTATTGCTGTCTAGGAAATGATATAAAATATAATTTGTACATAAAAGACTTTTTGTCTATAATGGTATAAATAATATGATGAACAGGCAAATTTGTCAGATTTTGGTTGAGGAATTATTTTATTATAAAATAATATTAATTATATTTGGTTCAGTAAAATTATATTTTATTTCACCTTGATCTGACTTACAATTCTCTAATGGGGGAGGGGAGGTTGTCTTACTAGTGTGTGAAATATTGTTATATTATATATTCCTTTTTCCAGACTGTTAGGTTTCTATTGGGGTAGATAGAAGACTGAACCAAAGAACCCTTGCTATGAATCTTTGAAGTTGTTGAAATAGCAATACAGGCTGATTCAAACCACATACAAGCTTTCAATTGAAAATGGATAATAATATTTCTTAATTTTCTTTTGCAAACAATTTATTATCCATTCTATTCTACTGAATGAGTTGAGAGGTTTTGTGAGATATGGTATCTTAATATTTTTGTAATTCTGTAACTTTTAGATCTATATTTTATATTATAATTTCATTTTTCTACATTATAACTTCAGAGAATCTGAAGAAATGTGTTTTATTTTGTATATAGACAAGGGATCATGCAATAATAAGCTTTGTGCAGACTTTAAGATTATTTGGAAAGGTCTAGAACAAGTTGGCTGTGGCCAGCTCACCCTGGCCAACTCAGCCCGGGTGATTCACTTCAACCAACTTGCTGTGGGACAATTTACCATAGACAATTCAACACAGGATAGCTCAAAAGAAAGACAAAAGAATTGCAGAGGGCTTTCTCTTGCTTTAGGTTAAGCCCGCTGAAATTCTCTTGTCCCTCTCTTGAGCTATCCTGTGTTGAATTGTCTTGCGATGAGTAGACATGTTCAGAGAATTGGTTGCAGAAAGTTGCCCCATTCTGGATTTGGAAACAGTGTTCCAGAATAGTAGCAACAATTAATGTTGCCCTTCTTATTTCCAAATTTTCCTAGAAACTGAAAGAAAGATGTGGCTAGTTTAACAGTCTATTTAAAGAGGTAACTACATAAAGTAGCAGCCTCATTTTTCAGGAAGCTGAAAGCTTGAGAGGAAACTTGAAATCATTGCTTCTTTAAGGATAGATCACACTGGCCAACGGATGCAAAATGTATGTAAAAAGGACACAGCGGACGAGCAAATTTTCCATACGTTGTTATCCATTCTCAAAAGTGCCCCAAATCTGCATAAACAGAGCAGACAACAATGGAAAGGAACAGATGTGGGGAGGATGTAGCGGGGATGTAAAGGGGATCTTCGTAGGAAGCCTAGTGGATGGAAGCGGATGGAAGCGGATGAAACATCTGCAGGGCTTCTGGGGGAGAACAGAGAAGCAGACGCATAGCGGAAGGAGCGGATGCATAGCAGATGCATAGCAGATGCGTAGTGGATGACGCGGATGCATTACAGATGACTATAGGATGCATAAGGATGCGTAGCGGATGCAAAGTGTTCACTGCGCATGTGGGGAGGATGAATTGTGTAAGCTCCACAGATATAAAAGGATGCAGATCGCAAGCAGTCACCATTCAGAGGAAAGACCTGCTGCCAGAGACATCTTGAGAGAACACCATGGGGAAGAAGAGGAAAACTGTGCCTACTCCTACCAGCCCTGGCAAGAAGGACAGAACCACCATCCCACCCCCTGGCGCTGACTCTAAAGCTGCTGGTGCTGCTGCTACTGCTGCTGGTGCTCCTGGTGTTGCTGCTGCTGGTGCTTCTCCTGCTGGTGCTGCTGGTGCTTCTCCTGCTGCTGCTGCTTCTCCTGCTGGTGCTGGTGCTGCTGATGCTTCTCCTGCGGGTGCTGCTGGTGCTTCTCCTGCTGGTGCTGCTTGTGCTGCTGGTGCTTCTCCTGCTGCTGCTGGTGCTTCTCCTGCTGCTGCTGGTGCTTCTCCTGCTGCTGCTGCTGCGATGGACCAGCCCCAAGGCCCTCAAAGCCCTGCTGCTAAAGGCCCTGAAGCCCCTGCCAGAAGGAGGAAGAGGCAAGGCAAGGAGGAGGGGGAGAGGAAACAGTACTCCATTTCCGAAGACCATGAGGAGGAAGTGCTGGAATGGCTGAGGGAGAACGAGTACCTGTGGAGGAAGGGCCACAGGCTCTATCGCGACACCAAGAGGAAGCAGGCAGCATGGAGAGAGAAGGTGGAGAGCCTGGGCTACACTTCAGATGTACTCCTTGGGTGGTGGAAGCACTATGCACACCTGCACACCTGGTATGGCAAGCTGCACCTGAAGAAATCTGGGCAGGCCGCTGTCAAGCTCACTGACCAGGAGATGTACGTCATGACCAGGTGCAGCTTCCTGGAGGGTGAGATCCGCCACCGAGGAGCAACCCCTCTGTCAACCCTCTCCCTCAGACAGCCCACAGAGAGGCACTCCTCTTCCAGCCAGGAGACAGCTACCATGTCCAGGCAGGTGTCTTTGGAGGGCCCCACGACAGACACCTCCCTGACAGCTGCACTCCCCATGCCAGAGGACGTGGAGGATCCCCTGTCTCAGATGGAGCAAGAAGAAGCAACCATGAGAGACCAACCCACACCTTCCCCCAGCTCCACCTCCACAGAAAGCAGGCAGAGAGGCAGACCGGAGGGACAGAGCCACACTGTCCTCTTGGAGATCAGGGACACAATCAAAGGCAGCACAGATCTCCTCTCCCAGCTGGTCCACTTCAACATACCATCCTCTAACCACAAGCCCTTCATCACGTACGTGAGCCAGACCCTCATGGACATGCCCAGGGCCCAGTACCAAGCGATGAAGGAGAGGATCACAGCTCTTCTGCACCACCCTCCTGGCCCAGCTGAACCTGCTCCTACCCAATCCAGGTCTGCTCCTCCACCCCAGCCGATGTCACAGCCCTTCCACGGATTCAAAGCAGCCCCTTGCCTATGAAGCCTACCACTACCAGGACTTCCCACAGCAGAGGCAGCCCTTCCCAGTCCAGACCCAGGTTCCTCGGACACCACAGACGCCACAGACGCCTCACCTGACCCAGCTGCAGACCAGACAGCCCCACTACACTCCTCCTTCCTCTACCCCACAGCCAAGCCCTTCCTCAGAACATCTGTCATCAGTCTTGGGCCTCACATCTCAGGTACTTGATGAAGTGCCTCTCAACCTCACAGGACTGAGTCAGCTCTCTGAGAGCTTCCTGCACACACCATCTCCTGTTGTACTCTCGGGGTCAGGCACCCTTTGAAAAAAGGGTTAAGCCTTTGCATGCTTGTGGGATTGGTAAGGATAGCTGTGGGATGGATAGCTGTGGGATGGGTAAGGATAGCTGTGGGATGGATAGCTGTGGGATGGGTAAGGATAGTTGTGGGATGGGTAAGGATAGTTGTGGGATAGATAAACCTCCAGTGCAAGCATAGTGCGACTGTATGGTCGACCCTCCCAGCTACCACACATATGGCCCTTTATCATCAATAACAATTTAATCACTGATCAACACATTTCAACATAAACAAAACTCTTTATTAATGCCCTGTTCATTGTAGGGCCACTCAACATTCATGGCACAATCTCATCAGTGTGATGAGACAGGCTGAAGGAAGCATCCATTAAGCATCTACCATCCTGTCTTGCCACTCCACTGCTCCAGCTGGGGAGTTGCACCAGTGTTTCAGGAGGTTGCGCTGCTTCTTCCCTTCATGTGAAGCTCTGTTGGGACGTTGCACATCCACAGTGTCTATCAGGTTTCGTCCTTGCCTCCATTCACCAGGCTCCATGTCCCCATTTCCTTGTTGACGGTCCACAAGCCTGTTCTGCAACACTGGGTAGCGGGTGCGCATGAGATTGTGCAGGATGCAGCAAGCTTCCACAATCCTCCTCACAGTCTGTGGGTGATGCTGCATGGTGGTGAGAAGTACCTGGAACCTGTTGGCCAGGATTGCAAAGGCGTTCTCCACCACCCGTCGTGCCCTGGACAGCCTGTAGTTGAAGATTCTCTCTTCACGGGTGAGGTATCTGGAAATGAGGTAGGTTCTGAGGTAGAAGGCGTCATCACCTATGATGAAGTAGGGCACATTTTGTGTGTCATTGGGTAGGGGGTCTGGATCTGGAAAACCCATGATGAGGTTGCGTTCCAGCCCCTCCTTGAGGTCACTGGTGTTCTATATTTGGGCATCTGAAGCTGACCCGTTGCCTGAAGCATCAATGTACATGAACTTGTAGTCAGCATCAACCATGGCAAAGAGGATGATGCTGAAGAAGCCCTTGTAGTTGAAAGAATTGGACCCTGAGTTGGGTGGACCTTTGCAGGCCACGTGCTTCCCATCTATGGCTCCAACGGTGTGGGGAAAGTTCCACTTCTGATACCACTGCTCTGCAACTTTCCTCCAGCCTTCTTCAGTGGTGGGACACTGGAGGAGCTCCTCCACATATTCTTCGATGATGGCCTGCAACACTTCTCTGACCACAATGCTGATGGTGTTGTGTGGCACCCTCCAGGCATACTGTATGTTTCTGTATGTGGTCCCAGAGGCCAGGAGGTGCAGAGTCAGTGCCACCTTCAGTCCAGGGTCCAGGCTGGGATGGAAGTTGGTGCTTGGCTTGGTCAACCTGGATCTCAGACGCTCCACAACTTCGTCAAACATGGCTGGTGGCATCCTCATGAAGTGCTGGAATGCACGAGGGTCTTCATTCCTCAGCTCCACCATCAGCTTGTCATAGAGTCCACTCTTCTCCCGATCCATCTTTGGACCCAGACAGCTCTTGGACATCTCCTTCTTCCCCTTGCGTAGAAAAGGTGAAACAGTCTGAAGAGGGCTTGGTTCTGGTGTTGAATGATGGCAGCTACCAATAGGAGCGTGTGATGATCCATGGTGGAGATCAATGGATGATGTGGAAGAGCAAGAACAAGGCTGAAGAGGTCTGCACACCAGGGCTGCTGGACTGAAAGTGAGATCCAGGTGATTTCCTTCCCCTTTTTTATCGGAAATGTCGGTTTTCCGCTAGGTGTCCTTCCACATACTCTAGACATCCTCCAGACATCCTAAATATCCGAGATACATCCCATATATGAACGTTTTGTCCGTTTTAATGCTTTATATCCGAGCTGCATCCACTTTCTTCCTTTCCATGTCCGTGCTACTATCGCTGTGTGGACGTTCCACATATCTTTCGCTTCCTCCCTCTTTCCATTTTCAGCTGCAGCGGATGTGAGTTGCGCAGATGGCCAGAGGATGTCGAGAGGATACATCGGACATATAAAGGATGACAATGGACGTAGAACGTTTGTTGCCCATATGTGTCGCGGATTTAGATCGTACGTGGCGGAAAGTTCATCCACTCAAAAAGTTTTGTGCAGCTCAAAACTTTTTAAGTGGATGAAATAGCAGTAGACGGATGTTTGACAGATAGAGCGTATGAAGGACGTACGCAGTGAGTACACAACGGATGCACCGTGTTTTCCAATGGATGGCAAGCTTTTTTGTCCATTTTACATCCTCTTTGCATCTATTGGTGCAGTGTGATATGGGCTTTAATCAGCAGCAATGACATGCAGCAATTCTTTTGCAATGCTTATGCAGGGGTGGACTTTTAAAATATTAGGAATTGAAACAGTTATGTCCAGGATGTGAGGGGTCTTTAAATTATGGGACTAATTAAAAAACTAAACATCAAGATATTGGTCACAGCAGATCAATTAACCATAGAAATTAATTAAATAACTGAGCTGGGAAACTTCATCTAGAGCAGGGGTGAGCTTCAAAAGTTTTAGCAAAAGGGTTCTCTTCCTGGTTGCTGGGTGGGGTGGCCATGATGGGTGTGGCCTAATCATCTTCCTGCACCATGGCAGGGAGAGGGGCATTTTGCCCTCCCTGGGCTCCAGAGGCTTTCTGGAAGCTGGGAATGGGCCAATTTCTGGCCTTCCTGAACTTCTAGGAGGCCCGTTTTGCCTTCCTGGAGACTCCACACATGCCCTGCACTTACCTGCATCCAAAATGGGCCATGTGTGGATTCCTGGGAGGGGAGCGGAAGGCTGGGCAGGGCCACTCAGGAGTGGGATTTGGAGCTTTTCCAAACTGCACAGAATCTTATCTAAAGGGCTCTCCCAAACACCTGCAAACCCCAGCAGCCCAGCTCTGTATGTATGTATATATATATATATATGTATTAAATGTATTGGTCATCCACCTTACCTCAGGATAACTCTGACCGGTTTATAACAGTAAAAGGATAAAACTATACAAAACCTATGTACAATAAAAATAAAATACTATAAAAATATAAATTTTATATTCATCATCCTACTATTTTACAAATCTTTAAAAAACCTGGCCTTGTGTGGCTGTTGTTGTTCCCTGCCTTTTTCAGTGACTTTGGGTTATTGGTTGTTGACTGCTATTAGCAGGGTTTTTTTCCTTATCATGTTCATGATGACTAATAATTGGGCATAGAGAAAAAGTGGATGCGATTCTATGAATTTATAGACCAAAGTGAGAAAGTTTCAATGACCAGTTGTGTAACTCCTAAGTTAAGGAGTTTCAAAAATCTCCAGAATGTTCAACAGTCCCCAAAAAGATTAATTATAATTCATCTTTTTGAGGTTGGTAACATTAAGGGATTTTTCCAGTGAATCATAGAAAATGGTTCCAATTCCAGACTAAGAGAACATACTCTGAAAAATTTATAATATATCTCAACTGTTTGCAGGAGAGTACTGTAATTTTTTCAACACATCTTTATTGGATTAAAAACTAATATTTTTAAAGAAATACAGATAATTTTAAAATATATTTTTTAAAGAAAAAGGGTATGCTAAGAGAAATTTCCTTGTGTAATTCTATTTATTCATAAAATCATAATATTTTCATTATAATTGAATCGATTAGCATTTATGTTCCTGGGGTTTTGATACATCTTACTGTATGGATGTATCTGAAAATAAGTCAAAAAGAGTTTAATATGATAAACTCCTGGGTATTATATTGTAAAATTGCAGCCTTAATTCTATCATATGAAAAAAATAAAACCTTTTTGGCTGTTGAATACATGCTCAGTCCTACTAAGGTAAGAAACAAATGCAGATATATTTCATTTTTATCTCCAAAGCTGCTATTTATGGAACCTTAGTGTGTAGCTAGTCTTTATAATGCTATCAGAATGTACAGAATAATTTCAATGAAATACAAAAAGAGACCTTACCTCATTATTAAGCTTGTTGATCTGTTGTTTTGTTTCTTCTGCTTTGATAACTAACACAGCAGCACTAATTTCATTCTCTGTAATCACAACAATGCATAGGAAGGAAGGAAGGTCATGTACTAATAATATATAGGCTCAATATTGTTTCCTGGCTTTCTTGTAATCAGAGAGAGAACTGTGTACCAACTTCATCAAGACTAGCATTTCAAATCAAGTGCATTTCCAACAACTTGGAATTTCATAAAGACAGGAGAAATCATGATGATCACAGATTCAAAAATATAAAATATTTTTTGAGCTGGGAGCTGAAATTTAATATTTAAATAATGTACTGCAGATGTCATATAGTCTGTTGTGTTAGATGTTATGGCATCAGATCAGAAATCTATGTGGCTCCTAATGAAGACTTTGAGTTTTATATTCACATAACATTGTATGTGTTTCATTTGATTAGTTTATAATGCACTATAATTCATCAAGTCAGACAATTAATTTAGCAACCATACTGAGTATGTTGAAACAGTATAAGGCACTTTTATTTTTCTAATTCAAAGGAAGCCCTCATTTGTCTCTTGTATGTTATGTAGCCTGAGAATAATTTACATTGGGATTCTTCCGTAGTTCTTGAGGTATTTCATGCCTAAGTTTCCACCTTAGAAAAATTAGAATTAACAAAGCCTCAGAGTTGGCAGATCATCTTTTCTATTACTGGTGAAGGTAATTTGTTAAGATTTGGACAATATTGTATTTGGCTGGACCCAAAGTTTTTTGGTGCTGTGTATCAATTTTTAGCTGGGTTCTTTTTTTTTTGGGGGGGGGGGGTGATTACTTTGGAGTTAATCCAGGAGAATGAGCTGTGTTTCAAAATAGGGCAGTGGACAGAGGCAGAACAAACCACATTATTAAATGTTAAGAGTCACTCTAAGAGTGAGATGGGCAATATCTAAATTTGATTGATTGATTAATAAATAAATAGTGATAACCATGCATATTCATCACATTTTTCATATATTTATTCTATTAGTATTAAAAATTACAGCTCTCCCAAAGGGAAGATTTCATAAAGTAAAGGTGCCCTGATGATCTACGACTGTGATTTAAAAGTAACTTCTTCCAGAATGCAAACTGAAAGCAACTTTTAGATAGAAAGTGGTTTCAGAAACATTTTGCTGAGTACCCCCACGGAGCTCATGAAGGTAAGTCCTGAGCTCAGCTGAAGGGTGGGAGATGGCAGTTAGGTGGGGTGATGTGGGTGGGGCAACCTGTGGTCCCTCACGGGTCAGATTAATGACTTCAGCAGGTTGTATATGGCCTGTGGGCCAATTTTGAGGACTCCTGCCTTATAGCATTTCATTCTGGACACTATTAATCAATTATGTCAATTACTCAAAATAGTAAACTATTAGACAAATATTGTTACTGTCCTAATTCGCTATTGTTGTATAGTTTCTGCAGTTTCTAAAGTCTTTCAGAATGTAGCTTTGATTTGGAACGGCAATATTTATAATATCAAAATCTGCTCATTTATTTATTAAGCAACAGGAATGCAACTTTTCATTCTGGTAGGATTTCATATGCCAGTGCACTTACGGGTAAGGATTTTTCTCACAATATGCAATACAAAAAAAGGCATTCCTCTCCAAAAAGATTCATTATGAATAATGGGTAAAGTGGTTAAATATAGCACTAACCCTCAATGATGGGAGATGATCTGGATTCTTGCCTCAATTGTTCAGAATTAAACTCAAATGCCTGGTTTTCCTCATTGTTGCCATCATCCTCTGTTCCATCAACAATCCTATTTTTTTCCCCAAAACAAAATGGAAGAAAACATAAGTTTCGGCTATTTTCACAAAAACCTCATTGATCCACTCATGTTAAAATATAATATAAACAATGTATAGTTTTTTTGGAGCAATGTAATATTTACAATATGAATCTCATTATTTGAACCTAAACTCTTATAAGAACAAAGTAAAGTAAGGTTGATGATTAGTGATACTTCAATTTGTATGTTTTTTAAAATAATTCTCATTGGTGGGTTATGATCATCTGACTGCAATGTTGCATGAAATATTATTGGCATCATTTGAGGTTCGAAAGTTTTATCAATATGTTTTTCAATAATGCTAATCTTGAGGCTTATTTTTATTTGTTTTCTCTATTATTATTGTTATTGTTGTTAAATTATATTTAAAAACATTTAAAAATGCATCCTAGGGATGAAGGAAATATATATTTTGCATTTGAACGTGAACTATAGAATTTGTCATTTTTAAGCAATACATTTAGCTAAAATTTGTACTTTATAGAATTCTGAGCCGAAGTATGCCAAAAATAAAAATATGCATTATAGAAAAGTTTGTGCAAACATCCATAAAGTATATAAAGATATAAGGCAATTATTTTCATATTAACATTAGGAGAATATTAAAAATTTTAATTAGGTGGATTCATGCAAAAAAAAAAAATAGTGTTGAAGAAATAAACTTATAGTGCCACTAAAATCACAGTATCTGAAAAGAGTTCTCAAAGGAAACTATCCAAAAAGACAATATTCAGAGGATAAGGAGTGTCAAGTATTTTCAGAGGTAGTTAGACAGAAGCTTTTAATAATATATTAGTCTTAGCTAAATCTTGTGTGTGTAGAGATTATAAAATAGATATCAGAACATGATGCCAAAGATCAGAGAACCATCCTAGCTAACCCTTCCCTGCTCCTCATTGATTCATTTTTACCTGAATTTCTATTTCTCCTGAAATTCTAGTTTAATGAAAAGCTATTAGAGATCCCCGCCCGTCTCCACCTCAGCATAATTTTCTTAAGAGGTTTCAGAAATATGGGTCCTGAATTATTTTTCTTATTGATCCTAGAGAAAAACTTGCTTGGATCTTCAAAAGATACATAGGCTTATTCTCTCACACAAAAAGAATGGGCAGCACTCTGATCTTGGCCAACTGTACATGCTTTGGGGTTTTTTTGCCCTTCTTGTGGTTGGTGGGTTTGTTTATTTGTCAGTGTACAGAAGAGCTTGAAGATGGCTCTATGTATGTCATAGTGGCTTCAGTATTTGCATTCCTGTCTTACGATTGTTCAGACTCATGAACAGTTAAAATGTGGGGCAAAAAGTTTTCCTTAAGGGAACTAATTGCCCTAAGTATAAAAGCAGCTGTGTTACTGCTATGAGAACTTCAGCTGGAAAATTGATCACTGTGCTATGAATGCTACAAAATGCCTGAAGCTGTACCAGTATACTTGCTTTATACAGGAAAACAATAGGTATTTGCCATCTAATATGATAAATACAAAATAGCAAACAAATGAATATTAAACTGTATGACAGACATTTATTTATTGATTGATACAGTAATTCACCGACATTCTAATTTCTCAAAATATTTAAAGCTACAATGGAAGTTTGCAAATGAACGTTCAACTGAATTTTAGAACCATCTCTAGCTTGCAAATATTTAAACTGAATATATTAAACTTGTACAGGTAATCCTTGACTACTGTAATTGAACCTCAAATTACAGCTGTAAGCAGGGGTGGGATTCTCCTGGTTCTATCCAGTCCCTTGTTAACTTTCTAAGCAGTTGGGAGAACTGATAGTTAGAAGCAATCTCCTTTTGTTTTTTTTCCACCCTTATTACATTCTTGGCAGACAGCCTAGACTTACTGTCTCCAGAGCTTCTTGAGGCTTGCCTTTCTTAAAGGGGAAGGGATTTTAACACTGCTGTTGGGAGGAAATACTGTGGGCAATCAGCACTTTGAAGAAATAATTGAATAATGAAGCAGACCTTTTAGTGACAGGGAACCAAGATGAGTGACACTCAGCAAGGCTTCTTGGCTAGCTAGAAAGATTGACGTTTAAATGTGAGTTTACATACCCTTTCTAAGTTTTGGTCTAAAACTGGTTTTGTGAAGGTTGATTCTGTTCTTGGTGATGTTTAATCCTGTGTTTATTGATGAGATAATTTTCCCTATTCAGCTTCAACAAGCAACAGCTATTGTGATTTAATTATTTGTATTGTGTTTGAATTTTTTCCTGCCTCATGGTTTCTTTTTCTATTTGGGGAGGGGGGGTCTTCCTCATTGCTTTAGTACTATCTGGCACTGTCCTTTTGGGTTATATTTCCAAGAGGCAGGATGCAAGCTTGGCACTGATTTTTTTACTGCCTTCCTGGGTGGTATGTGACCTTTCCTTAAATCTGGATGATTTCCTTGGGGTATCTTATGAGGTGAGTGAGACCAACTGGTATCTTTAAATGGTGCAAATGGATCTAAGGATTGCTTTTCCTGGATGTGCTTTTTCTGGAGAGTTTAAATGACCTCTCTGCTAAAGGGGTTCACTTTATGAGCAAGAGCTGGCTGCTTGATAATTATCACTGCATTTTAACTATTTTCATTCCTCAAGATGCTCTGATAACCTGCCTGATTTGTAACTCTGGCTTGCAGGTATTTTTAATCTAATGATTGATATTTAGGGCAGTTTTCTGCAAGCAAAGAAGCTTTTTGTATTTTTGTACAGTAATCCTTGACTTACAACAGTTCATTTAGTGACAATTCAAAGTTACAATGGCACTGAAAAAAAAGTGATATGACCATTTTTCACACTTATGATTGTTGCAGCATCCCCACTGTTATGAGAGGCCAGGCGAGGAGAAGCGCCCCTTGACATGAGTGATGTTGAGTTAGCCATGCCCACCCAGTCACATGACCACCAAGCCACACCCACCAACTAAGCCACACTCACAGAACTGGTTGTTAAAAAAAACTGACTCACACCCCTGGCTGTAAGTTGTAGTGATTGTTAATGGGTGATGTGACTGCCTGATTTAACAAACTTTCTTGTGACAGTTGCAACGAGAAACTGGAATTAAGTAGCAGAAACCAGCAAAATACCAATCCTGTAAATGCATGAAAGGCCAAACTTTAATCACATGGCTGTCAATGGGGAGGGGCAGCCATTGTAATTTTGGAACTGGGTTCTGGGCAGGACTGGTATAAGTTCAAACAGTCTTGAAGTTACCAATTGTTAAATGAAGACTACCTACGTGTGAAAATGAGCAGGGCATAGGCAAATCCATCTCAACACAGTCTATATATATATATTTATGACTATATATCTACTCACAAAATACCCTTTCACTAATAACTATATGCATACAGTTCTACATGCATACAGTGAGTATAATAGAATACTGAAATTCATTGCCATTTTTGAACTTCAGCACTGCTACCTTCCTTCCTTCTTTCCTCCCTCACTCCCAATTTTAAACAAGAACTATGTGGATTGTTAAAAAAATTAATAAATATTTTAGCTTTTGTTCAAGGTGTAGTTAATTAATAGAATAGAATATAATTCTTTATTGGAAACTTACAGTTGTTCTCCCATCTCATTGGAGCAGAATCCGCGATCATGAGTGGTTTCACTCTGTGCTCTTTCATTAGAGGATCCCAATTAGGACCAGAACCACCTTGTAGGGCTGTTGAAGAAAGGGGGGCCACTTGGTGGGTTGATGGGAGCCACATCTCCCCTCCCTAGCAAGGAAAAACCCCTATGTAGACAAGCTGCAGGGGTGGACTAAAATGGCCACCATGAAGATGGGAGGCAGTCCAGGTAACTAAGACTGTGTTGGTGTGGTGAAGTTGTGAATGGTGTGTGGGCCAGGTGAAATACTTGGACATTAAAAGGTACCCCGGAATTAAAAGAAAGAATTTTTATTAAAGATTGTAGAATCAGCAAACAGAGAGGGGAAAAAGGAAAATAGACATTTATGAAATTGGCTTTGGACTTTGAAAAGAATTAATTTGGATGTGGAAAATTTAGAGAAAATTTTGACTATAAAAAGACTTGGAAATTGAACTGGATAATTATTTGGATTTTGGCACTAATAGGCATTAATCAAATGCTGGAATTGAATGTGTTAAAAAGAAATAATAGATAATAATTGGAATTAGCAAAATTAATAAAAACTTATAAAAGAGAAAAAGTGAAAAATAAAGGGTGAAATGTGAAAACAGAATTGAGAGTGCCATCTAATGGTAAAGGAAAAATTTCAGTGACTCTTTGAAAAGTGCTTGGCTTATTTAAAATTGGAATGTGAAATGAAATAAGAGGGATTCTACTATAATGAAATAAAAAACCCCAAAAATGAAATATTAGAACATTACAGAAAAGGGATACATGAAGAAATTACCCCGGGATTGTTTGGTGATTTTGAAAAAAAGTTGGAAAATAAATTAACAGAAGGAAACTTGGAAACAAAGACTTATAGACATTGAGTGTTGAAACTAAACATAAAAGACACTGATTGAAATAAACTACTGGACAGTTGGATTGGATATCAATACTGAAGAAGGAAAAGAAGTGCACAAAGTGAGTGAAATATGTGTGGAAATAAGATTGGAACGACAAAACATGAAGGAAATGATGAAAGCAAGCTCGGAAATGTATAGTATTATACTACAAAAATTAGAAATGGTGACACAAACTAAAGAAGAACAAAGAGAGCCAGAGAGGAAGGAGTTAAATAAACAGGAAATCAGCTCTAAAGAACAAGTGGAACAACAAATATTAAAACAAGAAAAAAAAAAGAATTAAAGCTAAAACTTTGAGGTTTGATATGATAACTAAAGGGAAAATTGTTTAGAAAGTTAAACAAAGGAAAGGAAAACAACAGAAGAGGGAATTACAGAGGAAAGAATAAAAGAGGGAGGGGGATAAAATAAATAATTGGAGTAAGAAATGGAAGGAAACAATAGAGGAAAAAAGGGAAATTAAG
>BLBF01000019.1:30495916-30513058 GCA_015471245.1 Laticauda colubrina
CAACTATAATGACATGGGAAAATACCCGAAGAAAGCTGAATACCATACATATATACATATACATACATACACATATGCATATACATATATGTTTTCGTAGATTTTTATGGTACAGGTATGCAGGTCTTGGCATGTTTGGGTCTTTTTCTGTGTAAGATTGAGAGCATCTTGGCAATGTTTTGATGAGGTCCCACTCACCATCTTCAGGCTGGTGCTTTCGGCTTCTTACTTGTGCGAGCAAAGTGTGATTGGAGCTGCTGTTTCCCAATATATACTGGTAGGGAGGTTGGCTGTCTTGTTATTTCTTGATTGGTTGATGGAGTTGATGTTTGCAAATTGGCTGGCTTTTTCGTAAGAACATGTGTGACTGAGGTATTGGCTGTGTGTGTATCAGCCTCCTGTGTTGCAATGACCTGGGTAATGGGCTGTGTGATGACCTTCTGAGTTTTATTGTTTTGACATCCTGGGTCTTGTGCTGTAATTTCTTGGGTCGTTGGCTGTGTTGCAACATCCTGAGGTTTTGTTGTGTAACCTCCTGAGTTCTGTGATGTGATATCCTGAGCAAATGGACACATGCCATGAACATATCCAGGCCTCAAACTCGGAGCCAAACCAAAACCCAGAACATCACATCACAGCCACCTGCTCAGGTTATCACATCATGTTTTTGAACTTGACACTTGCATGTATCATGATTTTCTTGCTTATGAATCAGCCTTTCAAGTGTATTCATAGCATCCTGCAATTGTGCTTAAAGACAAATTTTTTGCACCATTGTGACCTGACAGATGCTCCAATCATCTGACCTTAGACCAAAAATATAACAAGTCAACCAGGTTTTTAACTCTGTGCTGCTTTTAGTTTGATAGCTTTTTAAAATGACTAACTGATGTGGGAAGGATTGCAAGGCCATCCTTGACTCACTTTAAAAGACTAGGCAAAAGGGGCAATGGATTCTTCTCTAAACAATTTAACCCAAGAAGAGGTGATATGAAGCAAGAATTACTAATGGGAAACCACTTATTTCCAGGCACTTGTATTTTACATACAACATGGTGTTTGCAGTAATTTCTGCTTATGCTCTTGCTGTGCCAGAAATTAATCAGTTGCGCTGTTAGTGATAATAACATGCCACCTTTTAGGCATGAAGCCAATCAGAGAGCAGTGCAAATGTTACATGTGGTTAGATCCTGAGTTAAAGCTTGGAGTGAGTCCCCCAAAGTATGCTTAGCAAGACTCATAATTGCATCTTCAAATGAGGTCATATGGGGCTACATGAAAATGATCAAGAATTGGCTAAAGCTGTGATATTAATTAATTTGAGACAGCCATATGCAATTGCTTTGCGCTGTTATGTATGGGAAAATTAATCAAGAAGCAGAGTTAATAATATGTATTTGTTTAGTCTGTGATGAAAACTGCAGTGTATATCTCATAAACAAATCTGGGCGTGAAAGCTAACATTCCAACTTACTTCAAAATGCCTAGCCATGGTTTTCTGATTCAGATAGAAAGGGAAACTACAATTAGCATTGACTTATTGGTTTGTTTCTCTTTCACAAGGAGCAAATTTAAACAGCAATTAAGTAACAGGCTATTATGGATGATAAAATCAGCCTTGTGAATATACTCATCCACTAATCCTGTTTGTGTGCTCATTATAGCAATTTATTAAAAACCTGTCATATAATTTTTACATATCATGGGATTTTTTTTCTGTATGAGAATCATTCAGAAAAATCTGTGGGATGCTGCATTTCAGATTGCAATAGATTTTTTAAAAGAAATACTGAAAATAAAATGAGGTAAATCAATATTCTATTGCTTTGTATATGGAGTTTAGTTTCTATATTTTATCATAGCTATCAAAATATCCATTATTTATAGGTGTACCTCCCTGTTTCTCTATCTCTTTTTCTCCATACACACACACACACACAAAACCCATGGTATTTAAAAGCAAGGTTCAATAAGTGATGGCTGAAGACATACTGCTGCCAAAGCTTATGGTATTCTAACACCCCAACAAAATTGAATAATGAACTTCAATTATTCTTATTATTAATGAAATATGACATTGGCAAATTTGTGGGTGCAATCAGATATTAAATTTATAACATCTATGTATTCATCTATGTATTCCAGCTCCATTTAATGAACATAATGATAGTCCCCATTGTTAGGAATATGAGTCTCCTAACAGGTATTTGGGTTAGAAATATACAAACCCAGGATAAACATTTTAGTACTATCTCTTTAAGGGAATGCAAGAGCATGCAATTGGGTGTGGTTTCTCAAACAGCCATAAGATGGAGCCAGAAACCTGGTTTGTCTTAGTCTGAGTCTCAGAAGAGAAGAGAGTGTATCTTTATTTCCTTCTGTTGGAAAGTATTGCTATTGCACCATTTTTCCTAATTGACTGATATTACTGGATTTAATGCAAGTCTGATACTTAACTGTTTTTGACACTGGACTTTGTTACTAGAGTATCCCTGGATTGAAAAACTGACTGATTAACCTGTGAATGATTTTGGACTGCTTATTTTGGACTTTGCTTAAACCTTTCTGGAAATAAAAACCTACATTAACTGTACAGTGTATCCATGTACTGTGTGTGTATTATTCCAATACTATTCTCTATACGTCTCCCTGTATGTGCTCATTCTCCTAACGGGGAATTACCTCAACACCCATGACAGTTTTGCAGCCAAAATAAAATACCAATAAAACACATCTTTTAGACCAGTGGAAACAGCAGTGTAAATGGAAACAACACCAAGAAATAGAAAAATGTCTTAGTGAAATGCAAAAACAATGGTGCATGAATGTGTCTATTTCAGCAAGGCTTCCCTGAAGCTTACCGAGGACTGAGGTCAGGAGGGAGAATGCTGTTTAGTGATGAAAGATGCAGCTTCAAGTTCTTCTCTTTCCGTTTGGAATAGTAATGGAGCTCAGTTTCATGCTTGGTTCTAGATGAGGTTGCACTGCAAACTCGGATGGGTGAGTGGAAGGGAACAGTACCTGAGGCCAACTGTTTCAAGTTTATCCCCAGATAACTTTTATTGCTTCCCAATTTCTTTTGTTGAGAGGCTGTGCTTCTTGGATGAACTGGGGAAAGAGTTGCTGCTTCCTCTTCTGCCATGACTTCCTCTTCTTCCTCATCCTCCACAATGGATGGAAATATTTTATTTATGCTGCCATTTCCTTTGGAGTCTGACTAAAATAATGAATCATTTATATTAATTTTTTTCAAAATAAAGGAAATTAGTTGTTATTTAAATACACCAATAACCAGCTATAACCACTTGAATCTAACCAATCTCCCAATCATGGTTAATTTCTATGCATTTATCAGTTTCTTGAATTTTTTTTAAAAGAATGAAGTACATATGAAACATATGTCTGAAAAGAATGCAATCAATGCATTTAATTGGAAATGTTTTATAATTTTAGCTCTCACTAAACAAGAGCCTTGTGATAGATTTATATCCTCAATAATAAAGTTTAAAGCTTTGTATCCCATATTTACAGCATCATTGATTCCAATTTAAAAGTGTGGGCAAATTAACTTTTGTAGCTGTTATTTATCTATTTCTATGTTATTATTCTTTTTCTTTAAGCTCAATTCATAATAAACACAAATAGAGAGCAGAAGAAGAAGACAAGCTGCCCCTTCTATCACTATTCAGTTGTTTTGGGGGGGACAGGTAGACAAGTGGCAGTAGCAAGATGGGAGAAAATAAACAGCAGACCAGGGGAATATGGCAGTGAGATCAGCCTGGGGAATGGGTCTCTTCAGATGGTCAGTGATAACAAATCCTGGCTCATGCAACCAGAACAATTTTTATATCTGCTCAAAAAAAATGTTTAATAAAAAGAAGAAGAAAATGTGTTCGAAAACAACTCCAAGCCATAAAAAAGATTATCATGAACATAATCAACATTTTAATTAGTCTTGCATTTCATTTGAAGTAGAATGAGGTAGCATTATTAAATTGTTAAAGAAAAAGAGAATTAATATCGCTGAGTGCACTGGGAGAAATTGCTGTATAATTGGAACAGCCCCTTAAATTATGTTTCATGTCTAGATCTTCATATCCTGAACAAAGGGAGCATTAACCTGAACCTTTCATAATACTAATAGCAGGTAAATGGTGTTCTGTATAAAATAGTTTACTCCAAATCCTCTAAATATGATTGGCTAGAAAAGACGGCATAGGGATTGGTTCACTAGGAACCAATCCAAAAGAGCCGCCAAAAGGCGGTTAAATCAAACAACCATCATTGGCTACAAGCCAGCAGGCAAACCGCATATAAAGGCTGCCGCGGCTAGAGCCAAACCGTTCTGTTACTGTTTGCTGTTAACAAATAAAGAGTTATTTGTTGGAACCCGGACTACCTCGTGTTTTTCCAGATGGAACACTGGCAATGAGGGTGGGATCGTCCTAAAACGTGAGACTGTGCACACGGCAAACTGAAATCCAGGCTTGAAGCGATGGCCGGAAATAATGCACCGGCCGCATCCTTCAATCCCAATGAAGAGGATTGGGAATCCTACGTAGACCATTTTCAAATGTACTTAGAAAGTAATGAGATGGAAGAGATCTCAGACCAGCGTAAGAGGGCTGTCTTCTTAACACATTGTGGACCAACTGTGTTCAAGATGGCCAAAGCATTGGGGAAGCCCAGAGACATAAAACAAATGACCTGGCCCGAACTCCAGCAAATGTTAAAGGCTCACTACGCACCAGTGGTGTCAAATCTCATCAAACGGCATGAATTCTACCGAAGAGAACAAAAAGAAGGCGAGACCATTGCTGATTTTGTGGCAGCCCTCCGACAACTGGGGGGAGCGTGCGAATTCCTGAACTTAGATGAAGCCATGCGAGATCGAGTGGTATTGGGTTTAAAAGACTCTAATTTACAAAGTAAATTGCTACATAAACCCAACATAACCATGGCTGAAGCAATCGCAGAAGCCACAGCCGCAGAAGCCGTGAAAAAGTCAGTGGCCACCATGAAACAAATGAACGCGAATAATGACGAAACGAGCCTAACCAGAGGGAAGAAGCAATTTCCCACCATTACACACCATGAAGATTTTGAAGAGACATCAGAATCCAGAGAGGATGATGATGAGGTCCACCGCCTGCACGCCAACAAAAAAAGGTGCGAAAAAAGAAACTGGCAGGAATGCGCCGGGTGCGGAGGAAACCACCCTCGAGCTGATTGCAGATTCCTTGATACCATCTGCCGAGCTTGCAAGAAAAGGGGACACATCGAGAAAGTCTGTAGGAATCGAAAAAATAACAGCCCTAACAGATGCAGCAACTCTCCCACACAAGCTGAATCGAAACAAGCCGAGAGAAAGTGGGAACGCAACAAACGAGACAGTAACCGAGAAAAGACCCATCAAACTGTCACTATTGGAAGCGCTCAGACGGAAAGCGGGAAAAAAGTTAAAGTCATCGTAAAAATTGAAGGCAGCCCCTGTGAGATGGAAGTCGATTCAGGGTCTTTCCTGTCAATGGTGTCGTGGGACAAAATCAGACAACTGGTCCCAAATATCAAACTAAAAGAGCTCCAGAAACAAAAATTAACTCTGAAGGACTACCAAGGGAATCGAATCCCTGTGGTAGGTCTAGGACATTTCCGAGTCACTTACAGGCAACATGTCGAAGTCCTGCCTCTGACAATAGTCGACCGAGACCAATCCAGCCTCCTGGGCATCGAATGGTTCGCACCATTGGGCATCGGGATGACCGGAGTGGACCGAGTGGCCGCAACCGACTGGGAAGAAAACCTGATCCACGAGTTCCAGGACATTTTTGATGGCTCCCTAGGCAGGTATCGGGGGACCCCAATTTCCTTTAGCTTAGACCCCCACATGGCCCCTAGAAGATTAAAGGCCAGACAAGTCCCCTTTGCATTAAAAGCAAAAATAGAGGAACAATTGGACAAATTAATTGACCAAGGGGTTTTGGAACCTGTTGACCATGCTAAATGAGAGATGCCAATAGTAACACTGGTTAAACCTGATGGGTCGGTACGCATCTGCGGAGACTACAAGGCTACCCTGAACCATGCAGTGCGACAAAGCGCATACCCGGTGCCAGTCATGCAACATTTGCTACACTCACTCGGGGGAGGAAAATTTTTTGCCAAATTAGATCTAGCACAAGCGTACCAACAGCTTCCAGTAGACCCCTTAACGGCCGAGGCACAGACAATAGTGACTCACAAAGGGGCATTCAAGTGTAACAGACTTCAATTTGGAGTGAGCGTTGCCCCGGGCGTTTTCCAAAGCCTCATGGAACGCCTATTAAATGGAATAAAAGGGGTCATATCATTTTTTGACGACGTCCTGATTTCGGCTAAAGATACGACCCAACTAGAAAAAACACTAAGAGATGTACTAACAAAATTTAGAGAATCTGGTCTGAAAGTTAAAAAAGAAAAATGCTGTTTAATGACTGATCGCGTCGAATTCCTGGGCTACTTAATTGACGGAGAGGGTATACACCCTACTGAAAAAAAAAGTCAAAGCCATTAAAGACGCACCACAGCCAAAAAACAAAACGGAATTGCAGGCATTTTTGGGTCTAATAAATTTCTATAACGTATTCCTCCCCCAAAAAGCAACAATAGCAGAACCATTACACCATTTGCTGGATAAGAATACTAATTGGACTTGGGGTCATAGAGAACAAAAGGCATTCCAGAAAATAAAAAAAATATTAACATCAAACATCATTCTTATCCAGTTTAGTAACACACTTCCATTGACGGTAACCTGCGACGCCTCACCATTTGGAGTCAGTGCCATCCTGAGCCACCAATTACCAGATGGGAGAGAGGCACCAGTCGCTTATTACTGAAAGACTCTGTCTAAAACAGAACGTAACTATAGTCAACTAGACAGAGAAGCCCTGGCAATCGTCGCCAGAGTGAAATGTTTTCACGAATACCTTTATGGAAGAACATTTTTGATTGTAATGGACCATAAACCGTTACTAGGAATTCTGGCGGGAAACAAGCCTACACGGAACATTTTATCCCCGTGGATGACTAGATGGTCAGAATTCCTAGCAGCATACTCTTACACATTGACACATCGACCCGGAAAGCAAATCTCCCATGCAGACGCATTAAGTAGAGCACCGTTGCCGACGACAGAGGAAGACCCAGCACCAACAAGGACCACCCTGCAAATAGAGACATGCCCCGAACTACCAATATCTGCAAACGATGTCGCCAGAGCCACCGCAAAGGACCCAGTGACTGCCCGCATATTAAACGGGGTAGGTAAAGGCTGGCCGGAAAACCAAAAAACTGAAAACTTTAAACCTTTTCGGTTTAAACCAAACTTTCAGTTCAAAAAGGTTGTTTATTGTGGGGTGATTGGGTAGTAATCCCTCCTAAATTACAGACCAGAGTGTTGGGAATGCTTCACAAGGGCCACCCTGGTATTGTAAAAATGAAAAGTCTCGCTAGAAACTATGTCTGGTTGCCTGGTATAGATAAAGACATTGAATACTGGGTTGCTACTTGTACTAAATGTCAGAAAACCAGGCCTTCCCCATCACAAGCACCCATAAGGGACTGGGAGACCCCACAAGGCCCCTGGTCTCGGATCCACATTGATTTCGCGGGTCCTACTAGGGGGCATACTTTTTTAATTGTCGTAGATGCATACTCAAATTGGCTGGAAGTTGTAGTAATGTCATCTACGACAACTGAGGCGGTCATTAAACAACTTAACAAACTCTTCGCAACCCATGGATTGCCGGACATCCTAGTGTCCGACAATGGGCCACAATTAACAGCCATCCAATTTGAACAATACCTAGCCTCCCAAGGTATACGCCATGCACTAACCGCGCCGGTCCACCCAGCTGCAAATGGTAGGGTGGAGAGAATGGTCAGGTTTATTAAAGTGGGTTTAGAGAAAATGGACCTTGGGGATGTCCAGGATAAAATTAACCGCCTTCTCACCCTCCAACATATCACACCTAGCACTGTAACCAACAAAAGCCCAGCAGAATTATTAATGGGAAGAAAACTTAGGTCGCAATTAGACAGGTTGCACCCAAATTACACTTTGGAAAGACCCCCCGACTCCTCCAGCCGTTTCCAAACATTTGAAATCAGCGACCTAGTCTACGTAAAAAAATTCACCGGGGACCCCCTATGGCTTCCAGGCACAATCACACAACTCACAGGCCCCTGGTCCTACAGACTAACCGTAGACGATGGCAGGGAATGGAAGCAGCACATAGACCAGCTTCGTTCCCGAAACATCGAGAGAAATACAAACTCACAACCACAAATAATAAAAAATGACAAAAACAAAACCAAAGAAGGGGGGGAAATACAAGAAAATAATAAAGAACTTTTTAAAATAAATCCAGAACATCTAAACAATCAAAAAGAGCAAAAAGGAAACTTACGGTTAGATGAGACTTGAGGAAAAAATCCAGACGAAGGGGCCAGCTGAGCCAGCTCGACCTGCCCGGAGAAGCCAGGAGGGAGTGGCAAAACCACCGGCCTGAGAAACTCAAGCGGTAGCAAAATGGCCGACTCACCATTCCAGGCGGTTCCATGGAGAAGAGCCGGAGAGACAGCAACCCCATCCAAACCGGTTGAAGTTTCCAGCGAAAATGAACCACGCAAGTCCAGTAGAATCAGAAGAAGCCCCACCTACCTGCGCGACTACATCACCATGTAGGACTAAACCAAGGGGGGAGGGGTGTTCTGTATAAAATAGTTTACTCCAAATCCTCTAAATATGATTGGCTAGAAAAGCCGGCATAGGGATTGGTTCACTAGGAACCAATCCAAAAGAGCCGCCAAAAGGCGATTAAATCAAACAACCGTCATTGGCTACAAGCCGGCAGGCAAGCTGCATATAAAGGCTGCTGCGGCTAGAGCCAAACCGTTCTGTTACTGTTTGCTGTTAACAATAAAGAGTTATTTGTTGGAACCCGGTCTTCCTCGCGATTTTTCGTACGGAACAAATGGCTTCTTTGAGAAAAAGTACAATTGGTTGTATTTCAGGCTATATTTAGATTCCCTGCAGAAAGGTTGGTAGCTTAATAAATATTATAGTCGTGCTGAATAGCAAAAAGTCTCATTACAGTTTGTGAGTATTCATGAAGAATGATTCAAAACAGAGATATTGTGAAATGCAGAAATCAAAGTGGTAACATTTGTATATTAAGAATAATAATTCTACAAATGGAATTTGGTTTAAAATTACATATAACTCTAGTTCTTTCAATGACCTCTTGTCATTTTCTGTACCCATTTCTTGTACAATCCACAATATATTATCCACTCATTAAGTAACAGTTAACCAAATACTATAACAATAGTTTGTGATGGCCTGTTCAATCCTTACGTAACATATTTGTATGACGATGTTTTTATGGAAATAACAAAGATTTCTCTCTTTCTTTGTACTAACAAGTAAACTTACAAAATACATTAAGTTCAAAGATTATTGCAATTACCCTTAAAGAAAGATTTGGCTTTCAACTTCAGTTTTCTTAAGATCTAAAAGAGACATTAAGAAAGCCAGTTTATTCTAGTGGTTAAGACACCAGGTCTAGAAGCTGGGAGACTGTAAATTCCACCACCATCTTAGGCCTGAAAACAACTGGATAATTTGCGGTCAATCACTCTGTCTCAGAATTACTCACTTCACAGGATTTCTATTATGAAAGAATATAACTACATTCTTGAGTTTATTTATAAAAATAATAAAACAGGATAAATAAACTTTTAAAAACTGGATTTTTGCTAAAAGCTTAAAATCTGGTTTAAAATTAGCCCATGGACTGCATTATGTTTAATCAATATCTATATATTTCCATCTCTGCATACACACTCTAGTTCAATTACAATTCTAATTTCCATAATAACATGTCAGTGGATAAGTGGATAGAGATCAAGTTATCTAGATCTAAAGTTATTTAGCTAGAAAAAAAATAAAGACTAAAAATAAAGAAAATAAAAAATAAAGATTCATCTTAAGTTGCTAACATATTTATTAGCATGCTAATGTAAAAATTAATGTAAAAAAAATAATGTAAAAAAACATTAGCATGCTAATGTAAAAATCACTTGGTGCTTGGTATCCCGATTAAATCAAAGGATGGCTGTAATAGTAATCAGGAAGAAGAAGAGAAAGCAGGTGCAGAACAGAATATAGAGACAGTATATGCTTTGAAAATGATTCAGGTTAGGTAGATGGCATCTTTAGAAGTGTCAAAATTGGCAATATGGTGGGTGGAGTGTGCCATGTTGCTGCACATACAAAAAGGTGGAGCCTGCATCTTACAATAATATTTTGTTGACTGTGATGCACTATGGGTTCTGAAGATTAAATGCTTTGGACTTCATGCAGGTGTGAGTGGGGGACATTTCTGCAATTAATTAAAATAGATAAATTCTTTTTGGCCTCCTGCCTTAGGCAGAAATCATGATCCTGATGTTTTAATAGCTGTAGTCGCTTTGATGATTAGGTTCCTCAAAACATTATCATCTCCCTCTTCCCCTCTTTCCGCTGAGTTACATGGAAACTTCAAAAAGTCAGGTTGGTTTAATGACCAGCAGAGAACTTTTTCATGTTTAGGATCCAAGTAGCACTACTTCTGAATCATTTTAGAAGCATGCACAGCATCACAAAGCTTATGCTGAGTAAAAAGAAAGCCCCAGTTTAAATAACTGGTATATCTAACTGAGGCTGGAAAAAAGTCCTAATTAAAATCATGGAAAATTGTGCCAATCATTGCTGACAATTTTGGGTTAGGAGGACTGATCATTTGATCCAATAATAGGCACATTTGATACTTATATGTCTTTCTTTTTTAATCTTTGGGTGGTTATAATATAGTAAGACCAGCAACCATTAAAAAAAATAGAAAAAATAGAAAATTCTAGTCATTTGCTATCATCTGGTGATTTGTCTGGAATTTTGCAACCCAGATCTGATAACCCTCACTATTTAATCCTTATGCTTTATTTAGGATTTAGGATCAAGATATTCATTTTTGTTTGTTATATGTACTGAAATATTAGAATTTATCAATAGATGAAAAGCATCATTCCAGATTACACTTCTTTTGGGTTGAATCTATATAAATACAGTTTGAAATACAGCCTATATACAAAAAATTATAAAATGTTTTCTAGGTCTTATCTGGAAAATAACACAAAAACTCCTGCATGGAAGGAAATATTTACTTATTTTGATTTATTTTTGTAAGTATTAGCCAGATCATTTAAAAAAATGTCTTCAGTCTAGGCCACTTTGATGCAATCAGTCCCGTGAGTAAAAGACATTTGGTTTATTTTCAACTATGTACATAATACCACTGAAAATGTTTGTCATGCATTGTAAATTTTAATTAGTTCTTTTTTTTCTCAATGCATTCAAAATGCTGAATATTTTGATTTAATATGACATTAAGAATACCTTGCTTAGGAAGCCTGGAAAACCTAACACTTCAGATTTGACAGTCATATAGAAAATGCAAAGGATAAACATTAGAACCAATAGGCAAATAACCACATAGCACCATGGAATGAGACAGACTTTCAATTAAAAGGGTTTTGTACATCAAAATATGTCCACATATATTAATAGGCAAACATGCAGGGTTTAAATTTCAAATAGGAAGGGTAGCAATGGGACATGCAAATACACAAGCTTATTCATGCTAGCTTAATTACACCAATTAAAGATTAGGCCTTTTTTAAAAAAAATCACTCCCTGGTAGATTCTGAAAATACTATCTATTGTTTTGTTCAAAAGGGTTTGGGATTAATTATATAGGTAATCTCATATTGAAAATGGCATCCATACCTGACAGATGGAAGACTTGTTTGATAATCTGGTGATTACCTGAAAGAACAACAGATAGAGGAAATGGCGAATACCAGAATTTGCACATACGAGTGGTTTCCAGAATGAATTTTAGAGCATGATGTAAAAGGGAAATCTCACATCAGATGTCTTTCAAGTTTCTTTCTGACATTAGTTAACAAAATATTTTTGTAGAAAGTGAAAAACTAAAAAGTAATGGACTTCCTTTTTTGTTAAGAGGTTGTATTTATGTTGAATAGAGAGATCTTACATTCATCTTGAAGTAAGTTCTTAGTGAAGTGAAATCGTGAAGAAATGTGATAGAACTTTATCTGGTATCTCTTAAGCGATGTTCTATGTTTAGCGGAACATCTCTATATTCAGTAAATATATGAGTGTTGTGTGTGCCTGCCCTGTGTCCACTAAACAATTCTCAAATACAGAAGTATAATGAAATACAACTGCAATTATCAAACTACAATCAAATTCTTTTCGGATCTATGCCTTTTCATGGACTGAAGACACATATCATCATTGTATTTATTTCAGGCAGCAAAATAAATGTCTTGGGTCTAATCCTATGAATTAATCTTATTTCTTCAGCGCTGATCAGGTGAACTGTGTAGCTGAGGACATATTTTTGTTCATGTTGATGGACTTACACACTTTTTAAAGAGGGATCTGATGGATATCAAGCAAAGCCAATCTTAAATTGATAAGAAACACAGAAAATATGTTTAGAAAAAAGATAAGATCACTAATCTACTTATTCATTCATATACTTCCATTAGTTACATTTCTTCTGTATTCTTGCAGTGATGTCTTTATGGTTTGAAAAATCTAATTGGCACAGAGTGTAGCACCTGTGTATTGATATGAACACTTACAGTATGTTGTAAGTCTTGCATTAGCTGACTATCAATTTCTGTTTTATATTTTAAATTATGCATTAAGTAGCTTCTGAGGAACAATTCACTCCCTGAGTTTGAAAAAGGACCTTTTTTTGTACTGGCTTCTGCCCAATGCATCTCTAAAATGTACTTGAAACTGAAAATGCAAAGTCTTCAAGAAAATTTCCAGGAATCATTGACTTTCCATGACTTTCTTCCAGATTTCTGCTTTGTATTAGATAATTTATAGTTTTGACTGCTACTGTATTGTTATTGATTCAGTTATTGGAAAGCAGATGACTTAATTTGTCCTTGACTTGTATTATTTTGGGTATTGCTGTGTTTTTAATTTTTTAAATTGTACTAAGAACATTGTAGAACTTAATAGGCAATCATGTCACATTTTAAATAAAATGTTAAAGAAGAAGGATTTGTGAGTCATCACCTGAAATATATATTGAATTCTTGCTGTGTGTTCTGTATGTTTCTATGCCATTTGCAAATATGCACAAACCAAAATCAGCCTTACAATTAGTTTTATACTTAAACTGGCATGCTAATATGCTTAATATTTTTTTCAAAAAATTGCAACCATTTTTGTTTATGAACCTTGTTAATGGTATGTAGATCAAATGCCATATGCTTTATACCTGAGGATATTTTTCCCCCTATGTGGTAATTGAATTACAGGAGCGTATGACAAGGGATTAGTGTATCACTTAAAAGCTTAATGACTCATACATGCTCATCTCTCCAATTTTTCTTCAAGTAGGAAAGAGTGGTTTTTTAAAAATAAAATATGTAAATCCTGTAGTTGCATTCTATTAAGAGATATACAATCTGAAGGACCTTTTAGGTGAGATAGAACTGTTAATGTAACTAAAGTCAATAATTGAATATAATATTCTCAAGATAATTTCCCTATAGAGCACCTTCTGAATTTTAATTTTTTTTCTTCATCAGCTTGTTTTGTCTGTTCTATAGCTTCTGTTCTATTCTGTTGCTTTGTTATGCTCTCCAATGGGCAAGTTAACACAAAGCTGATGCCTCACTCCAGCTGTTCCTCTAGTATTAGTGAAGAAAAAAACCTGTGTAAAATTAAATAGAAACACAATGCAGTTTCTTTTGTATTTCAATTGATGGTTATAGTTTATAGCGAAGTGAAATATTATGAAAGCATAATTGGACAATTAAAGAATTGGACAAATTGTTGTACCCTGCCTTCTTAGTTTTAGAACATTTTTTTCCCTGTGCATTTTTTGTTTTTGCACAGGTGTTTATCTCAAAAAAGAGATTGGTGTGCTTCCAATGTCCTCACATAACTGTTTGTTAATGGATGAACTCATGGATAAGTCAGTGCTACTATCAAGACTGAGAATGTCTTTTTCAATGTCCTCATATTTTTGTCTCATAAGCTCTGTTCTCCTAACATGTTTTTTTCTCTGATGTTCCTGGTTTCTCAAATATATTTACTCTTAAATATTATTTTGGTTTCTGCAGATGTTTACCAGGGATATTTTGACTAGGTTGGCTCCCAAGGTCACCATTTTGCTGATCCTTAGATAAAGTAAAACACAGTTTCTGATCCAGCCAGTATTTCTGCTGAAACATATGCAATAGTTGTGGAAAAGGAAGTTTTATATATAATAATTGCTACCTAACTGCTAATGACCTAAGACAGGAGTGTCAAACTCGCATCGTTACTGTAGCGTCATGTGAAGTATTGGGATTCCCCCCCCCCTTCGCTAAACTGGGCAGGGGCATGACAGCGTGTGACCCATCCAACCCGCAGGGCGTGAGTTTGACAGCCCTGACCTAAGAGAGGAAGAGAAGGAGCAAGTTGATGGATTCAGTTATAGTGGCGATAAGTGCTGAATTTGAAAACCAGAAAGACTATTTTAGGGACAGATTGTCATGGAGAAAACCTATCAATGTCTTTGCTAACAGTGAGCAACAGCTGGATTGCACTTAATCAGTAAATCAATCAAACCATTGTAAAAGCTGTATATCAGAAAGATCATTCTCTTGCTTTTTTACAAATAGCATTCTATGGGCAAAATGGGGCAAGCCAAACTCAATATTGTGGTTATTCTGCACAGATATAAACAAGCCTCATGTAAAGCCCCTGTTACACTGCACCAATGGATGCAAAGAGGAAGTAAAATGGACAAAAAAGCTTGCCATCCATTCGAAAACGCGATGTACTCACTGCCTCCGTTTGGCTTCCTCTCTATCTGTCCAGCATCTGTTTATGGATGTTTCATCCGCTCCAAAAGTTTGAGGCTGCTTAAAACTTTTGCACAGAAAATGTATCCAGTTCGTCCGTTCTGCATCCGCTATGCATCCGTTACGCATCTGCTACGCATCCGCTATATCCGCTTGGCGTCTGCTGCGCATCCGCGCAACTTGCATCCACCCGGACGCAGGGAAGAAGCGGAACGGAAGTGGAACGGATGCAGAACGGATGCAGAATGGAAACAAAGTGTTTAAAGTGGAAAAAACGTTCGCAGAGGGGACTTATCTCGGATATTAAGGATGTCTAGAGGATGCCTAGAGGATGCCTAGAGGATGCCTAGCGGAAAACCTATACTGCCTATAAAAAGGGGGAGGAACTTGCCTGCTTCGCACTTTCAGACCAGCAGCCCAGCGGTGCAGACCTCTGCAGCCTTTATCTGCCTCTTCCTCTTCCACAGCATCCAGTCATGTCCACCGTGGATTGCGACAAAATCCTTTCGGCAGCCAACATCCTTCTGCAACACTGCGAAACCATCGACAGTTTCTGTGAACAGTACTACGGGAAGAAAAGGAGGCACCCAAAAAAAGTCTGGCTCCGAAGATGGTTCGCCAGAAGAGCGCAGTACGTACTTTATGACAAGCTGATGGTGAAGCTCAGGAGCGAAGACCCTCGGGCATTCCAGAACTTCATGAGGATGCCTCCAGCCATGTTTGACGAAGTTGTGCAGCGCCTGACTCCCAGGTTGACCAAGACAAACACCAACTTCCCGCCCAGCCTGGAACCTGGGCTCAAGGTGGCACTCACTCTGGGCCACCTGGCCTCAGGGACCACCTACAGGAGCATGCAGGACGGCTGGAGGGTGCCACCCAGCACCATCAGCTTTGTTGTCAGAGAAGTGGTGCAGGCCATCATCGAAGAATACAAGGAGGAGCTCCTCCAGTGCCCCTCCACTGAAGAAGGATGGAAGAAAGTTGCAGAGCAGTGGTATCAGAAGTGGAACTTTCCACACACCGTTGGAGCCATCGATGGCAAGCATGTGGCCTGCAAAGCTCCAGCCAAGTCGGGGTCCACTTATCAGAACTACAAGAGTTTCTTCAGCATCATCCTCTTCGCCGTGGTCGATGCTGACTACAAGTTCATGTACATCGATGTTTCAGGCAATGGCTCATCGTCAGATGCCCAGGTATACAACGACAGTCACCTCAAGGAGGGGCTGTAACGCAACCTCATGGTGGGCTTCCCAGATCCAGACCCGCTGCCCAACAACACACAAGATGTGCCCTACTTCATCGTGGGGGATGACGCCTTCTCCCTCACAACCTACCTCATGAAGCCCTACACTTCCAGATGCCTCACCCGTGAAGAGAGGATCTTCAACTACAGGCTGTCCAGGGCAAGGCGAGTGGTGGAGAACGCCTTTGGCATCCTGGCCAGCAGGTTCCAGGTACTTCTCACCAACATGCAGCATTGCCCAGAGACCATGAGGAGGATCGTGGAAGCTTGCTGCATCCTGCACAATCTCATGCGCACCCGGTACCCAGTCTTGCAGAACAGGCTCGTGGACCTCCAGCAAGGCAATGGGGACATGGAGCATGGGGAATGGAGGCAAGGGAGAAACCTGATCGACACTGAGGATGTGCAAGGCCCCAACAGAGCCTCACGTGAGGCGAAGAAGCAGCGCAACCTCCTGAAACACTGGTGCAACTCCCCAGCTGGAGCAGTGGAGTGGCAAGACAGGATGGTAGATGCTTAATGGATGCTTCCTTCAGCCTGTCTCATCACACGGATGAGATTGGGCCATGTATGTTTGGTTGGCCTACAATGAACAGGGCGTTTAATAAAGAGTTGTGTTTATGTTGACATGTGTGGATCAATGCTTATATTGTAATTGATAATGAAAGGCCATAGGGGTGGCACCTGGGAGGGTGGACCATACAGTCCCACTATGCTTGCACTAGAGGTTTATCTATCCCACAGCTATTACCCATCCCATAGGTATCCCTGCCCATCACACAGGTATCCCTGCCCATCACACAGGTATCCCTTCCCATCCCACAGCTATCTTAACCCATCCCACAGGTATCCCTTCCCATCCCACAAGTATCCCTTCCCATCCCACAGCTATCTTAACCCATCCCACAGGTATC
>BLBF01000019.1:30513068-30530182 GCA_015471245.1 Laticauda colubrina
TCCCTTCCCATCCCACAGCTATCTTAACCCATCCCACAGGTATCCCTGCCCATCCCACTGCTATCTTAACCCATCCCACAAGCATGCAAAGGCTAAACCATTTCTAAAAGTTTCCACCCGGACTTTATAGAAAAAAATTAATGAAGCAAGTGTGTGAAACAAATATAAACTTTATTGAACAACAAGCTGTAAAATAAACATGACCCAAGTCAAGTGTCCAAATAAAGTCCACAAATATCCAAGCAGCCAGTCTCTGGCACTCCTCTTGGTCACTCGGAGATGTGTGCCCAGGCTAAGATTTTAGGGAGCAGGTGCTGTGGAGGTGGGTGCTGGTGCAGTGCTGGTCTGAGGTGTTATTGGAGTGCCTAGCCCCGAGAGGAGAACAGGGGACGGTGTGTTGAGGAAGTTGTCGGACAGCTGGCTCTGCCCCGCGATGCTGAGAGGTCCTTCCTCCATGCCATGGGGTGTCAGCCCCAGTACTGAGGACAGATGTACTGAGGCCGGGCTTGGCTGTGGGATGGAGGAAGGAGCAGTGTAGTGGGGCTGCCTGCTCTGCAGTGGGGTGAGGACTGTCGAGGTTGGCATCGGTGGCATCATTGGAACCGGTGGCAGTGGTATCGCCTGATGACTCTGTGCCTGCATCTGTAAGGGCTGCTGTCTGTGCTGCTGGACCTCAGGGTAGCTGTAGCCCTGGTAAGTAAGGGGGTATAGGAAGCCTTGGTATGGGAGGAACATCACCTGGGGTGGAGGAGCAGACCTGGACTGGGTGGGAGCAGGTGCCTCTGGGTCTGGAGGGTTGTTAAGCAGCGTGGTGATCCTCTCCTTCACCACCTGGTACTGGGGATCCGCCATCTCCTTGAGGGTCTGGTTCACATAATTGAGGAAGGGCTTGCGGTTGGAGGAGGAGGATTCGATGGGGACCAGCTGAGAGAGGAGACCTATGCTGGTTCAGATGGTGTCCCTGATCTCCACCAGGACCTTGTGGCTCTGCCCCTCCTGTGGTCCGGCTCTCTGCCTTACTGTGGTGGCGGAGGTGTGGGTGGATGCGGCTTCGGCAGCGGTGGACTCGATGTCTCCTTTCTCCCACTGCACCAGGGAGTCTTCATCGCTCTCCACCACGCTTTCAACACCTGCCCAGGGGTTCTCCGCTGTGGCACGCTCCACAGAAACCTGCATGGAGACAGGGACTGACTCTCGGCCACCAGAGGACTGGCTCCCAACAGGCTGCCGGAGAGAGAGGGTAGAGATTTGGGCTCCTGGTGCTCCTCGGTGGCGGACCTCACCCTCCAGGAAGCTGCACTTGGCCATGACGTAGTTCTCTCTGTCCATCAGCTTAACCATGGCCTGGCCAGATTTTTGCGGTGCAGCTTCCCATACCAGGTGTGCATGTGCTTCCACCAGCCAAGGAGCACCTCCGAAGTGTAGCCCAGACTCTCTGCCCTCTCTCTCCAAGCAGCCTGCTTCCGCTTGGTGTCCCTGTGTCCCTTCCGCCAGTGTCCCTTCCGCCACAGATAGTCGTTCTCTCTCAGCCACTCCAGCACCTCATCCTCGTGCGCTTCCTTGATGTAATACTGCCTCCTCTCCCGTTGTTGCATACGCCTCTTCCTCCCTTTGGCAGGATCAGATGGGCCCTCCTCAGAGGGGCTTCCAGGTTGTAGGGGCTGCTCCTCCACACCAACAGCAGCAGCAGCAGCATCATCAGAAGGATCATAATCAGCATCATCATCAGCAGCAGCAGCAGCATAATCACCAGCAGGATCATAAGCAGCAGCAGCAGCAGCAGCAAGACCAGGATGAGCAGCAGCAGAGTAAGCACCAGCAGCAGGGTCAGCAAGACCAGGAGCACGAGCAGAATGAGCAGGACCAGCAGGACCAGGAGCAGCTTCAGCAGAGTACGCAGCAGAAGCACCACCACCAGGAGCAGCTACAGCAGAAGCTCCAGCAACAGAAGAGCGAGCCCAAGCAGCAGAAGCCCCAGCAGAAGCAGAGTCAGGGACATGGGGTGGGAGGGTGGCCCTGTCCCTCTTGCCAGGGATGACGGCAGGTTGCTGAGACTTTCGCTTCTTCCCCATGGTTGTGGGGTTGCTGGCTGGCAGGGAGGCTGGCAGGAAGGCTGGCACCAAGGCTGGCAAGAAGCCTTTTAGGAAGCATGGCAGGAAGGCTGGCAGGGAGGCTGGAAGGCAGGCTGGCAGCAATGCTGGCAGGGAGGCTGGAAGGCAGGCTGGCCGCAAGGCTGGCAGGGAGGCTGGAAGGCAGGCTGACAGCAAGGCTGGAAGGGAGGCTGGAAGGCAGGCTGGCAGCAAGGCTGGCAGGGAGGCTGCCCAGGAGGCTGGGAGGCAGGCTGGGAGGCAGGCTTGGAGGCAGGCTGGCAGCAAGGCTTGCAGGCAGACATGCAGGCAAGGAACTCGAAGTGTCCAGCAGCAGGTCTTTCCTCGGAATGCTAGACGTGCGAGCTGCTTCCCTTTATATCTGGGGGGCTTGCGCAATGCAACCCCCCCCCGCATGTGCAATTAACGCCAGGCATCCATTAGGCTTCCGCTGTGCATCCGCTAGGCTTCCGCTCTGCATCCGCTTCATCCGCTGTACATCTGTTCTGCATCCGCTGTATCTGTTCCGCGTCCGCTTCGCTGAGGCCCCCCGGAAGCCTAGCGGACGCACCATCTGCTTCCATCTGCTGTGCTTCCGTTCCGTATCTGCTTTGCATCTGCCCTGCATCCTCCCCGTGTCCGTGTTGTCCACTCCAATTATGCAAATTTTCACCCCTTTTGAGCACGGATACAACGGATGTAACATTTTTCTCTTCTGTTGTGTCCTTTTTGCATCCGTTGGGCAGTGTGACATGGCCTTAAGTTAGAGATCAATGTTGCAGACAATACAGCTATCACCACTCTGACAAAACAGTCTCAGTGAGATGGAGACAGTTTAGAATTATTCAGATGATGGTCCTCCAACTCTCTCTTCATTATTAAAAATGACAGAAACTTCATTTATATTGTTTTAAAGGTTATTTTCTATACCACGGGTATTAAACTCATGGCATTATGTTGCCATCACATGAAGTATTGCACATTTTTCTCCTTTGCAGAGATGGATGGGTGTGGCCTGTACATTTTTCTGTGCATTATAGTCTACCATGTTACAGGTACCATGTTTTTAAAACATAGATAAGCAGCTTTATGTGGATTTCCTCTCACACATACAAATAACACACACACATGCATGTATACCACCACCCTCTAGTTAAGCTTTATAATCAGATGTTTCAATAATAATCCTAGAAAATGAGCTGAATGAAAGAGAAAATTCAGACTGGTTGAAAAACTAAAATTAATATACCCATTTTTTTTGACTATTTCAATTACCAGCAGAATTTCAGTATTAATCTAGTATGTGCCTTTTAATGTATTAGTTCAAAGCATCCTAAAAATCTGGTCAGTTCAAATATCTAAGTTAAATGGGATAGAAATTGCCCAAGTGGCCTCTCCGTCTTTCTCAGATACATTTTCTTTCTCAGATACATTGGGCAATGTTAACTACTTATGATAAACATTTTAATATATTTCTTACATTCTTAGATACATTGAACACTAAATGCTTGTTTCCTAAACTGATATATTTTTCTAAACACAAGAATTTGAAATATTCATATACTGTGCTAATCCAAAGGCCAACTTTGCATCAAAGACAGAGCCTACCTGGCATAAATCAAAGTAAATCATTTATTTAGTGACTCAGAAGTAAATACAAGGAAACTGACAGGATGGGAGGTAAAAAGGAAAGGATGGCACTTCTATGATTATCACCTTTTAAGTTCCCTACCAACCATGTGGTATTTGGAAAATTGTCATTTCTGGTTTACTTTTTAACAGACAACAAATGACTGATTGCTTGATCAGGATTGGAATCATTGTGAAAATAATAAAGAGAGTGTCATTTCCCTTATACTATATCTGCCTGTGTTCCTGCTCCCATTCCCAGACCCAAAAGAGGGAATGTGTATGAGATAAGAAGGCAGAGCTGGGTTGGCAGAATTAAGTACATCATCAGTTTAGAATCATTGCTTTACCACAATTCCAGCCTCTCCTAAATTCCATTGATCCTTATCTGGCATCAATTGTAGTGTTGAATTTTAATTGACTATAGATTCTTATGTATAGACTTGAATATATTTTCGATGCTACAACCTTAAAGATGGTCCTATTTCTTTGCAACTGAAAGAATGGGAGGCAAAAATTATGGACAAAATCTAGATGATAGCTGTTTTAGCTTGATATTTTTGAAAGTGAAAAGAGTGAATCTATTTTTGGGTATCTGGAAGTCATTGAGTGAATCTATTTCTGTATGCTAGAAGTCATTGTGTGCTAAGAAGTGTAGAGTCAGTTGTAAACAAAGTGTGTTTAAAAATGTCCAACTTTGTATTTAAGTTCATGAAGCAAGTTAACCCTAAATCTGGTTGACAAAAGCAATTGCTAATTATATTACTGCTATGTATAATAGTCTAATTGAAACAATGTATTAGATAATAGATAACTTCTTATAACATGTTGACTTGCAAACTATCCAATCCTTAATCCTGTTCCCACTCCAATTTATTATATGGTGGTGATCCATCTGTAATATGTGAATCCAAGCAAAGTGTGGTTTATTTGTTTAGGAAACTCAGTCAATTGTTGATTATTTAATAAACCCTTTTTTATTGCTGTTAGAGGTAGAATTATCGCAAGTAAAAATGTACTCTATTTCCCCACTCCATAGCATGTTCATAATCAACAGTTTTAGAGAAAGTGGTCAAGGGGTATATTAAAACTGGAGATATTAATTCAAAAGAGATGGTTGTATGATTTAAATATTTAAAGTTATGTCATTTGTATAAAGATGACAATGAAATTAATTTTAAATTTTATAAAATTTAAAAAAAACCTAATTCTTTGCAGTTCTCCAAGTACATTTATACTCCATGGCTAAAACAGGTAACAGTATAAGTTTAAATTCACAGATAGAACTTGCAATATCCAGAAATAAACCATGGCATCTTCCATTGCCTATGATTATTTATCCTTTTTAAACCTGAGCATGGTTAAGACAAGATTGTCTGTTGCTTTTTTAGTTTTTCCAAGGAAGCATGTTAAACATGTGCTGCCACAAAGAAAATACATTTATGCAGTTAATGACAGAAATTAGATATCAGCTATTTACCAATTTACTGTATTTTTTTCATCAATGGCTATGTAGCATATAATACAGTATAATATACAATTATATTATATTATATTGTATTATACAGTATAATATAATAATATTATACAGTATAATATTGTATTATACAGTATAATACAATCCTTCTACCTATCAAGACTTCTTACTGTTATGGGATCACACACTGTATAATTTTTCATCATGTGTATCATTTTTCTCCCATTTGATAACTTTCTGATGCACTCAGGGACATCCCCTAGAATTTTTAGCCAACTCCTGGTCATACAAACATAGCTGATATTTTTCTCCAATTTTGGTTACACGCATGGACAATGGAACTTCTTTCATTGTTAGCTGTGGTGGTTATCCCTCCCCCCTCCTGCCTTGACAATGTCTTCAATGCTTTGTAGCCTCCTTCACCACCACCACCCCTTTCTTGTTTGAAAGCATTTTAGGAAAGCATTCCAGAGAGGTGTTTCTTTTAGATGTGTTTTCTCAGGAGTTAATTGAGGGTGATAAGTTGAGGAATCTCAGATTGTTGGAAAGAAGATAGGATAGAGTGCACATTAAATCCCTTGGTCATTTCATCACTCAAGTAAAGACCAAAATCCTTTCCACCCATGAAAATTTTGCTTATTTATTGATTAAATTGCAGCAATCTGACAAGATGCAACATTAAAACACAAGCAACACAGAATACGCAACTCAAAAAAATGTCTAGAGAAAAGCAATAATCAATTAAACTGAAACATTCCATAAAATTTATCTGTTCTTCCTTTTCCAACAATTATTTTCAACATTAAAATGGGAAAAAATGAAATAAATTGCAATAAATTTCAACCCTACACTAACACCATTTTTTTCTACTTCAAATGTCTTATTTTGTTAGTGTGGGAGGAAGCAGTACATGACATGCAGTTTCATTTTTCAAATATCGTGATAAATGGATTATTCTGAATAAGCATCAAATCCACAGATGTAGATTTCCACTTATCCAGTAGGCCTTCTATTCCACCACAGAATAACATATATTGCTAGCATCCAACTGAACTGAAGACAAAGGAGTAATGCCTTCCCCCAAGGTTTTTTATCCTTTGGGACTTCATTAATACTTGTGGAGTGATATTTGAAATCTGTGAGTCATTCAGAATGCTATGGTGCTTGGTGTTTGTTAATATAGGAATTACAATGTAGCAATAGGAGAAAGTATAGCAATTATATTTCTTGGAGTACCTTATTAATTTCACTTGGTGTCTTCTAACTAATTAATTCAAGGTTACTGCCAGCAAAACAGTAGGTTTCCAAGTAGAATTAGCAAATTTCATACCCAGGGATAGTGAACAATGAATGCTTCCCAAACTTATTTGAAATTTTGCCAAAGGCTTAAACATAATTTAATCATTCATTTTGCCATCCTAGATTTTTTTTTCCTCCAGAGGTTGGAAGCTTATAATGAAAAATAAATAAACAGCATAACATCTGTTAAAAATAAATTCTCCTGTATTTCCCACCGAACAGTTCATGTTCAGTTTGATGAAAAGCAATTTGTTTTAGAAATCCTTTTCTTTCAAAGGAGAACATTTCAGAGAAATTCTCATGGGTGGAATATAGCTTTCTTGTACAGTGAATGTACTTTTTTAATTGTACAGTCATCTTTTCAATCATCATCAGCACCTCTGGCTTCCCACTCCTAAAGAAATATAATGACAAAACTTATTCCACTGAGCTTTTTCAGTAGCACTACTAGTATCATTAATGGGAGACCTGTCCTTGAGAAAATGCTGCATTAGATCTCCTTCATCTGGAATTGAAAGAGCCTGCAAACACCTTTTCAGAGTAACAGATTTAATTAAACACATAATAGTAGTTGTTAATTGAGAAGTACTACTATCAGATTTATTTTGTCTTCCTAGACTAACATGGTTTGCCTATTCTAATGTCCTTTATCTGGGGGGATTCAGAAAAATTCTTTGTTATGGGCAGAAAAATTCAGTGGGCAATGTTGAAATTATATTATATTTAATTATATAATTATATTTAATTATTTATAATTATATTTAATTATTTAATGTAGGCAGAACAGCCCAAAAGCATTTATTAAGAATAATATATTCAATCTTGTCCCTTTGCTTTTTGAAAGTATGTAAGAGGTACTATGCAGGTTTCAGAAGTACAGAAGCTGCACGGGGCAGCTTAGGCTGGAGGAATACACAGACAAATCATGTGGGCTGGGAAAAGTGCTTTGGTTCTTTCTTTCCTATTCTTCCCTTCTTTCACTTCCTTCTGTCCTTCTCTTCCCTTCCTTCTTTCTCACTCCCTTTCTTTCCCTTCCCTTTTGAGAAGGACAGTAAATGACTGCAGTTGGTCGGGAAGGAAGCAGGGATTGCAAGAGTGGCTGGGAAACTGTTTTGGAATATTGAAAATGAAAATCACATGACTGCAGCAGCAGCTTGGCACAACTAAAGCAGCAACAGGCTGGCAGCTCTGAAAGAACCACAAGTTCTCAACATTCATTGCCTGAATTTTGAATGCATTATGTAAATTAGCCTATTTGAGGTACTTTGGTTCAAAAGTTGTTACATTATGATGCACAGTTTGCCCAGTTAAGGATTATTATAGAATCAAGAATTTTAGTAATATATAGATTTTGTATTTTTTTCTGCCTGAGGAAAAAAGTAAATATCTGTGCAACTTCACACCAATTCACAATGGATTCCATCAGTGTGAATAAAATGGATCTGGATGTCACAAAGCAATATCTTTGGGCTGATATAGAATTTATCATTAAAGCCAGTTTAGTGTAGTATTTAAAGGTATCAGAATACAAAATAATCTGTTTACAATGAAGTCTAGTTTTGCCTTGGGCATAAAGAAGCTATATGACTTTAGGCCAGTCATTCTTTTTCAGTCCAACAGGACAGCAGCAGGCTATTTCCTAAAATCTTGCCAAGGAAATCTGGCAGTCTGTAGGAATCAAAACTAATTTGAAGTTGCATAAATATGCACACACCACAATATCAACATTACATTTTGAACATGCATGTACATCAACTGTTCTCAGAACAAAATTTCTCGTGCTGAACTTGATCTAACTGGAATGTCATTCAGGAAAAGTCATTCAGGAAAAAAGTGGAAAAGTGTCTGTAATTTCAATGTGCTACTCTACCAGCAATCCATTTTAAAAATGCAAACCAGATGTAATCAAAGTTTTTAAAGCCTCATGTGGCTACATTCTCAATAACCTAGAAATGACAGAGTAGCAAAAAAGGATGCTTTTTAATAGATACAAACATAAATCCTTGTAGTACCAACACAAATATGGGAATGACTTGCATTAATAACAAGTTCTTTACAGAAAGTACTGCAGCTATGTATTTTCCCATGTTCATTTCTTAAAAATAATGTTTCTGTTTCTAGTCTTCAACTGTGTCAATAATCCGCAGGGAAGTAGCACAATAAAAATTCTACATGGCTAGTATCCTGGCTTCTGAAAATTCTGCTAGCCACTAGGACTTTATTGTTTCTATGTATCATACACATATTTTCGGATTTCTCAGAGACATTGAAATTGGCTTGTTCTGTGTTTTCTGTCCTTTCAAAGAATATTGTATTATATTTGAACAATACATTTGCCACAAATTTAATTCAACGTGGAAACTATCTGGCCATTGGGCTTCACTTTATTTATCCTTAAGGCCCTGTCACACTGCCCAATGGATGCAAAACGGACACAACAGACGAGCAAAATGTTCCATCCGTTGTTATCCGCTCTCAAAAGGGGCAAAAATTTGCATAACCAGAGCGGATAACACGGACGCAGGGAGGATGCAGAGCGGATGGAAAGCGGATGCGGAACGGAAGCCCAGCGGATGGAAGCGGATGGGAGCGGATGGCACATCTGCTAGGCTTCCGGGGGGGCGCAGCAAAGCGGACGCAGAACGGATACAGCGGATAAACAGCAGATGCACAGCGGATGAAGAGGATGCACAGCGGAAGCCTAGCGGATGCACAGCGGAAGCCTAATGGATGCCGAGCATTAATTGCGCATGCGGGGAGGATGCATTGCATAAGCCCCGCGGATATAAAGGGAAGCAGCTTGGAAGCAGGTCACCATTCAGAGGAAAGACCTGCTGCCAGACACATTGACAGCCTTCCCTGCCCTGCCTGCATGCCTGCCTGCAAGCCGTTCTGCCAGCCTCCCTGCCAGCCTTGCTGTCTGCCTGCCTGCCAGCCTCCCTGCCAGCCTCCCTACCAGCCTTGCTGGCTACCTGCCTGCCAGCCTTGGTTCATGTCTGCCTGCCAGCCTTGGTGCCTGCCTGCTTGCCAGCCTTCCTGCCAGCCTTAGTGCCTGCCTCCCTGCCAGCCTTCCTGCAGCCAGCAACCCCACAACCATGCTGAAGCACAGCAAGCCTCAGCCATCTGCTGCCAGCCCTTGCAAGAGGGACAGGGCTACCATCCCGCCCCCGGCCCTCACTCTGGTTCTGCTGGGGCTTCTGCAGCATGGGCTCACTCTTCTAGGGCTGGGGCTTCTGCTGCTTCTGCTTCTGGAGGAGCTGATGACAAGCACTCCAGCACCAGCCACCTCCACAGCACCTGCACCCTTCAGCCCTGAGACTGAGCGACCAAGTGGAGTGCCAGAGACTCTTTTTTGTCTTATAGCTTGTTGTTAATAAAGTCTATTTTTGATTCACACACTTGCTTCATTTCTTTTTTTTAATAAAGTCTTGGTGGAAACTTTTAGAAATGGTTTAAGCCTTTGCATGCTTGTGGGATGGGTTATGATAGCAGTGGGATGGGCAGGGATACCTTTGGAATGGGTAATAGCTGTGGGATAGATAAACCTCCAGTGCAAGCATAGTGGGACTGTATGGTCCACCCTCCCAGATGCCACACCTATGGCCCTTTATTATCAATAACAATATAATCAATCATCCACACATGTCAACATAAACACAACTCTTTATTAAATGCCCTGTTCATTGTAGGGCCACTCAACATACATGGCCCAATCTCATCAGTGTGATGAGACAGGCTGAAGGAAGCATCCATTAAGCATCTATCATCCTGTCTTGCCACTCCACCACTCCAGCTGGGGAGTTGCACCAGTGTTTCAGGAGGTTGCGCTGCTTCTTCCCTTCACGTGAGGCTCTGTTGGGGCCTTGCACATCCTCAGTGTCTATCTGGTTTCACCCTTGCCTCCATTCCCCATGCTCCATGTCCCCATTGCCTTGCTGGAGGTCCACGAGCCTGTTCTGCAAGACTGGGTAGTGGGTGCGCATGAGATTGTGCAAGATGCAGCAAGCTTCCATGATCCTCCTCACAGTCTGTGGGTGATGCTGCATGGTGGTCAGAAGTACCTGGAACCTGTTGGCCAGGATGCCAAAGGCGTTCTCCACCACCCGCCTTGCCCAGGACAGCCTGTAGTTGAAGATCCTCTCTTCATGGGTGAGGTATTTGGAGGTGTAGGGCTTCATGAGGTAGGTTGTGAGGGAGAAGGCGTCATCCCCCACGATGAAGTAGGGCACATCTTGCATGTCATTGGGCAGGGGGTCTGGATCTGGGAAGCCCACCATGAGGTTGCATTCCAGCTCCTCCTTGAGGTCACTTGCGTTGTATACCTGGGCATCTGAAGATGAGCTGCTGCCTGAAGCATCGATGTACATGAACTTGTAGTCAGCATCGACCATGGTGAAGAGGATGATGCTGAAGAAGCCCTTGTAGTTGAAATAAGTGGACCCCGACTTGGCTGGCGCTTTGCAGGCCACATGCTTGCCATCGATGGCTCCAACGGTGTGTGGGAAGTTCCACCTCTGATACCACTGCTCTGCAACTTTCTTCCATCCTTCTTTAGTGGAGGGGCATTGGAGGAGCTCCTCCTTGTATTCTTCGATGATGGCCTGCACCACTTCTCTGACCACAATGCTGATGGTGTTGTGTGGCACCCTCCAGGCGTACTGCATGCTCCTGTAGGTGGTCCCTGAGGCCAGGTGGCACAGAGTGAGTGCCACCTTGAGCCCAGGTTCCAGGCTGGGCAGGAAGTTGGTGTTTGTCTTGGTCAACCTGGGTGTCAGGCGCTACACAAGTTCATCGAACATGGCTGGAGGCATCCTCATGAAGTTCTGGAATGCCTGAGTGTCTTCGCTCCTGAGCTCCACCATCAGCTTGTTGTACAGTCCGTCCTCTGCTCTTCTGGCGAACCATCTTCGTACCCTGACGCTTCTTGGCCGCCCCTTTTTCTTCCCGTAGTAGAGTTCACAGAGCCTGTAGATGGCTTCACACTGTTGCAGAAGGATGGTGGCTGCCAAAAAGACCGTGTTACGATCCACGGTGGACATGACTGGATGTTGTGGAAGAGGAAGAGGCAGATGAAGGCTGCAGAGGTCCGCACCGCAGGGCTGCTGTTCTGAAAGTGAGATCCAGATGTGTTGCTCCCCCTTTTTATAGACAGTATAGGTGTCCCTTTGCATCCTCTAGGCATCCTTAATATCCGAGATAGGTCCCCTCTGCGAACGTTTTTTCCGTTTTAAACGCTTTGTTTCCACTTGGCATCCGTTCTGCATCTTTTCTGCATCCGTTCTGCATCCGTTCTGCTTCCTCCCTGCATCTGAGCGGATGCGAGTTGCGCGGATGCGCAGCGGATGCCTAGTGGATATAGCGGATGCGTAACAGATGCAGAACTGATGCATAGCGGATGTGTAGCGGATGCATAACAGACGAATTGGATACATTTTCCACACAAAAGTTTTGGGCAGCTCAAAACTTTCTGAGCGGATGAAACATCAATGGACGGATGCTGGACAGATAGAGAGGAAGCAAAACAGAGGCAGTGAGTACATCGCGTTAACCAATGGATGGCAAGCTTTTTTGTCCATTGTACATCCTCTTTGCATCCGTTGGTGCAGTGTGACAGGGGCTTTATGTTTTAATATTTAAGTTGTGGATGATTTATTAAACAAGAGTAGGATTTGTATTGATTAGGTATGACTGTAATTTTTCATTTTCATTTTATATTACACTGATTATTGTCAATGATAATATGTACACTAACTGAATTTATAAATGATCAGTAATTCTAAAATTATTTAAGATATTTAAATATGTAGAACTCAAATATTATTCTAAGAATATATTCTTAATTTAATAATAACTTGTACATCTTATAACTATTTACTTTGTGCTTATATTCTTTTTTCTCTTGTAACTTCTTTTGAGAATCTGCTTCTTCTGAATCAGCTTAACATGTTCAATATTTATTTTAAAAATTATGTCAGAATTATGTCTTTTTTAAAAATATAACTGGCAGATATGACAGGTCATCTGATAGTTTCATATTTGTCATAATACAAGAACCCATCTGTTCAAATGAGCTGAAAATTATGAAGAACAGTAAAGATAATTCTATGATTCAAACTCTCCATGAGACAAATTCAGGGAAGCACAGAAATATGCACATATTGTTCATATATTGACTCTTTCCAAAATGGTCTTTGTGATGCAAGTTGCATAAGTAAGTGCAGGGATGTCATAAAATATAGTAATTAAGAAGATGACCATGACAGTGAGATTAAAATTCTGGCTATTTTTATAGTGTTGCACATGTGATGTACATAAAAATTAGGTGGAGCTTCAGTGACAATTTTGGTCACCTTCTTTTGTCCATATACAATAGATATCCCAGTAACTGGTTCTAGAGAGTAGTCCTACCTTATTCAACCTATTCCCAGCTGCAGCCTAGCTGGTTTCTCTAAATCAGTCTGCTACTATCAGGTTGAAATATATGAAGCAATTGGATTTAGATGTAGCCAATTAGTTTATGCAAATTTGTTCTGATCAACAAATGCCAAAGAAAAATCTATATGGTTGGAAAAGAGATATAAATTAGTCTGACTAATGATAAACATTACTTGCTATTCTGGTTTACAAAGAGTAGTCTGTAAAGCATATCTCCATCTTTCAGTTACCAAGGAGTAGCTCATGAGTTCTACAAGCCTTGGAAGTACATGAATTTCCAGAACTTGCTGAACTATAGTTTCCAGAATTCCTCAGCATGGGCCATACTAGTTAGGATTTGTGGTCCACCAACATTAGGAGGACATGGGTTTCCTATATTTTTATAACAATGGTTTATTACTGCTTGACATAAGTTGAATTTTAAAATCGAGATTTAGTTCAAGAAGATTATGCTGTTATTTTTTCTCTTTGTTAAGATTATTGAGAGTAGGCTGGGGTGATGGAACTGAAGGAAATCATCACATCATCTCCCTGCCTACATAGTTCCATATTTTGAAGTTATTTGAGTGACATTGACTGGAACTTTTATAGGAGTTACCAAGCATTATGGGGTAATATAAGAGCTAGCCCTGAGGTGCTCAAAATATTACTGTATCTAACATATTTCATCCTAATGCTAGAACAATATAATAGAGTGTAGCTGATTCCTGAAATCTATGGCTTATATAAATGGACTCTAACTTACTGTTAAAAACTAGTTACAATGTTCCTTGAGCATTTCAGAGAAATCCTTAAGACGCTTAGGGCACAGAGTACAGCTTAACTGGAAGAAAAGCAAAAGCCAATTATTTGAATAAATCTCTTAACTTCCCAAAACCTATTTTTTAATCTTTTCTTGCTAGTGGGTTTTATTGGAATTGTAGACCCCTTAGCTATGAAGTTAATCTCCTTCCTACTCTTGAGTGGACTATTTTTAAACAATACATTGGTTTTAGGTTACAAGTGTTCATTATACTTTAAAAGTGATCCTTTGTGCTGTGATTCTTCCATGACAATATAGGAACTGGTACATTTACCCTGTTATATGGTAGGGGTCCTAATCTAAAATCCATGAGGTTGTCAGTACAAGTCCCTTCAGCGCTAATAATTGCATTATGCCTTTCAGCAGGATATGAAAAAGTTTAGATTAACATTACTTTGAATTAATGTTTTATGGAGTTGAAAGAATAGCAAAAGAAAAGCATATGAACACAAAACACAGACAAGAGAAATCTGAAGTACTTTTAAAAAAATCAATAGCTTACTTAAGCAGCAACTGAATTCCCAATCAAACACAAGCAAAATGATATTTTGTTTATTCTCATAAATGAACTGCTGAACAAGTTCTATTTTTGAAATTAGTTACAGCAGCAGTCATGTTGATACTACTTACATCACTTTCATGGCCTTCTCGAAGATTGTAAGTGAGATCATGCTGAATGTCTTCAACAAACTTATGAGCATATTCTGGGTAAAGATCTAACACTTCAAAAAGTCCTTTGAGAATAATACATTGGAGATCACAGTAGGTTAGAGCTTTCACATCAGCATTTGTTTTAATCACTTGGTCCTTAATTGAGAGGTTTGCTCCAATTAAATCTCCTTTACCTATGCAAAAAAAAATAGAAAAAACAGGATGTCAATAAGCAAAAAGAATGTGTTTATAGGCTTGTGGCCAAAACCCAAACATGATGATAGTCATTAAAAAGAGTTTTACCATAGATTCTGCTGCAGAAAAAAATTGGACATTTTACTACAGAAAAAAATATACTGGATATGGATTCACTGCAGAGTTTCCAAATGGATCCTTGATTAAAAAAAAGAATCTGAAGCAAAGTTTGATTATTCTTCCATGGATGGGATGGAGTAGCAATTGAACTGACTCATCCACTATTATGGGTTTGCTGTGAGGTCTTTTCTGTTTGTAACATTTATTATTTCTGGTGAGTAAAGCAATGCTGACACATAAAGAATCCCATATGATCACGACAACATTGCCATGGTATAAAACACAACGATATCAGGGCAAACATCTGTCTAATGAATTATCCTGCTTTAAGTACAGTAATAGGCTAGTCCAACTAAAACCAGCAGTCCTGAATAGAATAGAACAGTCCTGAATAGAATAGAATAAAAGAATTGGAGGTCTTCTAGTCCAACCCCCTGCCTAGGCAGGAAATCCTACATAATTTCAGACAAATGGTTATCCAACATATTTTTAAAAACTTCCAGTGTTGGAGCACTCACAACTTCTGGAGGCAAGTTGTTCAGAGATGGTAGTCAGCAGGTTCTGACCAGTTCTGGAGAACCAGTAGCGGAAATTTTGAGTAGTTCAGAGAACCAGCAAATACCACCTCTGACTGGAGATTTTACAGTATCCTTTCCCTACCACATCCACCAAACCATGCCCACAGAATCGGTAGTAAAAAAATTTGAATCCCACCACTGAAGTAGTTCCATTGATTAATTATTCTGTCAGAAAAATTCTCCTTAGTTCTATGTTGCTTCTCTCCTTGATTAGTGTCCACCCATTGTTTCTTGTCTTGCCCTCATGTGCTTTGGAGAATAGCTTGACTCCCTCTTCTTCTTTTTTGACTCCCTCAGGCAGCCCCTGAGATATTGAAAAACTGCTGTCATGTCGCCCCTCATCCTTCTTTTCATTAGACTAGACATACCAATTTCTACAACTATTCTTCATATGTTTTAATTTCCAGTCCCCTTATTATTTTTGTTGCTCTTCTCTGCACTCTTTCTAGAGTCTCAACATCTTTTTTATATCATGGCGACCAAAACTGAATGCAGTATTCAAAGTGTGGCCTTACCTGCAGCAATCTCAACATGGAGTCAGGGGAGGGAAGATAATTAGAAAAAGTCAAAATAGATGTCACAACTGTCTCACTGGTGGTAGTCAATGTGCAGACAATTAGTGGATTTCTTCGAAGATTAAGACAAAGATCTTCTTTTCTCTCACAGGCATTCTAAATCCTTTATCATTTTTTACTGCAATGAGCACAGAGGAAAGCTTACCTAGAATTGCCAGCACCATGCTATCTTTTAGAACTTCCATGGAACCTGAGCACACAAGATAGATAGCTTGCAAGGCATCTCCTTGCCGGAGGAGGTACTCCCCAGGAGCACAAAAGGAGGTTTTGATATGCAAAGACAAAGACCTGAGGCAACCGCGACTGGCACACTCAAAAAGGGAGAGTTGCAGAATCTCCTTGTTCAAGTGCATGGTGATGTCTGAGCGCAGCTCATCTGGAAAATCCTTAAGAAGCTGTCCAGAGGGGGAAGATGTATTTTAATTATGTAGTTGAATGGTTCATAGATTTGAATGTTAATGCATGGAACAGTTAACCCTATTATGCTAGCTTACCTATTTTAACAATTATTAAGATAAAGTTTTGTTGCATTTACCAATTTACTGAAAGGACTCTTCAATGAGTGGAGAAGTGGCCAAATTTGGAGGACAAATTTGGAATTGTATATTTGTTTTATTTATTGATAAATAAATAAAATATTTGCTTATAACATTCAACCAAAATGACTAAATAGATCTTTTCCAAAATTGAAATAATAAAACAAAAGTTTTACCTCGTGGGAATCTATTCCATTATTGACAGACCAAGTGGTTTGGAAATATTCCAGCATTCTTTGCTTTAATTGCTGAGGCAGATGATGGACCCTTATAAAATCTTTGAGATCCTTAGTTCTTGTGTGATAAAGGGACCACCTGGAGTACATCCGCTGAATGATAGCAGTCACATTACCAAAAACCAAGGCGTGCATTAAAGCTATTAATATAGAAAGTATATTAATAGAGTAAAAAACATTATTGAAACAGCCTGACTTTAGATTAAGACCAAATGAACACTGGCCAAGGGACCAAAGCTTAGAAACATCTGAATCTTTCTAAAAATGCAATTTTTTTGTGTCACTGGAAGGCAGTGCCTTAATCAAAGGGCCCTAAGGGAGGCCATGAACCTTTGACATTATTATAACTACAAATTAACGGACTAGCAAACTCAGCTGATAAGAAATGATCTCTCTCTCTCTCTCTCTCTCTCTCTCTCTCTCTCTCTCTCTCTCTTTCTCTCTATCATCTATCTATCTATCTATCTATCTATCTATCTATCTATCTATCTATC
>BLBF01000019.1:30530192-30541150 GCA_015471245.1 Laticauda colubrina
ATCTATCTATCTATCTATCTATCTATCTATCTATCTATCTATCTATCTATCTATCTATCTAATTCATCATCTATCTATCATTTATCTACCTGCCTATTATATCTTCTATCTGTATAATTTTTACAGAAATTTTTTAAACGGAGTTTTACAGATAACTTATACCATTTAATGATTTACTGAGAAAGCAGTCTGAAAAAGTAGAAATTCATAAATGTATCTATGAGTTTCACAAATAACTTACCAGAGGATATTTAAAAAGACTAAAATATTGGAGTGTCACATATATAGAATATATCTTCAGAATATTACTTTGCTGTATTACTTTATTTTGAGCTAAATATTAGTATGCAGTCGAGAAGGGAGTAAGAAATGGAAAGCCAAAGAAATTAAAACACATAATAAGAAAATGTAACTGAATTTTACAACATTCACTAGCTTTCTATCCTTGCAAATCATCTTGCTTCATAGCTTTTTATCCTTGCAAATCATTTTGTTTCCACTGGATCAATATCCAAGTCATACATTACCTTTTTCTTTTTAAAAAATATCTGTTTTTATTGAACTCATCACTTCAATTTTCCCAGTTTTTAGCCTATTGACAATCCCTTCATACATTTTTGTTCTAAAATTAGATCCTGGATCATTCTCTTTATACAATGAAGCCATCTCAATGCATTTTCATATGGGCCATTTGGTTTTGTATTAATTCATGGTCATTCTTCACTCATTTGATGCTCGTCAATATGGTGCAAAGATAAAGAAGATAAAGTGATTGGACTGACACAGTGAAGAAGCAGATTTAAGTCCACATTCAACCATAAAAACTTACTTTGGAATTTTAGCTAGTCATTCTCTTTCAGTCCAATGAACTTCACAGGGTAAAAACATTGTGGGAAAGCGTGAAGAGAGAGATATCTTAAGGGTCTGAATGAAGGCAGAATATATATCTAGCAAGTAGAGTTTGTACGTCATCATATCTTTTCTCAGTATCCCATTCCCACTTCATTCAATTTAGTTTTAGTTTCTTCCTCATTTGCATATAACAAATTGGACAGCAGTCTTGTTGACAACCATTTTTACTTTTTTCAGCATATAAAATAATATTTTCCTTATCTATATCTTTCCTTATTTTTCCTAGATTTGTATGTTTTCAGTTAACAATTTTTTTTCTTTTGGATCACATACATTCAGAATGTAGCATATTCTTAGCTTAAAATCATACTTTGTTCTTCCGTAATCAACATTTAGTAGAATATAATATGCAACTGTCACCAGCTCAGGCATTCTTGAAGTTATATGCCTTTTAAACAATGTATACATACACAAGTTCATATTTTCTTATATACATTTTATAGATAATAAACCTATACCTTTCCGACTAAGACCAATTCATCTTCATTCAGATCATTACTTTTTTCTGCTTTCTCTTAATTTTCCAGGATTCCATTCCTTTCCTTTCCTTTTCCTTTTCTCTTTCCTCTTCTCTCCTTCCCCCTTCCCCTTTCATTCTTCTTTGTTATGGTTGTTAGACAGACTTATAGATATTGTCTTTCAGTACTTATTATGGTATTGGTCAATTATTTGTATAATTATTATATTATTATGCAATTTTATATCATTCTCATTTAATAATTTGCCTTTGCCCCCACCCCCACCAAACTGTCTCGCTAGATTCCACATCTCACCAATTAGCAGGTTTATATTCAATCATGATGAAGACAACAGAAAGATAGGACATAAGGAATAGGCATTTATTTTTATTATTTATTTATTAAGTTTATTTGCCACTGATCTCATTTCGAAGTGATTTACATTAAATACTGCAGATCTATTTTTTTAAAAAAATGTAGAATATAACATATTACTAACTTAAATGGGACAATGTATGTTACCTACAGGTGTCCTTGACTTAATCATTTGTTTAGAAACTGTTCAAAGTTTGAAGTTACATTGAAAAAAGTGACTTATGATTGGTCTTTGCACTTACAACCATTGCTATGGTCATGATTAAAATTCTGGTGCTTGGCAATTAATATTACAAACATTCTGGAATCATATGATCACCATTTGGAACCTTCCCAGTTGCTTTATAATAAGCAAACTAAATGGGAAAGTCAGATTTGCTTATTTATAGGATAATTTAATTAACAATTACAGTGATTTGCTTAACAAGCATGCAAAAAAGTTTATAATATTGAGCATAATTCACTTAACAACTTCTTTGTTTGGCAATGGAAACTCTAGTCCCAACTGTGGTCATAAATAAGGACTATTTGAATATGCTCACTCTGTTGATCAATTATTTTCATATGGAGTAAAAATATAATTATTCAGCAAATGTTTATTTTTGCTTTCTGCCAATATGTATTGATGTATAAAATGGTCTAAGTAATATTTCAGGAAAAATAAATATTTAATTTAACAATTGATCTATCCTAGCTATTCTAGCTAGAAACTAAGACCAAAAACGAATGTTATTTCATAATTTTTTACCAAACAATATGTTATCTCCCTATAACGGCATCCACACAAATATATAAGTTGTCATTTCTTCTTTTAATGTGTGCATTTATTTATTTAGTTGCTTACTTATTTATTAATTCCAAAACTTTTTGGTTCCCTATCTACTCTTGGCGAAAATTTTTGGATTAAAGGCAATTGTCAAGCTAAATCATCTGTCTATGGCTACTGAGTTTACAGCTACCTAAGCTGCAAAGAAAGAACATTTTTTGGTATATTATAGAGTATATAGAAATAAAGAGAACAGCTAAACTAATACTATGTTTCCTCTAAAACAAGACCCAGTCTTATTTCCTTTTGGGCTCAAAAATAAGCAGAAGGACTTATTTTCAGGAAATGTCTCAATATTTTTTACATAAAGAAGGCAGTGAACATAGAAGCTGACAGGAGTGGGAGCAAGCGTGGGAGCTGCAGGAGTGAGCTACTACTACCACCAGCCCTACCCTCTCCATCTGCTGGCTCATAACTGCAATGGACCAAGCTCTCAGTGTCCCCTGGCCTTCTCCTGCCTGCTGGCTATTCTTCTGCTAGGACACCGGAGCTCCAGACTTGCTGAGGCTGCTGCTATAATGAGGCAGAAGGCATTGCAATGCATCAGGATCACCTGCTCCTCCTCCCTGTGCTTCTGCCTGATTGTTGGGCTTGTTGCACCTGCTGCTCCTGGCCTCATGAGGTTTGCATTGCACGGCATACTGGTAGCATTGAGTTGTGCATCTTGCTTGCCTTTGCAGTACATGGGTGTAGGCCACAGTCTCCGCAGCAAGCAAAGATGGGATTTTGGGGTGCAAAAGAGGAAGAGGCAATCTCCCCATCCCTTCTCCATCCCACTGCAGGGCCACCATGGAGATCCTGCCCACCGAAGCCACAGGATGTCCGAAAGCACTCTGGACAGGACAACAAAGAGTCCAGCAGCAGGTGCTGGAGGCCCATCAGCTGGCCAGAGGCAGGGGGAAGGACCAGGTGATCCTAATGTGCCACATGGTCTTCTGCCTCATCATACGGTAGCATCAGTCAGAGCAAGACTTGAGCTCCAGGCCTGATGGAGTGCAAACCATGGTTGCTGCCTGCTTCAGAGTCACAAGGTGAGAAGTGAAAGAGAGGGGCCCTCAGCTGCATAGTTGCCTGGGACTGATGGGAGAAACACTTTCAGGTGCTTGGAGAGACAAATAAGAGGCAGCCCCTGGTTCTTGCTGGCTCAGTAGATCCATGGGGCCACTATTAAGGGGCTTCCAAATCATGCCACACATCCCCTCCCATGCCTAGATTTGGCCACTGAAGTCATGCAGGAAGGGATTGAGCCTTCATGAGGTGACTGGGAAGGGAAGGAGTTGCTGTGATAATTGGTGGCTCAGAGATCACTGGTGCATTTCTGAGTGGGTACATGGTTGGGCTGCCTCCTGTGCTGGCCATGCTCATTCCCTTCATTAGGGCTTATTTTTTGGGTAGGGCTTTTTTGGGGGAAAACACACTATTTCTGTTATTGTGTTGACATCCATAGCTACTTCCTATTTATTCAAAGACTCTTGGGCATGCTGATTTCATACAGGAAACAAATATAGTGTTCTATATGTAAAGTGGGTGACTCCAAATCTACAAACCTGATTGGTCAAATAAAATAAACATTGGATTGGTTCACTAGGAACCAATCCAAAGAGCTGCTAAAAGGCGGCTAATCTAAACAACTGCCATTGGCTGCAAGCAGGCAAGCCAGCCTGTATAAAAGGCTGGCCTCAGCTTCAGCCAAGTGTTCCTATTTACTAACTAGTTGAAGAATAAAGTATTTGTTGTTGGAACCCGGTCTACCTCGTGTGTTTTCCGAACAAAACACTGGCGACGAGGATGGGATCGTCCTGAACGGAAAAAACCTGCACACGGTGATAAGAAGTCCAGATTACAACCAAGATGTCTGGAAACAACGCACCGCCCGCACCCTTCAATCCCAATGAAGAGGATTGGGATTCCTATGCTGATCGCTTCCAAATGTATTTGGAGAGCAATGAAATGGAAGACATTTCAGAGCAACGCAAGAGAGCTGTATTCCTGATGCACTGCGGGCCAACAGTTTTCAAGATGGCAAAGGCCCTTGCGAAGCCCCGGGACGTTAAACAACTAACATGGACAGAACTGCAAAGACTCCTCAAAGCACACTACGCTCCGATGGTGTCCAACTTAATAAAGCGACATGAATTTTACCGCAGAGACCAGAGAGAGGGAGAGACCGTCGCCGATTTCAACGCTGCCCTTACACAATTAGGGAGTGAGTGTGAATTTTTGAACATTGACGAAGCAATGAGGGATCGCGTGGTGTTGGGCCTGAGAGACTCGACCACACAGAGTAAATTACTCAACAAGCCCAACATCACCGTTACCGAAGCCATCGCGGAAGCCACAGCCGCTGAAGCCGCGAAAAAATCTGCCGTAGCCATGAAAAAGAAGAACACACACAGCAAAGAAACACCAACCAAAGACAGAAAGCAGCCTGCCACCACAACCCACTACGAAGAGTTGGGCGAAACAGTTGAATCGAGCGAAGAAGACGACGAGATCCACCGTTTGCTCACAAACAGAAAAGAGCGCGAAAGAAGAAATTGGCGGGAATGCGCTGGCTGCTGAGGAAACCATCCCCGAGCCGAATGCAGATTTCTCGATGCCATCTGCCAGCATTACAAGAAACGAGGGCACATCGAGAAGGTCTGCAGGAACAAAAAATACTACAGCCCGACGAGATGCAGAAATTCCCCAACACGAGCTGAGCCTAAACGAGCTGAGAGAAAGTGGCAACAAGAGAAGCGAGCCAATACACATCAAACTGTCATTATACAGAGTGCTCAGACGGAAAGAGGGAAGAAAATTAAAGTCATCGTGAAAATCGAAGGAAAAAACTGCAAGATGGAAGTGGACTCGGGGTCCTCCCTCTCCATGGTATCGTGGGACACAATAAAACAGCTAGTCCCAGGTATCAAACCCAAAGAATTGAAGAAGCAGCACCTAACCCTCAAGGACTATCAGGGAAACCAAATCCCTGTAGTAGGCATGGGACAATTCCGAGTCACCTATAAACATCATGTCAAGGTGCTCCCGCTGACCATAGTCGACCAAGACAGACCAAGCCTCCTGGGCATCGAATGGTTCGTGCCATTGGGCATCAGGATGACCAGGGTCGATTGAGTGACTACAACCGGCTGGGAAGACTACCTCATCCGAGAATTCCAGGACGTTTTTGACGGCTCCCTTGGCAAGTATCAGGGAAATCCCATTTCTTTCAATCTAAACCCCCAAATAGCCCCACGAAGAATAAAAGCCAGGCAAGTTCCTTTTGCACTAAAGGCAAAAATAGAGGAACAACTGGACAAATTAATAGCCCAAGGGATGTTAGAACCTGTGGACCATGCCAAGTGGGAAACGCCTATTGTCACACCCATAAAACCTGACGGGTCCATTAGAATCTGTGGTGACTATAAGGCTACCTTGAACCACGCATTACAACCAAGCGCATACCCGGTGCCAGTACTCCAGCATTTGCTTCATTCCCTGGGAAAAGGCAAAGTTTTCACCAAACTCGACTTGGCACAAGCCTATCAACAACTCCCAGTGGACCCAGAAACAGCAGAAGCACAGACTATAGTCACCCACGAGGGCGCATTCAAATGTCATCAGTTCCAATTTGGAGTAAGCGTGGCCCCTGGTGTTTTCCAGAGTCTGATGGAACACCTTCTAAATGGCATACAAGGAGTCGTTCCCTATTTTGACGACGTCCTAATCTCGGCCAGAGATGAAACTCAATTAAGGAACAGACTCAAAGAAGTATTAACTAAGTTTAGGGAATCTGGCCTCAAGGTAAAAAGAGAAAAGTGCTGTTTAATTAAGAATAGTGTCGAATTCCTGGGCTACTCAATAGACGGAGAGGGTATCCACCCTACAGACAAAAAAGTTAAAGCAATCAAAGACGCTCCTGAACCAAGAAATAAAACCGAACTACAAGCATTCTTAGGACTAATTAATTTTTATAATGTGTTCCTGCCAAACAAGGCCACTATAGCAGAACCGTTACACCGTCTATTAGACAAGAAGGCAACTTGGACTTGGGGTTACAAAGAAAAAAAAGCCTTCCAAAATATTAAAAGCTTGCTAACATCAACAAGCGTCCTCATCCAATTTAGCAACACTCTGCCATTAAGAGTGACCTGCGACGCCTCACCATACGGAGTAGGTGCCATCCTGAGCCACCAACTATCTGACGGCAGAGAAGCACCCGTCGCATATTACTCTAGGACTCTATCAAAAACCGAGCGGAATTACAGCCAATTGGACAGGGAAGCTCTAGCAATTGTCGCTGGAGTAAAACGCTTCCACGAATACTTATATGGGCGGACTTTTCAAGTCATAACAGACCACAAACCGCTAATGGGAATTTTGGCGGGAAACAAGCCAACACCTAATATACTGTCCCCAAGAATGACGAGATGGTCAGAGTTCCTAGCAGCTTATTCCTATACTCTGACACATCGGCCAGGGAAACAAATTTCCCATGCGGACGCTCTGAGCAGAGCACCCTTACCAGCAACCGACGAAGACCCAGCACCAGCGATGACAACGCTACAAATCGAGACTTGCCCCGATCTACCCATATCAGCTTATGATGTCACCAGAGCCACCCCGAAAGACTCATTGACTGCCCGCGTTCTTAGCTGGGTAGGTAAAGGCTGGCCGGAGAATCAAAAAACTGAAAACTTTAAACCTTTCCGGTCCAGACAGACTGAACTTTCGATCCAAAAGGGGTGTTTGTTGTGGGGTGATCGGGTGGTAATCCCTTCCAAATTACAACCCAGGGTACTTAGGTTGTTACATGAAGGGCACCTGGGAATGGTTAAGATGAAAAGCCTTGCTAGAAGTTATGTTTGGTGGCCGGGTATTGATAAGGACATAGAGTATTGGGTAAGCTCATGCCACAAATGCCAGGCAATTAGACCATCCCCACCAAAAGCACCCGTTAAGGACTGGGAAACCCCTCGGGGACTTTGGTCAAGAATACACATTGATTTCGCGGGTCCTACCAAGGGGCATACCTTTCTGATTGTCATTGATGCCTATTCGAATTGGCTTGAAGTAAAAGTTATGCCATCAACGACAACAGAAATTGTAATTAAAAAGCTGGACAACCTTTTTGCCACCCATGGCATACCGGACGTTCTTGTCTCAGATAATGGGCCACAGCTAACCAGCATACAATTTGAGCAATTTCTAGCCTCCCTAGGTATAAGACATGCCCTAACCGCGCCGGCTCACCCGGCTGCGAACGGCAGGGCTGAGAGAATGGTCCGGTTTACTAAAGAAGGGTTAGAACGAATGGACGCTGGAGATGTCCAACAGAAAGTAAACCGTTTGCTCACACTCCAGCACATAACGCCCAGTACCATAACCAATAAGTCCCCAGCAGAATTACTCATGGGGCGAAAGTTAAGATCTCACCTTGATAGGTTACACCCAAATTTTACCCCAGAAAACCCTCCTGACTCCTCTACACGGTTTAGACAATTCGAAATAGGCGATTTGGTATACGCTAAAAACTTCACCGGGGACCCGGTATGGCTACCAGGACAGATTACCCAAATCACAGGCCCCAAATCCTACCGATTAAAAATAGAGGATGGCAGGGAATGGAAGCGGCACATAGACCAGCTTCAATCCCGAATTATAGAGAGAACCACAGACTTACAAACATTCACCGAAAAAACCGGCGAATTGCAAACCAAGGTGGGGGGGGGGAAAGGCGAGAAATAAATAAAGAACTGTTTAAAACCAAACCCCATGAAACATACGAACAAAAAGAGCAAATAAAAGACTCACTGTTTGGAGAGACTTGCGTGAAGAGCCCATCGGAAGGGGCCAACCAGGCCAGCTCGACCTGCCCGGAGGAAACGGGAGGGAGCGGCAAAACCGCCAGCCTAAGAAACTCAGGCGGCGGTAAAATGGCTGACTCACCCTTCCAGACGGTTCCAGGGAGAGGGACGGACGACACAGCAGCCCCATCCGAACCGGTCGAAGTCTGCACTAAGAATGAACCGCGCAAGTCAAATCGAGTCCGGAAAAGCCCCGCCTACCTGCGAGACTACATCACCACGTAGGACTGAACTAAGGGGGGAGGGTTGTTCTATATGTAAAGTGGGTGACTCCAAATCTACAAACCTGATTGGTCAAATAAAATAAACATTGGATTGGTTCACTAGGAACCAATCCAAAGAGCTGCTAAAAGGCGGCAAATCTAAACAACTGCCATTGGCTGCAAGCAGGCAAGCCAGCCTGTATAAAAGGCTGGCCTCAGCTTCGGCCAAGTGTTCCTATTTACTAACGAGTTGAAGAATAAAGTATTTGTTGTTGGAACCCGGTCTATCTCGTGTGTTTTCCGAACAAAACATATAGCAAGTGTATTTGAAATTTTAACTGGCAACACATAGAACGACAGGGATTGTCTGAATTGTAACCTTCATCCATTTCAAATTCTTGATAAATAGAAGCCCAATACATTTGGTGCCAAGATTAATTTATGAAACTTATTTCTAATCCCTTTAAGTATGTTCTTGTTTATCGTCTACAGGTTAATCAAATATGTGGTATTAGATGTATGTAGTGAATTAGCATTTTAGAGTACTCCTTGCTACAATATTTTAGAAAATATATTATGTACATATCTTTATCATCTTGAAAAAGTGACAAGGTAATATTTGCCCTGCCCATTATCAAAGGTAATGTCATAATAGATAATAGCATAATAAAAATAGCACTTAGATTTATATGCTGCTTCACAGAGCTTAACAGCACTTTCTAAGCGGCTTATAGACTATTTTCAGTGTTAATGTATGGTCTTAATTTAGAACCAACTGTTTCCTATTTGGATTTTAAAAAAAATAGCATTTTGAAAAACAAAATGACTTTTGTTTATCTCCATCTTTGAATGAAATCTCATATTGAGAATATTTACAGACCCCTCACATCCTGGACATAAACTGTTTCAACTCCTTCCCTCAAAACGATGTCATAGACCACTGCACACCAGAGCAACTAGACACAAGAACAGTTTTTTCCGAAAGCCATCACTCTGCTAAACAAATAATTCCCTCAACACTGTTCAACTATTTACAAAGTGTGCACTACTGTTACTATTAATCTTCTCATCACTCCTTATCACCCTCCCACTTGTGACTGTAGGACTGTAACTTTGTTGCTTGTATCCTTTTGATTTATATTGACTATTTCCAGAGGTGGTATTCAACTGATTTGCACTGGCTTGGGCGAACCAGTAGCAGTGATTTGGTGTGGGTCGCTGAACCAGTGGCAACCACTGGCTGGCCATGCCCCCAACCCAGTTGCCCAGTTGCTCACTTGCCCCGGTCACTCTCCTAGCTTTCCCGACCACATGGTGGCTGATTGAAGCTCGGGCAGATGTCTCGCAACTGCTGCACATGCGCACTGTGAGTGCAGCCACTACATATGCAGTGCACATATGCAGCAGCTCTGGGATATCTGCCCACCTGCCTGTCCCCCTGGAGCACGCTTCTCCCAGCGGATGTGCCCCCTCCAGCCCGGCCTGGCCCGGCATACCTTGCTAGTAGGTGGCCACATGTCCAGCTGTCTCTTTTGCAGTGGCAGAAGCCTCTCCCAACCAGCTGACTACACTTTTCCTCCTCAGCCATATAGAACAAACAGGCAGAGAAGGAAGGGAGCAGCTGTCCATCCAGTTGTGTTGAAAAAGGGATGGCTGGGAGCGAAAAAAAGTCATTTCCAATCACCTCTTTCCAAGTGCTGCACCAGCAAGCTCAATGGGGTAGACCTGCTTGGCCGGTGGCTAGGATGCAGCAGAGGCGGCGGGTTGGAGAAGCGCAGCAAAGCCTCTTGAAGAAGCCTATAGGCACTGTGTGTTTTTTTCAGTGTGGAAGGAAGGATGGTAAGGTTTCAGGCAGTCGAGAAAACTGCCTAGCCCAGATCTGCTGGTGGGGGGGGGGGGGCTGCAGCACATGCCTCGCTTGAATTTCTCAGCCCCAAAAGCGGGAGGGGAGGAAGGGTTTTTCAGGCAATGCAGACAGGAGACTGGCTGGGATGAACCCTTATAATGAGAGATTCTGCCAGGCACTTGGAAGCCTGTGTGTGTTTCAGATGGGTCTCCTTTCCTAGAGGGAAAGGAGAGAGGAAGAGAGGAAGAGAGAGGGAAAGAGACAGAGAGAAAAAGAGAGGGAGGGAGAGAGGGAAGGAGAGAAAGAGGGAGAGAGAAAGAGAGAAGAAAGAGAAGAAAGAATAGAAAGAGAAAAGGGAAAGAAAAAGAGAGACAAAGGAAGAAAAGGGATAGACAAAGAAAAATGGGATGGAAGGAAGGGAGAGAAAGAAAGAAAGAAAGAAAGAAAGAAAGAAAGAAAGAAAGAAAGAAAGAAAGAAAGAAAGAAAGA
>BLBF01000019.1:30541160-30562529 GCA_015471245.1 Laticauda colubrina
AGAAAGAAAGAAAGAAAGAAAGAAAGAAAGAAAGAAAGAAAGAAAGAGAGAGAGAGGGAGGGAGAAAATGAAAGAAATATGGATGCATGGATGGATAGATACATAGAAGAAGGGAGGGAAGGCGGAAGAGAGAAAACAGGAGAGGAAGGAAGGACACAAACTCTGGCTTCAGAAGACTTTGAAAGAGCACAGCAGTCTAGGGCTGAAGGGTCTCTCAGGTCATCTTCTAGTCAAACTTGGCAAGTTTAAGACTTGTGGACTTCAAATCCCAGAATTCCTGAGCTAATATGACCAGAGGCGGAATTCTGGGGATTGAAGTCCACAAGTCTTAAAGCTATCAATTTTGAAGACCCTTGTTCTAGTCCAACCTCCTGCTCAGGCAGGAAAACTCTGAGGATGCCAAAATCTGACTAGAGGTCCTGGGAAAGGTGTCAGAATAACAGAATAACACTTAGAAGGTACCTGAGGTACCTTGGGGGGAACCCTATACAATTTCAGAGAAATGGCTGTCCAGTCTTTTGTTAAAAACTTCCAGTGTTGGAGCACCCAGAACTTCTGGTGACAAGCAATTCCACTGGTTAATTGTTCTCATTGTCAGGAAGTTTCTCCTTACTTTTAGGTTGCTTCTCACTTTGTTCAGTTTCCATCCTTCTGGTGCTTTGGAAAATACATTGTTTGCCTTCTAGTGCTTTGGAAAATATATTGCCCTCCCCCCTTCTTTCTGGCAGCTCCTTAAAAGCCTGTTGCCTATCACACTCTTGAGTAAAGCATGTGAGCCATTTCCTCCTTTCAGTGGTCCATAAAAGTACATCTTTAGTATGCAGATAATAAAGTCAAAAAAGGTGAACAACATTTTTGCAGAACTATAGATAAGTGACAAGGCTGGGTGACAAGGAATGGCTGGGAGGGGAGGGGCCAGGTGAGGCACCCCTTGATGTCAGTGACATTGAGTTGGCCATGCCCACCCAGTCACATGGCCACCAAACCATGCCCACCCAGTCACATGACCACTAAGCCACACTCACCCAGTCACATGACCACCAAGCCACGTCCACCAAATAAGCCATGTCCACAGAACTGGTAATAATTTTTTTTGAATTCCACCACTGACTGTTTCCTAGTATGATTTGATTGTTGATTGTACCCAATGACTATCATTAAGTGTTGTATGTTATGATTCTTAATTCTTAATGAATGTATCTGTTCTTTATATTTACTAAGAATACATCAAGACAAATTCCTTGTGTGTCCAATCACACTTGGCCAATAAAAGTATTCTATTCTATATTGAGAAATATATTTTTTAAGCTCATATTGCTATTCCCAATATTTACTTACCCCCAATCAGCATTATGCAAATGGAAAAAATCTTCTCAGCATCTGTATTGGCTGAAACATTGCCAAATCCAACACTGGTGAGGCTGCTAAGTGTAAAATACAGGGCAGCAACATAGGCACTTCTGAGTGATGGGCCTCCTGATGTGTTATTGCCAAAATATGGAGATTCTAAACGTTTTCCTAGTTCATGAAGCCAACCTAAGAAAAAGGAAGCATAATTGTTATAGTATATAAGAAAATATTGTTTAATCAATTACTTTAAAGCAATTTAACCTCATTTCCATTTCCAGAATGATATATCACTTAGAATGTGATTATATCTCAGATTATACACTTCAAACTTAATGACACACATCTCAGCTCAAAACTGCTGGTTAAGAAACTAAGAAAACCTACAATAACATGTGATGAATCAAGGAGAATTACATGCTATATTCTATGGATTTGGAAAGACTATATAACTAACTCACTGCAAATATGTGATGTTTATATTTGCAATAGTGGCAAATATCTGTAGCTCAGATATAGAATTAGGGTAACATTTCATTCTCCGAGCTTATGGATTGGTTTCTGAACATTTCATTATTAGGCTAGATAACATCTTCATCAAACTTTAGAGCATGTCAGTATTCTTCTATTTATAAGGATTTTGTGTGGTCAATAGATCTTGTGATGGGTCAGGTGGGAGTTATCAGTGGAAGTCTTGTGATGGATCTCGTGATGGGGAGATTACATCAGGTGAAGTTCATTGAGAGGCACAGTGCTGGTTGGGGTGATTTATGTGGGTTGGTTGAGGGTTTCTATCTCTGATTAACTGTGTGGTTGATTTGGATTCTGAGAGGTTCATAGGCTGGTTGTAGGACAATGTGTTTGTTGATGGAATTGCTTGTGAAGTGCCAGGCTTCAATGAACTCATGAGTATGGTGGGTGGTAGCATGGCTCATGATTTTTAAGTTGCCCCAATTGAACTTGTGTTGGTGTGAGTAAAAATTAAGGATTTGGGATAATGGCATTTGACTGCCAGCTGATATTCATTGATCCTGTTTTTTAATTAATGTGATTTTTGTCCCAATAGAATTGGTTGCAAATATTACAGTTGATTTTGCCCATTACATTGTTTCTTTCATCCTTCTGTATCTTGTTTTTAGCTCTGGATAATTCCTGGTGGAGTGTAGCTGTGGGTTTATGGACTATTGCTATTCCTAGAGATTGGAGAATTCTGACTATCATTCCTGACACCCCTTTTGTGTATAGTAGGGTTTATTTTTGTGTGGTGGTTGGCTGTTTGGTGTGTGATGGTTTGGATGCTGTGTTGGAATGTGAAGTTTTTTGGATACTGTTATGGAGAAAGATGTCAAGCAACTGTTTCTCTTCTACTTTTGTTGTGTTTTGGTGCTGCAGTGTGTTCTGGCCCTTCTAAGTGGTTGTTCGTGAAGCTGAGGATCTGGTCCATGTGCATGGGGTTTGGAATAGATGGGGTTTGCAGTTCTCCTGATGTCGATATTGAAGAATGGGAGTCTGTTTTCTGTTTCCCCTTCACATGTGAATTTGATCCCAGGGAATATTATTGAACACCACTGACAATGCTGCTGCCCTACAAAGCGACCTTGACTATGTATCAGTATGGTCGCATAATAAATGCTCTGTCCTACACATTGGCAATAAAAATCAGCACTACAATGAACAGGGCATTAATAAAGAGTTTTGTTTATGTTGAAATGTGTTGATCAATGATTAAATTGTTATTGATAATAAAGGGCCATATGCGTGGCAGCTGGGAGGGTGGGCCATACAGGCCCACTATGCTTGCACTGGAGGTTTAACTATCCCACAGCTATCCTTACCAATCCCACAGCTATCATTACCCATCCCACAGCTATCCATCCCACAGCTATCCTTACCCATCCCACAGCTAACCTTACCAATCCCACAAGCATGCAAAGGCTTAACCCTTATTCAAAGTTTTCCCCAACACTTTATTAAGTAAAAAAAATGAACCAAGTGTGTGAAGCAAAGATAACCTTTATTAATAACAAACTGTATGACTTTATTAAAAAGCAAGATGACCCAAGTAAAGTGTCTTAAGCAAAGTTAAAGTGAACAGGGAACAACTCAGTCTCAGGCACTCTTCTCAGTCACTCTGAGGCGTGCCCATGGTCTCAGATGTAAAGGGGCTAGGGACTGTGGAGGTGGCTGTTGCTGGAGTGCTGGTCTGAGGCGCCATTGGGGTGCCTGGCCCCGAGAGTACAACAGGAGATGGTGTGTGCAGGAAGCTCTCAGAGAGCTGACTCAGTCCTGTGAGGCCCTTTATCAAGTACCTGGGATGTGAGGCCCAAGACTGATGACAGATGTTCTGAGGAAGGGCTTGGCTTTGGGGTGGAGGAAGGAGGAATGTAGTGGGGCTTTGTGGTCTGCAGCTATGTCAGGTGAGGCGTCTGTGGCGTCTGTGGCGTCTGAGGAACCTGGGTCTGGACTGGGAAGGGCTGCCTCTGCTGTGGGAAGTCCTGGTAGTGGTAGGCTTCGTAGGCAAGGGGCTCTTGAAATCCGTGGAAGGGCTGTGACATCGCCTGGGGTGGAGGAGCAGACCTGGAGTGGGCAGGAACAGGTTCAGCTGGGCCTGGAGGGTGGTGCAGAAGAGCTGTGATCCTCTCCTTCATCGCTTGGTACTGGGCCTCGGGCATGTCCATGAGGGTCTGGCTCACGTAGGTGATGAAGGGCTTGTGGTTAGAGGATGGTATGTTGAAGTGGACCAGCTGGGAGAGGAGATCTCTGCTGCCTTTGATTGTGTCCCTGATCTCCAAGAGGACAGTGTGGCTCTGTCCCTCCGGTCTGCCTCTCTGCCTGCTTTCTGTGTAGGTGGAGCTGGGAGTGTGTGTGTGTTGGTCTCTGGTGGCTGCTTCTTCTTGCTCCATCTGAGACAGGGGATCCTCCACGTCCTCTGGCATGGGAAGTGCAGCTGTCGGGGGGGTCTCTGTCATGGGGCCCTCCAAAGATACCTGCCTGGACATGGTAGCTGTCTCCTGGCTGGAAGAGGAGTGGCTCTCTGTGGGCTGTCTGAGGGAGAGGATTGACAGAGAGGCTGCTCCTCGGTGGCAGATCTCACCCTCCAGGAAGCTGCACCTGGCCATGACATAGGTCTCCCAGTCAGTGAGCTTGACAGCGGCCTGCCTGGATTTCTTCAGGTGCAGCTTGCCATACCAGGTGTGCATGCGCTTCCACCACCCAAGGAGTACATCTGAAGTGTAGCCCAGGCTCTCCACCTTCTCTCTCCATGCTGCCTGCTTCCTCTTGGTGTCACGAAAGAGCCTGTGGCCCTTCCTCCACAGGTACTCGTTCTCCCTCAGTCATTCCAGCACCTCATCCTCATGGTCTTCAGAAATGGAGTACTGTTTCCTCTCCCCCTTCTCCTTGCCTTGCCTCTTTCTCCTTCTGGCAGGGGTTTCAGGGCCTTCAGCAGCAGGGCTTTGAGGGCCTTGGGGCTGGTCCACCACAGCAGCAGCAGGAGGAGAAGCACCAGAAGCAGCAGGAGAACCAGCAGCACCAGCAGCACCAGCAGGAGAAGCACCAGCAGCACCAGCAGCACCAGCAGCACCAGCAGCACCAGCAGGAGAAGCACCAGCAGAATCAGCAGAACTAGTACCAGCAGCAGCACCAGCAAGAGAAGCACCAGCAGCAGTAGTAGCAGGAGAAGCACCAGCAGCAGCAGGAGAACCAGCAGCACCAGCACCACCAGCAGCACCAGCACCACCAGCAGCAACACCAGGAGCACCACCAACAGCACCAGCAGCACCAGCAGCTTCAGAGTCAACGCCAAGGGGTGGGGTGGTGGTTCTGTCCTTCTTGCCAGGGCTGGCAGGAGTAGGCACAGGCTTCCTCTTCTTCCCCATGGTGTTCTCTCAAGATGTCTCTGGCAGCAGGTCTTTCCTCTGAATGGTGACTGCTTGCGAGCTGCATCCTTTTATATCCGCAGAGCTTACACAATTCATCTTTCCTGCATGCGCAGTGAATGCTTTGCATCCGCTACGCATCCGCTATGCATCCTATAGGCGGCCGTGATGCATCTGCATCATCCGCTATGCATCTGCTACGCATCCGCTCCTTCTGCTATGCGTCTGCTTCGCTGTTCTCCCACGGAAGTCCTGCAGATGTGTCATCTGCTTCCATCTGCTTCCATCCACTAGGCTTCCTACGAACATCCACTTTACATCCCTGCTACATCCTCCCCACGTCCGTTCCTTTCCATTGTTGTCCGCTCTGTTTATGCAAATTTGGGGCACTTTTGAGAGCGGATAACAACGGATGGAAAATTTGTTCGTCCGCTGTGCCCTTTTTGCATACATTTTACATCCATTGGCCAGTGTGACCTAGCCTTTAGCAGAGTGATGGTGTTTGGGAAAAAACTGTGCTTGTTTCTAGTATGTAATACTCTATAAGATCGTTTTGAAGTATATGATCCAGAAGATTCATAATGGTTTTTGTGGAATGGAATGTTCTGAGGTGGCATCATCATTGTGATATGGTGCTTAGTCAATAGATAGTATATGCTTTTTTTAGCCAGAACAATGTCACTCAAGCTGACATCAAAGAAGTCCATGATTTTTTCCTCCTTGATCTTGTTTATGTATTAAGGTGCTTTAAGTTTCAGAATGAGAAGGAAATGAAACAGAATAGACATGAAATTTATATAATTTTGGAAAAAAGTATAACTCTAAAGTTAATAAGTGCTATGTTTGTTTTTATTTTTAAAAAAATATTTTTAAATAATTACTGTTTTATTTTTAATAGTGATTTTATTTATACATGTATTGTTTTACTTATTGTTTTAGGGCAGGGCTGTCAAACTCAAAGGCCCTCTGGCCAGAACTGACCTGCAATGTGGTTGGATTCAGATCATAGGGCTGTCCTGGAAAATAAAAGCAGCCAGCCTCTGTCACTTTGGCCTGGTCTACCCACATTGTTTTGGCCTAGTTTACCCAATGCAAAGAGGAAACCTCAGGCCACCATGGCTTTGGTCTGGTCTACGCAAAGAAGAAACAACGCAAAGAGGAAACATGCCAGCAGTTTGGGGACTTGTGTCAAGCTGGCCCACCCAGCTGGCCATTCCCACCCAGTTGGCCACACCCACTTGCTTCCCCCAAGGTTAACCACAGCCCTGATGCAGCCTTCATAAAATTGAGTTTGACACCTCTGTTGTAGGCCAGGTCCCCAATTCCTGGTCCATGGATTGGCGTGCAGAGGTATACAGAAACCAGGTCATTCAAACAAATGAAGCTCTTTCTGTGGGATGCAGGTGTCATGCTAAACCATGCCTCTGCAGTCCACAGAGAAACCTCTCTGCACAGAATTGGTCCCTGGTGCCAAAAGATTGGTGGCTGCTATTGTAGGCTACCTGGAAAACTTTTTGTGAGATGTCAGCCAAATAAATAAATAAATGCACACACATGCACACACACACACATACAATTGAGCAGCTAGGATTTTCAAAATATCTAACCAACCTTTTGCAGTATGACATTATTGAAAAGAAGGAATATCAAATATTTTCATCCATATCATGTTTAATACATTGAAACAAACAGTTGTACAGAATATGTAACTCATTAGAACTGTTAATATCATACACCTCTAAGACTTTTCTGTTTTCTGTCAGACCCAACCTAGGTTAGTTCTTTTAACCCTTTTATATTACTTTAGTTTTGTTTATTTATCTATGAAAAGTACTGAAAAGTAAAACTGAGTAGAAATTCACATACTTCTACTTCATTGTTATCAAATGTTTAATATCCACAATCTCAAATACTTCTTTACCCCAAACAGCATAATAAAATAAATATTCCATATTTTCTGTTCTAGATAATATGGCTCTTCTTTGGACTTCATTCCAAAAGAAAAACAATTTAGAGAAATGGAATTGATAGAAATTAAATCTGAAGTGAGAAAAATATGTTTCCCTGTACATTGGACAGCAATCAAATTCAGTATGATTATAGCTCAAAAATCATTCTGGTTATTTTCTAGTATACAGGCAGATAAAAATCAAATTTAGTTTCATCTGAAGCATGTGACTTTCAAGGATCATCTAAGCTACATAATGGATTGCAAATAACACAGGTCAGCCCAGTGTAGTTGCTCAAAAGGTTTAAAGGGCAATTAGCTCTTACATTTCAAACATATGTTGAAAAAGTATCAGAACCAGAGCAATAACAATTAGACAGAAAGCTCTTATGATGCCATCAAAAGATTCATTCCCCAGCTAGAGTTGGAATGCAAACAGAGAAATCAGCATTTGAGTATAGAAGTTAATACTTCTATATATTTGACAAGAAAAGACATGGGGGAAAATGCTACAAGGATATTTGGTTCACAAAATGAATTGAATGTGAAAGTCATTAAGAACAATTTGATTCTCTGGAACAGTTCCTTTTGTGTCTTGAAGTCCTAGATTCTGCTTATCTTATATTGGAAGCATAATATTCTGACCTATTTTGAACAAATCTTTCAGAGCTTTTCCTGCCTGGGCAGTCTACTTTTGACTGGGTATAAAGATTGAAAATGCTAATGCCTAAACATACAGTCAGACAGAAAAACTGAAATTCTTAGAACGCAAAAACATCTCCTTTAAGAATTATTTTGTATAGCATGGCAAAACTATCAAAGTTTCTATGGTCTTTTTTTCAAAGTAGTGAAATTCATTGATCTGAAACATCAAAACAATATATTTGTGGTAAATTATTATATGAGGCTTTTAAAAAATGGTTAAACAGGATTGTAAATGTGAGGTGGAAGCAGATAAAAAACCACCAATGATTCGTTGATCCAAGGAAAACAAGGTTTTATTCACGTGTTTGCAAAGACGGGTTCCCTCAGGCATTGAAGGAACCCAGAGCAAAATTCAGGCAGCATTTTTATACCCTAACTGTCCGCCCCCTCGTATGAGGGCTTGGCTCACATTCTTTCTGTTTTCAAATTGACACATATATTTCGAAGGTTTATGCTGGCTCCCTATCTAGCAAAAGCAGTTACACGGTTTCTGACACCTCAGCACTTTATTACAATTCCTCATTGTTCTAGCCTCATCTTGGTTTTTTTTCTCTTGTGCACAAACTGGAACACTTTGTTATTTAGCAGAGCTACTGAGTTTGAGACACACTTCCTTATTTAATTCAATGAGCCATCCAACATGACTTTGGTTCTGCTCACATAAATAACCAATTTATACAAGTGTGTAGTCTTAAAACTGTAAAAACTTTTTGTAACAAAACATGGGTATTGTACTGATAGCTAGTGCCACATGGATTGCTGAACTCAACTTTGTAGTGTCAGCATTCATATATCCTTGGAATAATTTTATCTTGCTTCCTCTCTGTAACTCACACTTTCTGAAAGCTCGTAACTAATTGCATTTGATAGTTTATTAAGTGTGAAATATAAGTACTTAAAAAAGTACATGCTTGCAGTAGAGAATTCTGAATCCTAACCTTGCTATAACCCCACAGCTAAAGCAATACAGGCATGAACAGTCCTATCAAGGACAATGAAAAGTATCAAGATGATTAAAAAATTCAAGAAAGCTACATGAAGTTTCATACAAATCAGACAGGAAGGGTTATAAAGAAATGAAGAAAAGAAGGGTTATAAAGGGTTCATTTCTCTTCATTTCACTGAGTCACAGTTTCTGGATTCATGTGGCAGGGCAGTTTAATAGGTTCCTGCACTAATTAGGACATCAGTGGATCTGCACTAGCATTTAGCTTGCAAGAGTCTTAAATCAGATAATTATATAGTCCCCCCAATCAGTGTGTGAAAGAATACATTAAAAAAAAATCTTTGATTTGCATCTGCTGCATTATGGATCAACATAGGTCTCTTCCTCATCGATGAAGTAAAATGCTGAGATTAAGCCAGAGGAAAGCAATGAAATGCTGAGATTAAGCCAGAGGAAAGCAATGTTGCTAGAAAATGCACTAGTATCACTAGTAATCCCTGTTTTGCCGTAGCTATTCTTCAGGCAAATGGTGCTGTCTTTATTTATAGAGCATTTTAAAGACAGGGATTATTGGATTCCCCAGCTCTCTTTTCCTCCCTTTGCATCAAAAGTTTGTAGGCAGCAGAAAAAAAACCTAGAAAGCTTGGCTTATAGAAGCCAATAATATAATGAATAATACAATGGTCAATGAAATGTACCAGATTATATTCAAGGTAAAAGATGGCAATAGAAAAATAATTTTTAAAAAGTCAAACAGTTACGTAGTGCTCAAGATTGTCTCTGAGGTTAGGGCCTAGGGACCAATGTAAAAAAAATGTTGAAACTCTAGAAAGAGTGCAGAAAAGAGCAACAAGGATGATTAGGGGACTGGAGGCTAAAACAAAGAATGGTTGCAGGAATTGGGTATTTTAATAAAATAAGTTTAATGAAAAGAAGGACTAAGGGTGACATGATAGCAGTATTCCAGTATCTCAGGGGCTGCCACAAAGAAGAGGGAGTCAAGCTATTCTTTAAAGCACCTAAGGGCAAGAAGTAATGGGTGAAAATAATCAAGGAGAGAAGCAACCTACAACTAAGAAGAAATTTCTTGACAGAACAATTAAATCAGTGGAATAACTTGCCTCCAGAAGTTATAAATGTTCCAACACTGGAAGTTTTTAAGAAGAGATTGGATAACCATTTGTCTAAAATAGTATAGGTTTACCTGCCTAAGCAGGGGGTTGGACTAGAAGACCTCCAAGATCTCCAATAACTCTGTTATTCTATTCTAATATTATAAATGACAACACATTTGAATAAATTGTATATAGTTCTGATTCTTATTCAAGCAAAACTTGTAAGTTTGAAATATATAGAATTATTAAAGAAATAGAAGAATGAAAAGTCTACAATTCAAAGGGGCACCATATGAGCTATAATATCATTATCATCCATGATGAAAAGTACATTACCAATATCATGACCTATGACATTATCTATCAACATCAAAAAATGTGTCTCCCAAATAATTTTATTCCCTTAGACATATTTGCAGTGCAATAGAGCTCCACTGTACTGCCTCATTATGGGTTGTCACATAATCAGTTAGATATTCAGGCTAGATTTTGTCTACCTATCAAGTCCTTCCCAAGGATCTGGAATAGGCAGATGTAGATGTTTGATGATGTTAAAGATACCATCACAGAATGTGAGCTTTTTTCTGTAAAGCTGTCGTTTGCAATGGCTTGTTGATGATTTTGTCAGTGCCATTATAATCATTTTTCTGCAAATGATGGTGGCAGTATGCATAAAACCTATTAAGCTCTGTTCTTTATGGTATTTCTTGTGCATCTTTAATATTTTGACCATCTATAAGCATGCTTAATATTTATCTCTTATTTCCACTGGCCATAATTTGCAGCTACTCTCTTCGCAAGTTTTTTATTGAAGGGAGTGATTATCCAAGAAAAATAACTGGGAGAGTTCTGTCAGGCAGAAAGATATATCCATCATCTATAATTCTAAGTAATTTAATGAAATAGATTACATATATGGTAGGATGAAGAAATTTAATAATATTATCACCGAAGCCAAGGAAAGAAGATGATATTGAAAGATATAGAAAAATAATGAAATAAAAATATTTCCTACTATTTCACAGACAATAATAATGTAGGCTCAGTTACTTGTCCTGACTGGAATTTGCACTTTCGTTGGCTCTGGTCATATGCTGACACTATTAAAGAGTGGAATTGATTATAGTCAGCCTTTTCTTTCTTTCTTCTGGTAAGAGGAGATTGGCTGAAGATTTTTTATTTGATTTATTTTTTATTTATTTATTTATTTTATTTGGTTTGTCGATTGCTTATAAGATAATAGGTATAAGTAGAAACATAGTTATGAATACATGGATACATATAAGAAAAACAAAAGAAACAATAGGACCAGGATGGTAGGCATGTTGGTGCGCTTATGATGTATTATGTATTATGATGTATTATGATGCTTATGATTATGTAAGATATCTACTTCAAATCCTACAACAATTTGGCCACTGAATTCCTATAAATGATGAAATGACTACATTTCTTTGAATTATATCAAATTAACATTTGTCACATTTAAATGGTTTGAAAGCTAAGATTTAAAATCACTTGACTGTCATTGTGTCTCAATTAACCCTTGAAAAAAATTCAATCCTTGAAAATAAAGTCATTTCATTTTCATTTATTTAAGTTTAGCTTGCCTTTTTTCAGAGGTTTCTCACATCAATTTAACACACAAAAAAGTGTCTTCTTTTCCACTTCCACTAAAGTGTAAGGCAAAACTAAAGAAAAACTGGGTACCACTCTCTATCAGAGTTTCCTCTTAATGATGAATGAATCAGAAGATGGAAGTTCAGTAGGTAGTATGCAACAACAACAACAACAACAACAAGAATAGAACTAGCTCATTTAATGTTTCTAACATTATAATGCTATATTTTCCATAGATTTTATTCTAACCTGCAAGCATTCATTTTGTCACAGCTTGCCATCAATTTAGTCAGTCTCTTTTCTTTTTGAACAAGGGTTGCCAATCCTACAACATTAAAAAGCATAACTGTTGTGTATGGAAATTGGAAGACTCCAATTAGCTAAAACTGATTGGCCGAAAAAGCCGCTCTTGGATTGGGCAATTACGCACCAATCTGATTGGCCCGCTGGACGGTGGGAATTCTAAAGAACTGTCATTGGTCACAAGCTGCAAGCCGTGAGCAGCCGCCATAAGAAGGGCTGCCGCGGCTTCGGCAAATGTTCTGCTACAAGTCACTGTACTTTTTAATAAAGAATTGTTGTTGAGATACCGGTCTCACGTACCTTATTGTTCAAATGGAACACTGCCGATGAAGGTGGGATTGTCCTAGAAGAGCGAGACTGAAGCACGCGGCAACCAGAACCGAGCAACCAAGATGGCCAGTAACAATGCACCGCCTGCACCATTCAACCCAGCCGAAGAAGATTGGGAGTCATACATTGACCGTTTTCTGATGTTCTTGGAAAGCAACGAGCTACAAGAAATAATCGATGAGAGGAAGAGAGTTGTATTCCTCACACACTGTGGCCCTGCCATTTTCAAAATGGCAAAGGCATTAGTCAAACCGCGGGACGTGAAACAGATGGCATGGCCAGAATTAAAGTGCATGCTACGAGCCCATTATGCACCTGTGGTCTCCAATCTGATCAAAAGGCACAAATTTTATAAACGAGACCAACGGGAAGACGAGAGCATCAGAGATTTCGTAGCAGCCCTAAGAAATATCGGGGGAGCCTGAGAATTTCAGAACATGGACGAAGCCATGAAAGATCGTGTGGTCCTGGGATTGAAGGACACTACGCTCCAAAGCAAGCAGTTAAACAGACCGAACATCACAGTGGCTGAGACCATCGCAGAAGCCACCGCCACCGAAGCAGCCAAGAAATCTGCAGCCACCATGCGCCAGATGAATTCAACAAATGTAGAACCACCAAACCAAATTCGAGTAAAGAAGGCAGAAGGAAACCAAAAACAGCCCACAACGACTGCCCACCATGAAGACCTCGACTCCCTGAGTGACACCGATGATGACAACGAAGACATAAATAGGCTTCAGTCAGAAAGAAAATGGTGGGAAAAAAGAGGAAGGAGGTGAGAATTCCAGTGTGCTGGATGTGGAGGCAATCACCCGTGCTCCAAATGCAGATTCCTAGATGCCTTTTGCAGATTATGTGAGAAATGGGGGCACATTGCTAGGGTCTGCTGAAACAAAAAGAGCTATAGTCCAAAGAGACATGGCAGCACCCACACAAGAAACAGAGAGAGACAAGCCGGAAGCTGATGGAGCCGAGAGAACAGGAACCGGTGAATGAATGACAGAGAAGAAACACATCAAACAATAATAATCAGAAATGCCAGGGCAGCAAATGCAAAAAAGGTCCGAATAAATGTGAAAATCGAAAGAAAGCCCTGTGAGATGGAAGTAGACTCCGGATCATACCTGTCAATGGTATCCTGGAACACTATCAGAAACCTGATACCAGACATCAAGCAAAGAGAACTGGAACAGCAAAAGCTAATACTTAAAGATTACTAGGGAAACCGAATCCTGGTAGTCTTCGACATTTCTTAATAGAATTCAAAAACAATGCTGAGGTACTTCCTTTGGCAATCATTGACCGGGATCATCCTAGCCTGCTGGGAATTGAATGGTTTGAGCCCCTGGGAATTGGAGTGGCCGGGATCAACAGCATTGCTGAGACCAATTGGGAGGAGAGCCTGCTGGAAGAGTTCCGGGATGTATTCAACGGAACCCTAGGCAAGTACAAGGGGACCCCAATAACATTTAGCCTAGACCCTAAGATAACTCCCATCAGGCTCAAAGCCAGATGCGTTCCCTTTGCCTTAAAACTGAAAATAGACGAGCAGCTTAATAAACTCATCGCACAAAGGGTGATAGAACCAATTGACCATGCCAGGTGGGAAATTCCTATCATGACTCCTGTCAAACCAGATGGGTCAGTGCGCATCTGTGATGACTATAAGACTACCTTAAATTGTGCACTCCAGCAAAGCGCATACCCTGTTCCAGTAGTTCAACACCTGTTGCATTCATTGGGGGGGGGCGGAATTTTTGTGAAACTTGATCTCGCGCAAGCATATCAACAGCTGCCAGTTGACCCCGAAACTGCAGAGGCACAGACTATAGTCACACACAGAGGGGCATTTAAATGTAACAGATTTCAATTTGGGGTTAGCGTTGCTCCAGGCATTTTCCAAAGCCTCATGGAGTGCCTCCTAAACAGAATAAAAGGAGTCGTTCCCTATTTTGATGACATATTAGTATCAGCAAAAAATAAACACCAATTGGAAAATAGACTAAGAGAAGTCTTGCAAAGATTCAGGGAAGCAGGGCTTAAAGTCAAAAGAGAAAAATGTAAACTAGCCACCAATCAAGTTGAATTCTTAGGCTACCTTAAAGATGAGCAAGGGTTACACCCCACTGAAAAGAAAATAAAGGCAATTAAAGAAGCACCCAGGCCTAAGAACAAAACAGAATTACAGGTGTTCTTAGGTCTCATTAATTTCTACAATGTCTTCCTGCCTTAAAAGGCAGCTATAGCAGAGCCATTACATTGACTATTAGATAAAACAACTGTCTGGAATTGGGGCCACCGAGAACAAACAGCGTTCCAAAACATTCAGGACTTATTAACATCCAACACCGTTTTAATACAATAAGCAACACCCTGCCACTGACGGTCACCTGTGATGCATTGCCTTTTGGAATCAGCGCTATACTGAGCCACAAGCTACCAGATGGCAGAGAAGCACCAATCACCTTCTATTCCAAAACGCTGTCAAAATCTGAAGGAAACTACAGCCAATTTGACTGAAAAACCCTCGCAATTATAGCAGGCATCAAAAGATTCCATGAATACCTATATGGTAGGACGTTTTTTATTATCACAGACCATAAACCCCTGCTTGGGATCCTGGCAGGGAACAAACCAACCCTGAACATCCTATCACCAAGAATGACGAGGTGGTCAAAATTCCTCGCTGCATGCAATTACACACTCATCCATCACCCTGGAAAGACCATCACCCATGCTTGAGTTATTCCTCACTGCCTGACAAGGAAGACAACCCAACTCCCACCATCTCCACTCTTCAGATCGAGACATGGCCAAACCTGCCACTAACTGCAGCAGACGTCGCTAAAGCCACCGCGGAAGACCCGCTGACAGCTTGAATCCTGCATTGGGTAGGTAAGGGCTGGCCAGATGAGGATAGAGGCGAGACTTTTAAACCTTTTCACACCTGGCAGACTGAACTGTCCATTGAAAGGGGTTGTATACTGTGGGGAGACAGGGTGGTAATCCTAAAAAAGTTGCAGGAGGAAGTGTTGTGCATGTTGCAAGAGTGACACCCGGGCATTGTAAAAATGAAAGCCCTGGCCAGGAGTTACGTCTGGTGGCCAGGGCTGGACAAAGACATTGAAAAATGGGTGGCTACATGCCAGGACTGCCAGAAATCAAGGCCTACCCCCCCCACCCCCGTTGGGTAGGCCTACTACCCCCTACCAGTCCTGGAATGGGAAACTCCCAGAGGTCGATGTTTGAGACTGCATATTGATTTTGCTGGGCCAATGAAAGGGAACACATATCTTGTAATTGTTGATGCTTATTCAAATTGGTTAGAAGTTTTCCTTATGGCATCTACTACTACTGAAGCAGTTGTAAAACAATTGAACAGACTTTTTGCTACTCATGGACTGCCAGATGTAGTAGTCTCTGACAATGGCCCCCAGTTTATTGCTTTAGTCTTCGAGTAATACCTGGCTGCGCAGGGCATCTAACATGCCCTAACAGCGCCGGCTCATCCAGCATCAAATGGATGAGCTGAACGCATGGTTTGTTATACCAAAGAGGCCCTAGACAAAATGGACACAAGGGACGTCCAGGATAAACTTAACAAACTGTTAATGATTCAGCATATCATCCCTAGCACAACCACCAACGAAAGCCCAGCTGAACTCCTCATGGGTAGAAAACTGCATTCCTACCTTGATAGACTGCACCCCACTTATACCTGTGAAACCCCCCCTGACTCCTCAAGTAAATATCGCTCCTATAGGCGACTTAGTCTAAGCAAAAAATCTTACCAGGGACCCATTATGGCTTCCAGCCACAGTTCCTCAAATCACAGGGCCCCGGTCATACCAACTCGCACTAGATGACAGCAGAACATGGAAGCGGCACATAGAGCAGCTTTGCTCTAGGACATTGGAACGAAACACTACAGCACCGCTGCCAACACCAATAAACACTCCAAAAACAACCGGGGGGGGGGGGAAACACAAAATAATAAAAAAGGGAGAGACGAACCACCAATAACACAACAAAAGACACAACACAAACCCGAATTAGAACCCCCAGTAAGACAAAAAGAGCACTTACCCATAGATGACCTCCGGAGAAGAGAACCGGTAGCAGGCAAGGCCTTCCTGGAAGGAGACAGCCAGGCCAGCTCGACCAACCCAGACAAATCAGGAGGGAGCAGCAGAGCCACCTCAACCAGCCCGAGAAACCCAGGCGGGAGCGGCAAGGCTGACTCACCCTTCCAGGAGGTTCCATGGAGAAGATGCAGAGAAAAGGCGATCCTATCCGAACCGATGGAAGACCACAATGAAACTGAGCTGTGCAGGTCAAGTAGGACCCACAAAAGCCCCACCTACCTGCGTGACCACGTTATATACATTGGACGAAACCAAGGGGGGAGGGGTGTTGTGTATGGAAATTGGAAGTCTCCAAATAGCTAAAACTGATTGGCCAAAAAGGCCATTCTCGGATTGGGCAATTACTCACCAATCTGATTGGCCGGCCGGATGGAGGGAATTCTGAAGAACTGTCATTGGCCACAAGCCACGAGCAGCCACTATAAAAAGGGCTGCCACGGCTTCGGAAAATGTTCCACTACAAGTCACTATACTGTTTAATAAAGAATTGTTGTTGAGATACTGGTCTCGCATACCTTATTGTCCAAATGGAACAATAACAGATTTCTCCAACATAATGTTATTGGTTTTAAATTAACAAGTGTCATACAAGGAAAAAGACTTATTATAAATATTTATGACATTTTGCAATGTTCTAAAAGTATTAATTAGCAAACAAGCAAAACAGTCATATTTTTCATTCTGACAGTAAATGTGCATTTAAAGACCTGAAATTTTGTCCATCATGAAGGGAATGAAATATTTAAGCAATAAAAAGATTGCCACAAGGAACAATATCTAAACACCAAATATCTGTTCCATATGCAGCAAAATAGTGATACTTGAAAAAATATAATGTTGAAACTAATATCAAATCATATATCAACCTTGACCTATGACCAATTGCTTTGTAACCTTTTGAAGGTACGACGGACTCCAAAAGATACCATTCTGTTCCAAAGTTCCAGCAGCTGCCCCTAGTCATGTAGCTGCATTTTGAGTGCTTAACAACTGGCTCCATTTGTGACTATTTGTAGCATCCGGTAGTCATGTGACTGCAATTTATGATATTTTTTGCTAAAATCTGATGTTTTCCAGGTTTTTTGCAAAAATGCACCACAGAGAATAAGCTTGCATGATGCCTTCTGTGCTAATTTTACAATTGTGATGTTTCATTTATGACCATCATGGTCACGAATAAATACAAGTTGTCAAATTGGATCACATAGGTGATGACCCTTTTTATGATTGTCACGACCAGCAACCATAATTGGCAGGCTCCATTACAGTTGTAAATAGAGGATTACCTATATTGTATATGCATGGTGCAACAGAGCTTACAAAAGCAAGAAAACTGGTGAAGCTGAAAGAACTTTAAGACATTAATGAACCTGAGAACAAGGTAGGATTCCCCTTGCATAATATAAATTATTATCCTTATATTCAAGTAGATTGTCCAATTTCACAGAAGAATTTTCTTCATAATCTCAAAATAAATTATTCTGAATTTATTTTTACCTACCAATTAATTATGAGGCATATAATAACAATGACACTTATATACCACTCCACAGTGTTTTACAGCCCTCTCTAAGCAGTTTATAAAGTCAGCAAATTGCCCCAACAATCTGGGTCCTCATTTTACTGACCTCAGAAGGATGGAAGCCTTTATATAGAATGCCTAGCAAATCTATAGAATATGCAAAGTTTTTAGGGAAAGTATGAAATTGTGTTATTTTTAATATGCTCTATGCTTTCCCTCGGCATTTTATATAATACCTATGTATTATGCAAAATGGCAAGAATTATTTAGATAAAGCATGAAAAAAGTTTCAAGGAAAGAGTTAAGGCTAAGATTAGGGCTAGAGGCAAACCCTAACCCTATATTGAAAAGACATCTATGAAAAGAAACAGAAAAAATGTAAAATAAAGTACAGGACTTTCTTAGTGGGCAGGAGAGGGGGGAAGAAAGAGAAAAATTCCAGAATTGACCTATTTGTTTTAACAAGGAAGGCTAGAATGGCATTTTAGCGGGAATATTTTATGCTTTGCCTGTTTGCCTTTTGGCATTGTGTAGAATTCCTAGAAAATGTGAGAAATACTTTGACATCCCATTTTTGGTATTCTACAGATTTCCTTGGCATTCTATAAAATGCATAATTTCACAGGTTGACAATTAATACACATACCCCCAATAAATTCTGTTATAACTTATTTATTTGCATTCTGGGTATCTTCTTTCTCTATCATCTAAGTCATCTTGTTCTTATAACCATTTTTCTTCATCTTTTCTGTTTTTCTCTGCTTTCTAATTTTTCTGTCAGTTTTTTTTTCTATAGCTAAACAAGTGCTTGTCAAAAAAGACTTCTTTAAAAACATCATTATTATTTTTACTGAGTACTTTGGTATACTATAAAGGTACATCTCAAGGCAAGGCCTCTCAGCTGTATCAGATCTAAGAGTCTCTGTGATTGCTTGAGGTAACAGATCAAAGCAAAAGCTCTTGGTTTAGGTTTTCTTCTCATGTACTTGGTTTTTGTTTTTGTTTTTGGCTTATTTTTTGAACCTCAAAGGAACACCTAAACACTTGAATCTTGATGTGTAACCTGGAAATAATAAAATACTACAGGTTCAAAATAAATAAATTCATGCTTCTGCTTTATACTGACACTTGGAGTGATACAAACCAAGAAAAAAATAATTATAATAATAAAACATTTGATGTTGTTCTTTCTTTAAATGCATGAGGTTTATTTATAATAAGGGAAATTAGAAAAGGCTTCTGTTCTGTAAAAAGGTAATCCTTTTTTTTAAAAAGCCTCCAGATGCCAGAGGGGAGTGCAAGATATATCTCTCATGTTGTATGGGTAATTAATTTGCTTAACAGTATAAATTTACATTCTTAATCTCCACCCCTTTTTTCCAACCATTGGTAAAGTAGATTCCATGTTTAACAATATTCTACATCTTTTTTCTGTTTAATTTTCAATGTCAATCTATCCATTTCAGCACAATCTAGTATCTTCCTAACTATCTCTTCATCTTGCGGTACATCTTCATTTTTCCAGTATTGTGTGAATATAATCTTAGTTGCTGTTAAGAAATGTAATATTATGTACATCCTTTTCTGTTTTCTGATATTATACCTAATAAAAACAATTCAGGTTTAAAACCCTATCAACTTTTCTAGCCACCTCTGTATCTTTGCTCAATTTTTTTTGCTTTGACACAAGTCCATCACATATAATAAAATGTTCCCATTTTTTGTTACATTTCCAACTTTCCTAGACATATTTTTAAACATGTCAGCTAACCTAACAGGTGGTAAATACAGCACTTCCTTTATCACCTTCTAGGGCAGAGGTCTCCAACCTTGGCAACTTTAAGACTTGTAGACTTCAACTCTCAGAATTTCTCAGCCAGTTTTACTCTTGGTGTGCTGGCTGAGGAATTCTGGAAGTTGAAGTGTACAAGTCTTAAAGTTGCCAAGGTTGGAGACCCCTGTCCTACAGAGTGCTATATTCTAATCTAAAGCATTACTTTTTTATTTTATCTTTATAATTACTTTTTAACAAAACTCAAAAACCACATTAGTTTAGATAGTAAACAGGTTGTAGGAGATGATCAGTCTGAGCCAGGGGAGTGGGGCTCAAGCATCAGTTTAGAGTCCTTTTGCACCTACAAGGACTAAGGCCAGCACATCTTGAATTCCACTGACTTTTTTAACGGCCAATTTGCCTTGACTATTAGCAATTCAGATTCTTGTGGAGAGATTGCATGGAACAAATGTGTACTTATTTGAATAACCTTGATTCCTGATTTTTTAGCACCTGACACTAATTGAACTTTAACAGCTCTTCAACTAGTAAACACAATATTTTTAAATTGTACTTTAAAATGGCTTTGAAATGAAGCAGAGTACTATCAAAGCCTATATATTCAGCTTATTTATTTACTTCCTGTAGATCACGGGTGTCAAATTCGATTTCATTGAGTGCCACATCAGGGTTGTACTTGGGGTAGAGTTAGAGTGTGGCTGGGGTGAGCATGGCCAGCTCACTGTCACTCATGTCAGGGGCACCTGTGGTGGCCCGAGTGCTTTTCTAGTGAAAATGAGAGCTCCTTTTACAGCTCTGTTTACAGCTGCAACGGCCTCCTGAAACCTGCAACCAGGGGAGTGATTCAAATTTCTTAACAACTGGTTCTGTGGGCATGGCTTAATTTGTGGATGTGGCTTGGTGGTCATGTGACTGGTTGCACATGGCTTGCTGGCTGGGCGTCACTTGCTGGTCACATGACTGGCTGGGTGTGGCTTAGTGGTCATGTGACTGTGTGGGTGTGACCAACTCAATGACACTCATGTCAAGGGGTGCTTCACCTGGCCCTCCCGCCCAGCCATTCCTTGTCACACCTCAACTTATCTATAGTTCTGTAAAACTGTTCACCTTTTTGACTTTATTGTCTACATGCTATAGATGTACTTTCATGGATCACTGAAAGGAGGAAATGGTTCACATGCTTTGCTCAAGAGTTAGCAGAGGGTTGGACGAGAAGATCTCCAAAATCCCTTTCAACTCTGCTAAACACACATGTATTTATGCTCAGGACTATAGACATTGAATGCATGTATTGTAAACCCTGAAAAATACCTGGGCAAAAGAAAGGCACTAAAATCACTCTAGGTGTAGGAACAGTATAAAATATTAATATATGATAAACAATTAAAAATAATAACGCAGAGTTTTCTCTCTCCCCCCTTACTTTCTATTTTTCTTTCTTTCTTTCTTCCTATTTTTCTTTCTTTTTCTCCCTTCCTATCTTTCTCTTTTTCTCTCCCTCTTTCTTTCTTGCTCTTTCTTCTTTTCTCTTTCTTTCTCTCCCTTCATCTTTCTTTTTTTCTTCCTCTTTCTTTCTTGCTCTTTCTTTCTCTCTTTCCCTCTTTCCCTCTTTCTTTTTATTTTCCTTCCTTCCTTCCTTCCTTTTTTGGTATTTCTCTTCTCTTTTCTCTCTCTCTCTCTCTCTCTCTCTCTCTCTCTCTCTCTCTCTCTCT
>BLBF01000019.1:30567191-30639739 GCA_015471245.1 Laticauda colubrina
TTGTGATTTGGCCCCATGGAAAAGAAAACCTAAACAATTTCCTAACACACCTAAACAACACACACCCCAAAATCAAGTTCACCATGGAAATGGAAATAAACAAACAACTACCATTCCTAGATGTACTAATCTACAAAAGAACAGATGGCACACTGGGACACACCATATACCAAAAGAAAACACACACCAACCGCTACCTCAACGCCCAATCCCACCACCACCCAGCACAGATAAATTCCATAGCGAAAACACTAATTACCAGAACCAAATGCCTGGCAGATAAGACACATATAAAGACTGAACTATGCACCCTGACTGAAGTATTGACAGCCAATGGCTTCCACAAAAACAAAATCACCAAATTGATCCAAAAAAACACACCAAGACATAACAGAGACCTAGAAGATCAACAGATCTATGGAACATCTGTCCTGCCCTACATAAGAGGTACCACAGATAAAATCAGTAAGATACTACACAGGCACCACATCAAGACTGCCTTCAAAACAGACAAAAAAATAGCAGCCATCCTGAGGAACCCCAAAGACAAAATTGACCTGGAAAACCAAGGCATATACGAAGTTCCCTGTGCATCATGCCCGGCCACATATATTGGACAGACCAATAGAAGAATAAGTACCCGCCTAGATGAACACAAAAATGCAGTAAAAAAGCTGGAACACACCTCCTCACTAGTCCAACACATGAAAACCACAGGTCACAACTTCAACTTCAATGGCACTAAAACCCTAGCCACTATAGAAAACTCCAGCCACAGAATCATCAGAGAAGCCATAGAGATTGAAAAAAGACCTGACAGCATGAATAGAAGAGATGATTCCACCAGACTGTCAATCATTTGGAAGCCTGCACTCTCAAATAGAAAGATCTCCATGCCACAAGCCAGGCAAACACCTGGGCAAAAACAGACCCCTCAAACCCAAACACCCCCCCACCCGGCACCCAGGTGAAACCCAGCTTGCTAATGAATAGCAGCTTGCTAATGAAGAGCAGCCGTCCCTTCACACGGAGCCAAGCTGCACTGAAAGCCTCCAACACAAAAACAGAGTGTTGCCAGCCAATCAAAGCCACAAAACAGACAGAAGAAACCAGAAACACCAATCAATCAAACTCCAAGTCCAGTGAACACAGACCCAGGATCCTAGCCAATCAAAATGGACCAGCCTCAAATTTGAAACCAGGAACTAACTCTATACAGAAGCCTGAGGATGGCAGATGGGATTCTGCTGAAACGTTGCTACAACTTTAACAGAACTACAATGACGTGGGATAATACCCGAAGGAAGCTAAACAGCACACATGTAAGTTCCCGCGAAAGCTTAAAAAAATAACATGAAGCCAAACAACAGGATCACAGCTCACCAGCTCAAATCCCCCAGCAACTAAGACTAACCTGAGCACAACCAAGCCCCCACCTAAACAGAACACACCGCCAGCCAATCAGAATACAGCCAACCCTACCAATCAGAACACATCCAAACCCCCAACCAATGAGAACAAAACCCCACCCAATCAGAACACAGTCAAGCCCCCACCCAATCAAGTCACAGCCCCACTAGCAATTAAAAGGAAGAAGCAGCTGCAAGCTCACATTACTCTGAGAAGCACAGAGCTGAAGAAACAAGCCTGAAGATGATGAATGAGACTTCATCGAAACGTTTCCTAGATACTTCCAATTTTATGTGGGAGAAAACCCGAATAACCAAAGATCCACATACAAATACCTGCGAAAACCTCAGAAAACATATATATATATATATATATGTGCTGTTCAGCTTCCTTCGGGTATTATCCCACGTCATTGTAGTTCTGTTAAAGTTGTAGCAACGTTTCAGCAGAATCTCATCTGCCATCTTCAGGCTTTGTTTTCTGAGGTTTTCGCAGGTATTTGTATGTGGATTTGTATGTGGATATATATATACAGGTCTTGGCATGTTCGGGTCTTTTCCCATGTAAGACTGAGAGCATCTTGGCAATGTTTCGACGAGATCCCACTCGCCATCTTGAGGGTGGTGATTTCGGCTTCGTGCTTGTGCAAACAAAGCATGATCAGAGCTGCCGTCTCCCTAGAGATATATACACATACACATACACACACACGCACACACACACAGAGAGAGAGAGAGAGAGAGAGACACTCCTAGAAGGAAGTTCAGTGGCATAAATGGATAAATAAGGATATATGGGATTGTCGGTATTCTAGCATGAGACAAGCAAATGAAAAATAAGTTTGATAGAATGAATCATTTAAAGCTCAAAAACAAACCATCAAGAATAAAGGATGTATTGATAATAACAGTTTAAAAACTATAATATTTCAGAAAAAATATAGATATATATGCAATTCTTCTGAAATGTATCTTTCTGTAATCATTACATATCCAATATTATTCAATGTGAGCTTCTAAAAAGCTTTCCTTTAAAAAAAAGAAAGAAAGAAAAAAAGCTGTTGGTGAAATTATAAGACGTAACACAAATTATTTCTGGCAGCTGTGCTGATCCCCAAGGAAGAAGTTTCTTGGCTCTTTGACCTCATATTAACCTGTTTTCCATGGCTGTCCATTTTAAAAAAGATCCTGATGTTCTAATGCACAGAATATACTGTAGTTATTAGCAAAGAACATTTTACAAATAATGAATTCACTGACTGGCACAGATTTAAGTGGCAAAGAGGTTTATTTTTTCATTTCAAAAACATCCTTTCAAAAGTCATAATCTATAAAATCTATAAAATCTATAAAAGTTATAAAATAGAAGCTTTGCCATTAAAGTTAGCATTGAAAGCAGATCACATATTTAACAAAAAGTCTAGCAGCATAAAATAATTTTATTTTGTCTTCGTTACCTTCAAAGGAGGTATAAATAAATAAACTACAGATAATTTATTTTTGAAATTGATGCAGTCTTTAGGCATAATTTTACAAAGATGCAGCTTAATCTATGGGTTCAGGATAGAAAAGAGAAGATTATGAGTTCAAGTCCTGCCTTAGCCATGAAAATCAACTTTGTAAGTTTGGGGCAGTCACTGTCTCAATCCAACCCACTCAAAGGATTGTTGTTGTTGTGAGGATAGTAGGAGGAGGAAGGTGTGTTAGATATTTTCATTGCCTTGAGTTATTTGTAAAAATAATAAAGGTGTGATATAAATAAATAATAAAATAAATAATTTTGAAAGCAACAAAAATGAAATGTATAGATTCTAGAGTATTAGTCAATTGTATTTGTTATAGAAATCTATTCACAGTTTTAATAAATAAATAAAAATAAATCAAAAGACATTACCATATATACTCGCATATAAGCTGATCTCACATATAAGCCGACCCTTTAAAAACTGCCCCAAAATGAGGAATTTAGCAAAAACTCGCATATAAGCCGACCCCCAAATACTATGGTGTGTTGTTTGGGCTAATAACAAAAGAGTATCAATATGCAATGCACTGATGAAGGTTCATTATCAAAGCATTTGTGCAGGAAACAATATTAAGTTAATTACCCGGTATGTAAAGAATCTGATGTTATATAACGGTAATATATGCACTTATCGTAGCAAAAGCTTGCAGAAGAGCATAAATGAGAATAAAAGCCATTTTTGTTGTGTTTTACTTTTATTTATTTTCACAAATTAAACTGTGTCTCAGAATCCTTCAAATTCATCCTCACCATCACCCTCGTCCTCAGATTCCCCAAAAAGATGTTTCCAGTCCTCCAATGTATATTTGACATTATCTTCACCCCACATTTCTTCATCTTGATCTTCATTTTCATTTTCTGCCACTTCATCACTGTCTTCATTTTCAGTTTCATTGCTATCCTCCTGCCATACAACATCATCTTCAGTGCCATCTAATTTGTTGCTAATGCAACATTTTAAAAAGGATTTCTGTACCATTTCTTGTAAAATCATATCCCATGCAGTCTTCACCCAAGACACAACTGTGAGCAAAGGAGGGCGTTTGAAGTTTCCTTTGGCTGTTAGTTCAGCCTTGCCATCTGCCATCCACTGTGTCCACAGGTTTTGCATGTGTGTCTTGAAGGGTCTGTTCAGGCTGACATCTAGGGGTTGTAGCATTCCAGTCAACCCTCCTGGTACGACTGCCTGAATGGTGTTTGACTCCTTTAGACTCCGTTTTACCTTTTCGGTTAGGTGAGCTCTGAATTGGTCCCAGACTAGCATGGAGTGTTTCTTGAGAAGACCTCCATTTCTGCGCACCTACACTTGATTTATCCATTTTGATTATGCCTTCTTCATCCATCCATCCTTTGGGATGCTGATGGATGAGCACACCACTGGGAAATTTGTCTTTTGGAGGGGTTTTTCGTTTAAAGATTACCATCGGGGGTAGCTTCACCCCATCTGCAGTGCAACTCAGCACCACTGTAAAATGGGTTTTTTGGTGCCCTGTTGTCTTAATAAGAACTGTTTTTTCACCCTTTTGGTTCAATGTTTTAGTGCTTGGCATGTCAAAACACATAGGGGTCTCGTCCATATTGCCAATCCTGCTGAGAGGAAAATCACCAGTCTTTCGTTTATTTATCACAAAACGTTGGAAGTTCATCACCTTTTCCTCAAATTCTGATGGCAGCTTTTGGGCTATTTTTGTTTTTTGTCTTAGTGATATCCCATTTCTCTTCAAAAACCTTATACACCAGCCCGGGGAAGCAGTGAAGGTTGAGGTACCTTGGTATTTTCCAGATTTGGCCATCTGCAATGCTTGTAAGCACACAGCCAATCTAGACACACTGTAGCCATTCTGCCTTTGAGCCTCAAACCACTCAAGAATGTGCTTTTCCATTTCAGGGAATTTGCCCAGCTTTGGGCCCTCTTTTTGTACGTTTTGAACTGGGGGTGCAATCCAATGTACTATCCTTTCTCCATCTTCTAATATTGCTCTCATCCACTCCAAAGGTTCTTGCTGCTTCAAGGTTGCTTGTTTCCTCTGCAGCCTTCACTACTTTGAGTTTAAAAGAAGCAGCATAAGACATTCTTTTTCTTTTAACATCAGACATGGGTATATTTTAATGAATTTTACTGCGGAACTTTACTAAATGTAGAGAAACTGGACACAAAGTTGCATGTGATGATCGCAAACACTACAGCAGTCACGTGAATAACTAACCAATCAGAGCGTGTTATATCCGGTGGGAGAAAAAGCAAAATGGAGGCACCCAGAGTAAAAAGAAATGTGCTGTATGTATATACCGCTGTATGGTAATGTCGATATTGCGTGATCTGAGAAGTGGTGTCATATCGTCATGTCGTTTGTGTCAGAAATCAGATTTATGCACGTATAAGCTGACCCCCACATTTGGAAAAAAAAAAAAAAGGGTTCTAAAGTCGGCTTATATGTGAGTATATATGGTAGTTCCTAGCATGGAATCAAAAGCTCATTGTAAACAGAATTATGTTGATGAGAAGCTTAGAATAACAAAACAATCTTTTGGATTCCTTTCTAATAAACTATCAGAGCACCCAGCTTAAATTAATTTATTTTTAAGTAAGTCTTAAAATTGATGGAATAATGCTGTAATTTGCATTAGTTATCAATATGTTTATTCAACACACAGTAATGGCAGATTAATTATCAATATTTGAAAAATATATTTACATATATTGTTTTGACGTTTTAGTTAGAAACACATAGTGCCTCAAAATATCAATAACAGGTTTAGACTAATTTCTGCTTTTTTTTTTTAACAGCAACCAATCTTTAATAAGATTGTCTCCTTATAATATTATTTCTATGTTACACAAAGTGAAGGGTTAGGGTTAGGGTTAATATTCAGTGCGAGATTTTTATCCCAGCTATGTTTGGAAAAGAAAAGAAAATGTGAAAACATAAAATTGTTTTAATTAAAACCCCATTCTGGTGTCTGAACATAATTGCTGATGTCAGAATTTTTGCAAAGCAATAATAAATTATTTTAATCCACAGCCCATTTGCTTTGCAGACGTATTAGCACTTGAAAGCAATGGCCAATGTAAACAATGTAAAACAATGTAAAACAAACAATGTAAGAGGGCAGTGGCAGCTTCATTTATGCCACTGGGGGTGGGGGTGGAATTTTAATCATAAAATTATCATAAAGTTTGCCTTTAAACTTGGCTATCATCAAATCTGATCGTACCTCATCCCATGGTGATGGATGATCTCAACCAGCAGATAATCAAGAGTTGGAAGGGACATTGTAGGTCATCTAGTACAACCCCCCGCCCAAGTGGGAAACCCTACACCATTTCTGACAAATGGCAGTCCAATCACTTCTTGAAAGTCTTAAGTGATGGTGCTCCCACATCTTCCAAGGGCAAAATATTCCATTGGTTGATTGTTCTCACTTTCAGAAAGTTTCTCCTTATTTCCAGGTTAAATCTCTCCTTGTTCAGTTTCCATCCATTATTCCTTGTCTGGCCTACAGGTGCTTAAAAAAATAGCTGGACCCCTTCCTCTCTGTGACAGCACCTCACATATTGGAAGACTGCTAGCATGTCTCCCCTGGTCTTTCTCTTTACTGCAACCGTTCATTGTATGTTTTAGCCTTCAGTCCCCTCAACATCCTGGTTGCTCTTCTCTCAACATCTTTTTTGTAATGTGGTGAACAAAACTGGATGCAGTACTCTTGGTGTGGTCTTACTTAAGGCCAGGTCAAATCAGCCGACGGATGCAAAATGTATGTAAAAAGGACAAAGCGAACGAGAAAATGTTCCATCCATTGTTATCTGCTCCCAAAAGTGCCCCAAATTTGCATAAACAGAGCGGACAACAACGGAAAGGAACGGATGGGGAGAGAACGTAGCGAGGATGTTAAGCGGATGCTCCATGGAAGCCTAGCGGATGGAAGCGGATGGAAGTGGATGACACATCCGCAGGGCTTCCGTGGGAGCACAGCGAAGTGGACGTGCAGTGGAAGGAACAGATGCAGAGCGGATGCCTAGCGGATGAAGCAGATGCATCATGGACACCTAGCGAATGCCTAGCGAATGCCTAGCAGATGCAAAGCGTTCACTGCGCATGCAGGGAGGATGCATTGTGTCAGCCCTGTGAATAAAAAAAGGAGGCAGCTCGCAAGCAGGTCACCATTAAGAGGAAAGACCTGCTGCCAGAGACATCTCCAGCCAACAACCATGGGGAAGAAGAGAAAGCCTGTGCTGACTCCTGCCAGCATGGCAAGAAGGACAGGGCCACCAGCCCACCCCCTGGTGCTGACTTTGCTTCTGCTGGGGCTTCTGCTGCTGGGGCTGACTCTGCTGGTGCTGGTGCTTCTGCTGGTGCTTACTCTGCTGGTGCTGCTCCTGGTCCTGCTGGTGCTAATGGTGCTGCTGGTACTCCTGGTGCTCCTGGTGCTACTGGTCCTGCTAGTGCTGCTGGTGCTGCTGGTGCTGTTGCTGTTGCTGCTACTGGTGGTGGTGGTGTGGTGGACCAGCCCCAGAATCTCAAAGCCCTACTGATGAGGGCCCAGAAGGCCCTGCCAGAGAGAGGAAGAGGCAATCACGTGAAAGGGAGAGGAGACAGTACTCTATTGAAGAGGAACATGAGGATGAGCTGCTCGAATGGCTGAGGGAGAACGAGTACCTTGGCGGAAGGGACACAGGCTCTATTGAGACACCAAGCGGAAGCAGGAAGCTTGGAGAGAGAAGGCGGAGAGCCTGGGCTACACTACGGATGTCCTCCTCGGATGGTGGAAGCACATGCACATGGTACGGGAAGCTGCACCTCAAGAAGTCTGGCCAGGCTGTGGTCAAGCTCACCGACTGGGAGAATACGTGATGGACATGTGCAGCTTCTTGGAGGGTGAGATCCGCCACCGAGGAGCAGCCCTTCTGTCAACCCTCTGTCTCAGGCAGCCCACAGACAGCCAGTCCTCTTCTGGCCAAGAGTCAGCTCCTGTGTCCAGGCAGGTATCTTTGGAGCGTCCCACGACGGAGACCCCCCCGACAGCTGCACACCCCATTCCGGAGCACATGGAGGATCCCCTGACGCAGATGGAGCCAACAGGTTCCAGGTACTTCTCACTACCATGCAGCATCGCCCAGAGACTGTGAGGAACATCGTGGAAGCTTGCTGCATCCTGCACAATCTCATGTGCACCCGCTACCCAGTGTTGCAGAAAAGGCTTGTGGACCACCAACAAGGCAATGGGGACATGGAGCCTGGTGAATGGAGGCAAGGGTGAAACCTGATAGACACTGTGGATGTGCCAGGCCCCAACAGAGCTTCATGTGAAGGGAAGAAGCAGCGCAACCTCCTGAAACACTGGTGCAACTCCCCAGCTGGAGCAGTGGAGTGGCAAGACAGGTTGGTAGATGCTTAATGGATGCTTCCTTGAGCCTGTCTCATCACACTCATGAGATTGTGCCATGTATTTTGAGTGGCCCTACAATGAACAGGGCATTTAATAAAGAGTTGTGTTTATGTTGAAATGTGTTGATGAATGATTAAATTGTTATTGATAATAAAGGGCCATAGGTGTGGCACCTGGGAGGGTGGACCATACAGTCCCACTATGCTTGCACTGGAGGCTTATCTATTCCACAGCAATTACCCATTCCACAGGTATCCCTGTCCATCCCACTGCTATCCTAACCCCATCCCACAGCTATTACTCACCCCAAGGTATCCCTGCCCATCCCACAGCTATCCTTACCCATCCCACAAGCATGCAAAGGCTTAAACAATTTCTAAAAGTTTTCATCAAGACTTTCTTTCCTAAAAGAACTGAACCAAGTGTGTGAAGCAAAGATAACCTTTATTAATAACAAACTGTAAAAGCAAAATGACCCAAGTAAAGTGTCCCAAGCAAGGATAAAGTCAACAGGTAGCAACCCAGTCTCTTGCACTCTTCTCAGTCACTCTGAGGCATGCCCATAGTTTCAGGGGTGAAGAGTCCAGGTGCTATGGAGGTGGCAGTGGCTGGAGTGCTGGTCTGAAGCGGCATTGTGGTGCCTGGCCCCGAGAGGACAACAGGGGATGGTGTGTGGAGGAAGCTCTCAGAGAGCTGGTTCAGTCCTATGATGTTGAGAGCCCCTTCCTCCATGACATGGGGTGTCAGTCCCAAGACCAATGACAGATGTTCTGAGGCCGGGTTTGGCTGTGGGGTGGAGGAAGGAGGAGTGTAGTGGGGCTGTCTGGTCTGCAGGTGAGCGAGGTGAGACGTCGGTGGCATCTGTGGCATCGGTGGCATTTGTGGTGTCGGTGGCATCTGTGGCATCTGTAGCGTCAGTGGCATCAGTGGCATTGGTGGCATCGGTGGCATCGGTGGCATCGGTGGCATCGGTGGCATCGGTGGCATCGGTGGCACCTGTGGCATGCGATGAACCTGTGCCTGGACTGGGAAGGGCTGCCTGTGCTGCTGGAACTCCTGGTAGCCATAGCCTTGGTAGGTGAGTGGCTGTGGAAAGTCTTGGAAGGGCTGTGACATCACCTGGGGTGGAGGAGCAGACCTGGACTGGGTGGGAGCAGGTTCAGCTGGGCCTGGAGGATGGTGCAGAAGACCTGTGATCCTCTGCTTGATCACCTGGTACTGGGCTTCGGGCATTTCTATGAGGGTTTGGTTCACGTAGGTGAGGAAGGGCTTTCTGTTAGAGGATGGAATCTCGAAGTGTACCAGCTGAGAGAGGAGATCTATGCTGCTTTTGATGGTGTCCCTGATCTCCAAGAGGACAGTGTGGCTCTGTCCCTCCGGTCTGCCTCTCTGCCTGCTTTCTGTGGAGGTGGAGCTGGGGGTGGGGGTGGGTTGGTCTCTTGTGGCCGCGGCCTCTTCTTGATCCATCTGCATCAGAGGATCCTCCATGTGCTCCGGAATGGGATGTGCAGCTGTCGGGAGGGTCTCCGTCATGGGACGCTCCAAAGATATCTGCCTGGACACAGGAGCTGACTCTTGGCTAGAAGAGGACTGGCTCTCTGTGGGCTGCCTGAGAGAGAGGGTTGACAGAAGGGCTGCTCCTTGGTGGCGGATCTCACCCTCCAAGAAGCTGCACTTGGCCATCACATAGGTCTCCCTATCCGTCAGCTTGACCACGGTCAGGCCAGACTTCTTGAGGTGCAGCTTCCCGTACCAGGTGTGCATGTGCTTCCACCACCCCAGAAGGACATCTGAAGTGTAGCCCAGGCTCTCCACCTTCTCTCTCCAAGCCGCCTGCTTCTGCTTGGTGTCTCGATAGAGACTGTGTCCCTTCCTCCAGAGGTACTCGTTCTCCCTCAGCCATTCGAGCACCTTCTCCTCATGTTCCTCTGCAATGGAGTACTGTCTCCTCTCCCCCTTTTTGTGCCTCTTCCTCCCTCTGGCAGGGCCTTCTGGGCCCTCATCAGCAGGGCTTTGAGGTTCTAGGGGCTGGTCCACCACACCACCACCAGCAGCCGCAGCAGCAGCAGAGTTAGCACCAGCAGAAGCACCAGCAGCACCAGCAGCACTAGCAGTAACATGAGCAGCAGCAGTACCAGCAGTACCAGTAGCAGCACCAGCAGAGTCAGCAGCAGCAGAAGCACCAGCACCAGGAGCAACACCAGCAGAGTCAGCACCAGCAGAATCACCAGCACCAGGAGCAGCACCAGCAAGAAGCACCAGTACCAGCACAGTCAGCACCAGCAGCAGAAGCCCCAGCAGAAGCAGAGTCAGCGCCAGGGAGTGGGATGGTAGCCCTGTCCTTCTTGCCAGGGCTGGCAGGAGTAGGCACAGGCTTCCTCTTCTTCCCCATGGTTGTTGGCTGAAGATGTGTCTGGCAGCAGGTCTTTCCTCTGAATGGTGACCTGCTTGTGAGCTGCTTCCCTTATATCCGCGGGGCTGACGCAATGCATCCTCCCCGCATGCGCAATGAACACTTTGCATCCGCTAGGCATCCGCTACGCATTTGCTCCTTCCGCTGCGCGTCCACTTTTCTGTTCTCCCATGGAAGCCCTGGGGATGTATCATCCGCTTCCATCCACTTCCTTCAGCTAGGCTTCCGTTGAGCATCTGCTTAACATCCTCACTACGTCCTCCCCACGTCCGTTCCTTTCCATTGTTGTCCATTCTCTTTATGCTATTTGGGGCACTTTCGAGAGCGGATAACAATGGATGGAAAATTTGCTCGTCCGCTGTGTCCTTTTTACATATGTTTTGCATCCGTTGGCCGATGTGACCTAGTCTTTACATACAGTGCAACTCCACCTCCTGTTTTATGGGGTCTGGGTTGGTTTTTTTTTAATAGTTTGTATCAGTATGTTCCAGTCATGGGTTTCATTCCACCAAGTTTCTGTTATTCCAACTATATCATATTTGCCTTCATGTATTCGTAGTTCGAGTTCACCCTGTTTGTTCCCCAGACTTTGTGCATTTATATATAGGCATTTGAGATATTTATGTCTGACACTGTGTTTACTGTCTACATAACTGTGTTGTGCCTGCCTGCCCCTACTTTCTTGCCACCTGTTTGACTAGTGCACATGGTATGGCACTCACTATTAAATGCTTGGTTTGGGTTGGCATCAAGGTTAATAATCTTATCTGCACACACATCTATTTTGCATACACTGATATCCTTATTAATTTTAGGTTGCTGGGGACATAAATTTTTTGAAACCATTAATTCTCTGTCCCTGCTGTTCAGTTTAAATGTTTATCCAGGAAATCTGTGAATTTAATGCCAAGTAACTCAGTCCCTTTCTTTCTTTGCAAACCATCTCTTTTGCACAGTTTTTCATTGGACCAACTGCAGACATCATGACTGATAAAACCAAAGCCTTCCCTTTTTACACCACTCCTTTAGCCATACATTAAACTCTGCTACACGCTGCCTTTTCCCTTTTTGTTCCTACTGGTAAATCCTTTGAAAAAATAACTCTACAACCCATATTACTAAGTTCATACTCCAAGTTTTGAAAGTCTTTCTGAATAGAAAGTACATCCTTCTGGAATAGATCATTTGCATCAACATCACAGCCCTTGCTGGCATTCTTGACTATCTTAAGAATATGCTTCTTGTCTCTGCTGGCAGTAGCACCTGGTAGACACCTGACCTCTTTCAAAACCTCAGCATCCTTTCCTAAATTTACACAAATGATGACTAAATTCCCTTACAAATGAATCCCCAAACAGAAGGTGGCTTCTCTTCTTCGATGCCTTGTTCTTCTTGTGTGACTGGTGCGTAATACCTGATTCACACTTTCTCCTTTCCAAAGTAAGTTCTTCTTCTAGGACCATGATTCCCAGCTTACTTGAGTTATCATTATCACAACTACCTTGACCTGTCACTTTAGTGTCCCTATTAAGGTCAGCAAGGGCACTATATCTATTATGCTGGGACACAGCAAAAGCTTTGTGTTTATGGTCCACAGCTCTCACCCTGTCAGATCCCATGGTTGCCCATACTGCCCTTTTCCTGTAGGTAGTGGGAGCAGGTAGCACAGCAGCTCAATAGATGGCTGGTTTGGGCACCTAATTTCTGTAGTTTCATATAGGTGTTAAAAAAGAGTGGAGAATACTGAAGTCTGTGGATGTCTCCAAGAAGTGAATTGAACCTCTCATTCCCTATAAATATTGATCGGGACTGGCCATGGAGAAAAGAGCCAAATCAGCAGAAGACTGGACCACTCAACCCCAAGCCCCACAGCTATCAAAAAGGATTACATGGTTGAGGATATTGGAGGTTGTTTGAGTGTCAAGAAAAGCAAAGGCAGATTCATTATCCCTATTCCACTCTTGCCAGAGCAACAAGTGCAACCAATGCTATTTCTACTCCATAACTGAGCCTGAAGCCAGTTCTTACAAATACTTTGTATGCACTCTACTCTTTGATAATCTTCATTTTCGCCAACCTCAATATACTATTAATGAGGATCAACAAAATATTATTCTTCTCAATAGACCTGCTTAGGACCAGAAATCCAGAGATATGATGAAGCAGGATTTCCTGACAATGAAGAAAATATTGGAGATACAATTCAAAGCTGCCTTAGACTGCTGCAGAATGCATAGATGGAAATGGATGTAATTTCTGCCTCCTACTTAGAGTGTCCCTATTTAGAGGCCTGAAGAAGCATATTAGTTATATTGATCTGAGTATCTCTATTCTTACTCGAAAGCCTGAAATGTTGCATGATTACAGGGCTTACTTAACTGTTCCAGAAAATCAGTGAGGCTACAGTATGTCTCTAATAACATCTGCAGGTACTCATGCAATACTATAATTTTGCAATCTTTACAGTGCAGTTTTTCAATTTTAATGTTAAAAAGCTCATCTTTACCTATGTCCCAGGTCAGTGGTTTTTTTTCCATTTCCTTCTTTCCAATGACATACCAAATGCAAGCCATCCAGTGAGCCAGCAATGCAAACATAGACATCAGCAATGTTAGAACAATTGTACTATGCTGGGAATAACGATCCAATTTCTGCAGTAGACGTAAAAGGCGCAGTAAGCGTACAGTCTTGAGAAGGTGAACTATCGATACCTAAACATACAAGAAAGTGAGATCATGTTATAGATGCATTTTCCAACAGAATAAAGCTGGCCCACTTATTTTCAGCTAGGCATACATTATAATTTAGGATGAATATCAACTATATTTATAATATTGTCTTTATAACATGCATACTTTCTATTTGCTTCTTTTAAACAGTACCAAAATCAAGGGGAAATATAAATATTATTTCATTTAATAAAAACAAGAAAAATGGGTCTATAGTAATTGAAAAAAGACTGAGAAATTGCTACTGATGACATGCCATCTTATAATTTGTTACTGACAGTCCTTTTCATTGTCTAGTTGCTGGAAAACAATTCTGATTCCAATTGTTCTTGCTCTGTCATTCTGAATACATACTCAGCTAGATCCTTCTTCTTTGGAAACTTTCAGTCTCGAAAAGTGCTGGTAAGTGACAGCTTAGTGCATATAGAGCTGCATGACATTATTTTTTCACCTGATTTGTGACTTTCTTTAAGACAATGTTATTCATGGATCATGGTTCACTATTCAGTTTTCCTCAATTTGGTAGAAAAATATTGATGATTTTTTTCAAATAGTGGTCATAGGGATGTCTATGAGGAACATTTCCCACCAATTAATATAATACTGCAAAAATGTGAGGGGTTGTGGGATGTAGGTTGCCTACCTTCTTTTTCATATTCTGAAATAGCCTTTCTGCTATTGAATAGACAGGTTATATTATATTACAATCTTAAAGATACAATAGAAAAAAAAGAGAAGAAACTCTAGAGATAAGATTGGACTCTGTATATTTTAGTGAAGTTAATTTTGTTTTCATTTTGTTCCGCAGAGGACCAAACTAAAATTCCCAATTTATAAAAATAATTATGGCAATTTTATAAATGACTGTAATAAATAAAGTTTAATCTCTTTTTATTAATTCCCAAAGCCTTTTCTTTGTTTTCATTGTTCTATCTCTTCTGTAAGATATGAAACACATTTAGAAGCACATTTTCACAACCATATATTTGACAAAAAGATATGAAGAACCAGCATTTGTCTCTTGTGCCTGGCTGGATTTGATATGCTCACAAATATAAGACCTGCTGAACTTCATTTTCTGGTTCATCAAGTTTGATCAGTTAGGTTAATCTTTTCAAGTAAAAATGACGTAAGACAAAAGCAACTAATAGCCATGTAGTTCAGCCATCATAACATAGTCTACAGGCAAGAACCTATTTCATTAATTACAGGATTTTTAAATTATACAGAGAACATGAACAAAGGATTAAATAAAAGAATAAATTAGGTAACATTGCACAGTTTGTTACATGGATCTTGTAACAAACAAGAGACCACAGATCAGAGATTAAATTTTGATATAGAGATGGAATATAGCTTACATACCTTTGTAGATAGGTATGTTTTGTAACAACAAAGGACACTTATAACATGGGTGTATTATCATTCTTTAAATACTATATGCATTTACAATCAATGTTGTACTATAAATATGTAATGAGTGATTTTGTGTGATAATGTCACTGTATGCTTATTGTTCTTTTCATGTCATTATGGTTTGGATGCTGATTTTTGCGTATGGAAGATTTATTTCATGGGAAGCATTCGGCCTTCAGTGCAATATTAATTGTCCAAAATGTACTTCAGTAGTCTACTATAATGTAAATTAATTCTAGTACAGTAGGCCTTGCTTACTGACAGCCTCATTCAACAACTATTTAAAATTATAATAATGCTGAAAAAATAAATTTATGACTGGTGTCTGCATTTATGACTTTCACAGTGTTGCTCAGTTATTTGATTGACATTATATTTAGCACACATTGACCTATGTCTGACCTGCTTTTTTCACCTTCTTACAGAATGGAAAGATCGGAGGCAGAGATTCCAAGAAGAGTAAGCAAGCTCACAATGGGGAATACATATTAATTGCAGGGGCACTGGCAATCCTGAATATTACACAAACAGCCTTCAGTCTGCTTCCCTCCCCCTTGTTGAAGAATGGACAAGTTACTTAAACCAGCAGGAGTTGAGAGGAACTAAAAAACAACAACAACAACAATAAGAATCAGACAAACAAGCAATCTCCTTACACAATCTTTCTTATGTCCAACCCATTTTTTTTTTCTTTCACAGAGTGGAGAGATTGGAAAAGAAGGGATTACAAGAGAATAAGAAGGCACATAGTGTGGAATAAACTGGTTGTTTGCATCATGCATTCACTGTTGCCAGCCCTGAATATTGTTTCTGATATGTATTCCCCACTTGCTAATACTCTTGGAATTCCATCCTATGAATGTAACTACAAACATTCATTCCCTTCTTGCTAATTATCCTAGTAACCAGGGGTGGAATTCTACCTGGTCAGGCCGGTTCTATAATTGTTACCATTCTGCACAGTTTGGAGAACCAGCAAACCATTGGCTGGCCTCTCTCCTCCCCGCCCACTCACTCTTTACCTGGCATGCACACCATCCAACTTGCCTGAGTTGTGCCTTTGCCTAATTTTTGGTAAGTTGCTATTTTTCCTCCCTCCCCCTCACCATCAGCTATTCCAATGATCAGCTGTGCCAGGAGATTTAGATTAGCTAAGAAAGCAGAAAATTGTTGGATTTCTTGCTTTCTAGATAATCTAAAAGCAGAGCTGAAACTTCCTTAGGACTGAAACTTCTATTTTTCAGTGCAGACTCAGGTAGCAAATTGCAGAAAGATAGATCTCTTGAGTGTGATTCTGTGAGCAACTCAGTCTGCCTGCCTGCTTTGCCTGATTTTGGGTAAAATTGCTCTTTTTTAAAATAAAAAAATCCAATAATTACATACATGGTGTGTTGTGAATTAATTTTGTGGATTTGCTTGCAAGCACCTGTTATGTGACAGATTTTATGTGACTCAGGCAGCAGATTGCAGAAAGGTAGATCTCTGAATGAATCTGTGATTCTGTGAGCAACTCAATCTGCCTGCCTGTTTTGCCGGATTTTGGGTAAAAGTTGCTCTTTTTTATTAAAAAAAATCAATATTTACATAAATATTTACAATATTTACATATAAGCCATGCCCAGCCAGTCACATGACCACCAAGCCACACTCACAAATTAGGCCACACCCACTGAACTTGTTAAGAAATTTGAATCCCACCCCTGCCAGTAATCAATGTAGCATTCCAAAGGTTGAGGGAGCATTTGGGATGCAAATAAAAGCAGAAATTATTAAACTGATAAATTCCATCAGTTTTGAGATGGCTACCTTAGTGCCAGATAAGCATTCCTATGGGTGGGGGAGTGGAATAAAGAAAGTAAAATCTCATAATTTTCCACTTAGTGACTGCTTTGCACTGGCAAAAAGACAACTGCCAGTTACAGTTGTGGGTAAATAAACTAGGACTTCCTATTATTAGAACTTGGGTGTATTTTACCTCAGTAACTCTGAATTCTAATAAATCAAAGCAAGCATTGTAGTTTTAAGGATAGGAAAAGGGAAAATGACACCACAGCTGAAATTAAAATAACCAGATTGGGGATAAGTATCAAAGTGTATAAGTGAGTACCTTTCAGGATTATAGAAAACTGGTCTGATTTAATTTCTATTAATGGGTAAGTTACAAACTAAATTATTTTAACCTAACATGTTGTAATCTGATTCTTTAAAAAAGATCAGATCACGTTTAGGCTTTTAAAAGTAGTTTTCATGGAACTTAATCTCATTTTATTTTGTTTAGAATAAATGAGTTTCCTATTTCAAAGGCAAAAAATATTCTGAATAAAACTGTTGTATTTCCATCTCTTTTGGAATCAACTTAGTGCCACGATTTCCTTTATTTTCTGCTACTTATTGTTATACCTTCTCTTTCCTTTTTAGGGTGAACATGAACACAGCATGAATCATGTCTTGAATTTGATGAATAGGAAACTGATTTAGAGTGAGGGAGATGATTTCTAGATGAGCAAGATAGGTAATCTTCTCCAATCAAGGTTTGCATTGCAAATAATCTCTCATACCTTTATATCAAATAGAACTACATTCTGACCTCAGAAAGGGCAGAAAACAAAACAAAAAAAACCTCTTCAGGTATTAGCAGAATCAGCATATTCTACAAAGGCAACTGCTTGATTCCATTCCTAACATAGATTGAACATAGATTGGAAGGTGAGAATATAACATTTCTGTTATAACTATTAGAGATATGTACCTCCCCTTCAATTCAATTTTCTCTCAGGAGTTACTAAACTTTTTGCCATGGAATCCTTTAGTGTGCTATAAACTTAGTGTGAGACACAGCTTGGGGTAGTGGTTAAGGTTAAATTAAAAACCAGGAGTGTGAGTTCTAACCCTACCTTAGGCACAAAACTAGCTGGATGATTTTGGGCATCACTCCAGTCACTCCCTTTGGAAAACCGTGCCAAGAAAATCACAGGGATTGTCCAGGCAATTTACAAGAACCAGATATGACTGAGTAGAAAATAAAAAAAAATTATGTACATACTTACCCTAAAATCCCAACACCAAAATGAACACAAATGAACAATGAAAATAATGCAATGAATAGCATAGCATAGCATAGCATAGCATAGCATAGCATAGCATAGCATGGAATAAAAACTTAGTTGTCATTTTAAATGTATATTAATCAACATACATTTATTTTTTTTCAAATACTTTATTCGATTTTCAAAATTTAAAAAACATAAAATAAAACTTTATACATCATTATATCAACATCAAGACATCTTTTTCATTTCCTTATCATCTTTCTATATATACACACTTTACTATTCCATTACCATTGCATATTCCTTTCATTATTTAATTTCAAATAAATATATAAATAAATATGAATATAGATATTTATATAATTTCTTATTCTTTACCTAACTGCCATTTTGATTTATTTTTATTTTTAAACCATTCATATCAGGCGCCCTATAATATATTAAAAAGACACTATAATATATTAAATCTTCTTTATCTCTTAATTTCATTGTTAGCTTGTCCATCTCTGCACAGTTTAACATTTTTTTAATCTTAATTGTGTGTAAGAGATCATGGCAGTTGTTAAGATATGTAACATAATATATTTGTCTTTTCATTATATTTTCCCATTATTATGCCTAATAAAAATAGTTCTGGTTTGGGTTCAATTTTCTATTTTATTATTTCTTCTAGCCACAATCAAATTATGTTCCAATACTTCTTGACCTCTGGACAGGTCCACCACATGTGAAAATAAGTACCTTTTTCCTTCTTACACTTCCAACAATTTGGGTTTAGGTTAAATATTTTTGCTAGTCTAGCAGGGGGGAAGTGCTACCTATAAAACATTATATATAGGTTCTCCCTGTACGCTGTAAACATAGTTAATTTATAATTTAGTCCCCACATTTTTTCCCAATGTTCCAAATCTATATTGTGGCCAACATTTTTCACCCATACCACCATTGTCTCTTTTACCACCTCCTCTCTCATCTTAAATTCCAATAAAAATTATATATTTTTGAAATCATTTTTTCTGTTCCTTGTATAATTACATCTAATTGGTGTTTTCCCATATGAAATTCATATATCTCTATATAACAATATCTATATATTGGTGTTTTCCCATATGAAATCCATTTTTTATATCTCATCTGAATTTGTATATGCAGCCACCAGTCTATTTCTATATTTTGTTGCTGTAGTTCTTGTATTGTTTTCAACCTTCCTTGTTCATCTAATAAGTCTTCATCATTTTAGTCAGATCCATTGCATTGGGATTGATTTGTGCTTCCATAGTTGACAGCCAGCATGGTACTTTATTATAGTAATTCTTTTTTATTTTGTTCCATATCCAAATAAATGAGTCTGTAATCAGGTGTCTTTGAAAATATGAATGTTGTTTTTTTTCCTTTCCCACAGAAAGCTATGCCACCCTTTTTGCAATAATATTTGCAAATATTGGCCTACTATCAATAATATTCTTTTGTTTTCCAAATTAATCCATTTCTTTTTTCTTTTTTTTTAAACAAATTTTATTGATTTTACAATTAAAAAAAAACACAACAACATAATAACATGTACATAATTGAAGGGTAGAAAGAAAAGAAAAGGAGGGGATGGGAAAAGAGGACCAGAAAAACAGAAAAAACAAAAAAGAAAATTTGTTAAAAATATTCTTACTTTTGATAATTTGTGAGATCTTTTCTTCCTTTGGTTTTACTATCTCTAAACACTTTATCTTTACAAGAATTTATACATCACTCATATAAATTTATCTTATTCTTTCAATCCTATATTATAAAATTCATCTTTGTTCTAACCATTTATACCGATAATTCCAGCTATTATAATATATTGAAGTTTCTTTGTTTTTTAGAGCTAATATTAATCTGTCCATTTCTGCGCAGTTTGAAATTTTTTGGATAATCTTCTCCTTTGTAAGTATCTGTGGATGCTTCCAACACTGAGCAAAAGCCATCCTAGCTGCTGTTAATATATGTATTGTAATATATTTTGTCTTTTTTGATATTTGTTTGTCAAAAATCCCTAGTAGAAAAGACTCTGGTTTATATTCGATCTGTTCTTTAGTGATATCTTCTAGCCAATTTCGTATTATCTTCCAATATTTTTGGGCTTCTATGCATGACCACCACATGTGGAAAAAAGTTCCCTCTTTCTTTTTACATTTCCAACATTTTGGACTCATTTTGGGGCACATTTTCGCCAATCTCGAAGGAGGAAGGTGCCATCTATAAAACAATTTATATGCATTTTCTTTGTATGCTGCCGATTTTGTAATCTTATTATTACTTCCCCAGACTTTTTCCCATTCATTTAAAGTGATATTACGTCCTCCATTCCTACTCCAAGCAATCATATTTCCTTTTACTATTTCTTCTTCTAATTCTACTTCAAGTAAACAATTGTAAAATCTAGTTATATTCTTTTTTCCTGATCCCATTAAAATTTTATCTAGCTGCTGGGGTTTATTACTAATTCCGAATTCTTTTCTATCCTGGTTATATCTGCTATGAATTTGTAAGTATGCCCATTGATCTATTTTAAATCCCTGTTCTTGAAGTTCTTGATGGATTTCAAATTTCCTTGTACATCTAAGAAATCTTTACATTTGATCATTCTAGAAATATCCAAATTGTTTGGGTGAATCATTTCCTCCATTGTTGATAGCCAAATCAGTACTTTTAAATAGTGTTTTTTACGTATTTTTTTCCAATTAGTTACCAATGAGTCTCTAATTAAGTGTCTGTGAAAGTATTTCTGGTTAATTTTTCCTACATCCCATAAGAAAGCATGCCACTCTCTTTGTAAGTTGTGGCCTTCAAAAAAAATGATTCTCTTATTATTTAAGTTTACCCTATCTTTTAACCATACTAGGGTGGCAGCTGTGTAATACAATTCCCAATTTGGAAGTGCCAACCCTCCCCTGCTCTTCATATCCTGTATTGCTTTTAAATTTATTATGGGTTTTTTCCCTTGCCAAATAAATTTAGCAATAATTTTATTGAGTTTTTCCAAAAAAAAAATATGTAATTTAATTGGAATCATCTGAAATAGATATAAAAATTTTGGGAGGATATTCATTTTGACGGTAGCAATCCTTCCCAATAGTGAAAGTTGTAATTTGCCCCATAATTCTAGATCCTTCTTTACCTGAAGCATCAACTTATCATAGTTGTTTTCTTTAAGCACCTTACAATGTGCTGTCAACCATATTCCTAAATATTTAACTTTCTTTGTCACTTGTATTCCCATAATTTCTTCTAGTTCTTTTTTCTGATTTTCTGTTAAGTTTTTAGTCATTAAGTTTGTTTTTTTCCTATTAATTTTAAGTCCTGCTACCATTCCAAATTGTTCTATTTCTTTAATCAATTTTTGTCCTCTTTCAATTGGATCCTCAATGAAAAAAACCAAATCATCAGAAAATGCTTGTAATTTTTATTCTTCTGATTTAATCTTTAGTCCTTTTATCTCTGAATTTTGTCTAATCTTAATTATTAATGTTTCTTATGTGAATACGAAGAACAGGGGCGAGAACGGGCAACCTTGTCTAACTCCCTTTTCTATTTTTATTGGACTAGTATATTCCCCATTTACTATAATATTGGCCTGTTGTGTGTCATAAATAGTTGTTATAATATTTTCAAATTTGGTGCCTAATTTCATATTATATATTTTTTGTATTAAGAATTGCCAATTTAAATTATCAAAGGCCTTTTCAGCGTCTAAAAAGCGTCTAAAAACTATAAGTGCAATATGTTTCTCGGGGTGGGCTTCATAAAATTCTAAAATATCTAATACTGTTCTTGAGATATTGCTAATCTGTCTAGTCAGGAGAAATCCATTTTGATCTTCATGTATACATAAACTTAATATTATTTTAAGTCTATTAGATATAATGGAGGCAAATATTTTGTAATCGGTATTTAATAGTGAAATTGGTCTATAATTGTTAATATATCTGGGTTCAGAATCCTCCTTCAGGATCAACGAAATCAATGTTCCCCTCCATGAGTCCGACATCTTAGCTGCCAATAATATTTCATTAAAAATTTCCAACATAAATGGTCCAATCTGTTCTGCAATTATTTTATATAACTCTCCTGGGACTCCGTCAGGGCCCAGGGCTTTGTTGTTTTTTTGGTTCTCTATTGTCGATTTCAGTTCAGACCACGATATATCTTTACTGAGTGTTTCTATCGTTTCTTCTTCAATTTCTTTATCTTTAATTTCATCTAAATAATTTCTTATTTTATTCTCATTTATTTCTTCCTTTTTATATAACTCTTCGTAGTATTTATGTACAATTTCTTTTTTTACCCCTATCTTTGTTGTATATCACCGTTACCATCTATTAATTGATATATCAATCTCTTTTCTTTCTTTTTTTTTAATTTGTAAGCTAACCATCTTCCTGGCTTATTGGCATTCTCAAAGTAAGATTGTTTTGTCATCTTCAAATTTATAATCAATTTCTCTTGTTCAATTAAATTCAATTTGTGTTTTGTTATAATTATCTGGTTTTGTAATGTTGGGTTTTTTGGAGTCTTATGTACTAGCATTTCTAATTCCTTAATTTGTTGTTGTAGTTTATTTTGTTGGGCATATTTTTCTTTGTTCCTCTTAGAATTATAAGAAATTGTTATGCCTCTTATTACCACCTTCATTGTATCCCAGATGTTTTGTTTCGTAGTTATGCCATTATTATTCTCTTTTAAAAAATAATTTAATTCCTCCTTAAGTTTATCAGTATAATCCTTTTCTCTTAATAATTGGGTATTGAAAGTCCATCTTTTCTTTGGTTTCTTCCTACCTTTCCATATTATCTGAATTGGATTGTGATCTGCCCATTCATTCGGTAGTATTTCAGTTTCTTTTATTTCATTTGCTATTTCCCCATTCATCCATGCCATATCAATTCGTGTCCATGTTTGATGTAGATTTGAATAAAATGTAAATTGTTTTTTTTTCTAGGGTATAGTTTCCTTCATAAATCAACCAAATTTAATTCTCTCATAATTTCCTTACATATCTTAGGGAACTCTCTTTTCCCTTTTTTATTCTTCCCCCCCTCCTATGATCTTTTTTTAAAAATATTTATTCCAAAAAATAATAGGATTTGAACAAAGGAATATTTGCATTATAGGAGATTTTAACTCTATTGCCAATTATCAAATTAATCCATTTCTTAAGCCATACCACAGCTGCTGCCTGGTAATAAATTTCCCAGTCAGGGAGTCCAAAGCAACCCTTTTCTCTTTTGTCCTGTAATAATTTCATTTTTATCCTGGCTTTTTTTTTTTCCCAAATAAATTTAGTTACTGTTTTATCTAATTCTCCAAAAAAAAAAATTTGTCCAATTTCTCTGGTATGGTTTGAAAGAGTTATGATATTTGTGTGGGCATTTTAATTGCTGCAATTTTCCCCATTAGTGATAACTGTAATTTCTCCCATATTTCCAATTCTTTTTAAATTTGTATCATTAACTTATCATAATTATCTTTTTTAACTGATGAGCACCTTGGTGTTACCAAATGACTAAGTATTTTATTTTTTTAACAATTTGCATTCCCAATTTTTCTTCCAATTCTTTTTTGTTGTTGTTGTTGTTCATCTTTTAGATACTTGGTCAATATTTTTGTTTTGTTTTTATTTTAAATTCTGCAATGCTTCCAAATTCTTCCATTTCTTTTATTAATTCTATTCTGGTGTTTTCCTGATCCTCCAAGAAAAATACTATATCATTAGCGAAGGCATGTACTTTATAATGCTCCTTTCTAATTAAGGCCCCTTTAGTCTTACTACCTTGTTAATCTTAAATGTTTCTGTCCTATCACCATTTAACATTACACTAGCTGCCTGAATCAAACAAGTTGCCAAGATTGTTTTGATAAATTTGTCACTGAAATCCATACTTTTTAATTTCTATATAATGAACAGCCAATTGACATTACTTAATGCTTTTTGCACATAGAGAAAGACCATTGCCATCTGTTTTCCAGGGTGTGCTTCATAGTACTCTAGTATGTTTTTCACCATTCTAGTATTAGTTTTAATCTGTCTTTTTGACAGGAATCCATTTTGATCACTGTGTATAATTTGGTTCAAATTTTTTTCAGTCTTTCTGCCATTATAGACATAAATATATTATAATTAATGTCCAGTAGGGACATGACCCAATAATTTTGGATTAGTTGGTGATCCGAATCTTTTTTTGGGATTAACATTATATATGTCTCATCCCACAATTTTGGTAGCGTCGCTGTCATCAATGCCATATTATAGAGTTCTAAGAGTTGGGTTCTAATTTTTCTTGAAGTTTCTTATACAGCTCTCCTGGGAGACCATCTGCTCCTGGGATCTTGTTATTTTTCTGCTTCTGAATCACCTCTTACAGTTCTTTTTGCGTTATCTCTCTGTTCATCACTTCTTTGCTTTCTTCCGGGATTGTAACTAGCCCTTTCTTCTTTAAATATTGTTGGATATTTTTCTCCGATGTATCCTCTTGTCTATATAGTTCTTCAAAAAAGTATATTTTTTAATCTGGATTTCTTTCCATACATATATCTTTTAATACTAATTCATTTGTCATTTGATAGAATATTTTTGATAGAGTTTTCCTTTTTAAAAAATCTATACTATTACTCTCATAATCTTTTCCTAAGTCCACTATTGCATTAAGGTCACCTACCAAACATATGTTCTCATATTCCAATTCTACAAGTTTTCTATATAGTTTGTTATAAAATCTTTCCTGTTTCTCATTTGGTGCATGTATGACAATTAACAACATTTTCTTATGGTTTACATATGCTTCTAACATTAAGACTCTACTCTCCTTGTCTGAATAAACTTGTTTTGATTGCAAATGTTTTCTCATATATATTGCTACCTCTCTTTTTTTTTTTTTTGTTGGACCAAAGATACATATAGATCTCCCAATTTTATTGATTCTAACAATTTACTCTGATGTTTATATATAAGTGTTTCCTGAAGGCATATAATGTCTATATTTTGTTTCTGTAATTTGCTTAGTATTTTTTTCCTCTTAGTTGGTGAGTTTAAACCATTACTGATAGAAATCAATTTAATTTCTTCATCCATCCTACTTTGTGTTTGTTATTTATTGATGCCTGTTGTTCTTGTTTCTCTTTGATGCCTTGTCCGTTCGCCTTCTCTTTTCGACTTCTTCCTGTTCTCTTTTCTCTTGTTCTATTTCTCTTTTCTCCGACTGTTCTTCCTGGTTCCTACTCTCCACTTCTTCTTTGCTGGTTTGGTCTTCTTCTGATACCACATAAAGATCAAAGAATTTCCTCGCCTTTTCTATACTATCTATTTTGAACTTTATATCTTGCCACAATATTAACATTCCTTCTGGGGTGTACCATCTAAACAGAATGTTGTGTTTGTTCAATTGTGTGACCAGGAATCTGTTTTTCCTATGTTCCCTTATTCTTCTTGGGATTTGATTTAGGGTTACAATTTCTGTCCCCTTGAACATGAATGGTTCATCTCTTGTGACTTTGTATCTCATCTCTTAAAAATTTCTTTGAAAATCTTATATGGACCTCTTGTGGTAATTTAAACGTCTTGTGTCACAAAAGTTCAGAAGAAAATGACATCTAATCCAGCATCAACAATAGCATCTCCAGCAGGAAAATGCTCAGTTGAGGGCATGCTGAGCCTTGAGAAGACCAGTCAAGTACCAAACATGCAATCAATGCAAGCAGCATTTGTAACAATACAAGAAATGATGATGAGAACCCAAAAAACAAAAGCAAGAAACCATGAAGATTTTAAAAGTTCTATTGTTGTGACATCCTGGGTCTTGTGCTGTTTTTAAACCAAAACCCAGATCATCACATCACAGCCACCCACTCAGGATATCACATCACAGAACTCAGAGGTAACACTGCAAAACCTCAGAATGTTACAACACAGCCAATGACCCAGGAGATTACAGCACAAGACCCAGGTTGTCACAACAATACAACTCAGAAGGTCATCACACAGCCCATGACCCAGGTCATTACAACCCAGAAGGCTGATAGACACACAGCCAATAACTCAGCCACATATGTTCTTACAAACAAGCCAGCCAAACCTCAGCTCAATCAACCAATCAAGAAATGACAACACAACCAACCTCCCCACCAGTATTTATAGAGAGATGGCAGCTCAGATCATGTTTTGCTCACATTTGCAAGCATGAAGCCAAAAGCACCAGCCTGAAGATGGCGAGTGGGACCTCAACAAAACATCGCCAAGATACTCTCAATCTTATATGGGAAAATATATATGCAGTTCAGCTTTCTTTGGGTATTATCCCATGTCATTGTAATGCTTTTAAAGTTGTAGCAACGTTTCAGCAGAATCTCATCTGCCATCATCAGGCTTCTGTATTGAGTTCGTATGTGTGTCAGGCATAGTTAGTTTTAAATTTGAGGCTAGCCTACTATTGTTCCAGGATGGTTTCTACATCCTGATTGGTTGGGAGTCTAAATTAACGGCTGTGATGGCCTGACCCACATATGAACTCAATACAGAAGCCTGATGGTGGCAGATGATTGGCTGGCAACATTGTGTTTCCTGTATTGGAGACTTTTAGTGCAGCTTAACTCCAAGTAAATGGATGACTATCATTTATTAGGAATCTAGGTTTCATCTGGGTGCCTGGTTGGGGTGTGTTTCAGCTGGAGGTATCGGGGGGGGGGGTCTGTTTGTGCCCAGGTGTTTGCCTGGCTTGTGGTGAGGATATTTTTTTGTTTGAGAGTGCAGGCTTCAAGATAATTGACAGTCTGGTGGAGTCATCTCTTCTATTCAGTCTTTCAGGTCTTTTTTCAATCTCTATGGCTTCTCTGATAATTCTGTAGCTGAGGTTTTCTATAGTGGCTAGGGTTTCAGTGCCATTGAAGTCAATGCTATGACCTGGCATCTTGAAAATTTTACTCTTGGGATGATCGTCTGTTGGATCTCTTTGCTCATGTGGCTGGTTATAATTATCTTCTTGGTTATTTTTTTCCAGATATGTGGTTGGGTCTGTGTTTATGGGTTTGGCTGTGGAGTCTTGGAGTAGGTCTGTCAATTTTGTTTTGTAGTCTTTTCTATACATTCCTACTGTGGCATTACCTTTATCTGCTGGAAGTATGATTATGCTGCTGTTGTCCCCTAGGGCTTGCAGGGCTTTTAGTTCTTCTTTGTGCAAGTTGCTTTTGGGTAGTTTGCTTGTGCATAGAGTGTTAATGATTTGGTGTCTTATTCTATCAGCTTCATCTGTATTTAATTTAGTTAGGCTGGATTCCACTCCACATATGATGGATTCTTTGGGGATTTTTTGGGTGCTATAGCATAATTGATTTTGTTCAGGACATCTGTTTCTGTTTTGGTGAGTTCTCTGTTGGAAACGTTGTATACTAATTGTTTCAGGTGTTGTTGTGAGTTGTTGGGGGCTTTCTTGTCATGTTCTAATTGCTTTAGTTTCTTCAGGAGTTTGTCATTTTTGTAAGTGGTTTCAGTTTCAGCTCTCCAAGTTGTAAATTGTTTTATCTTGTCCCAAAGTAGAGGGTGGATTTTTGGCTCAATTCCAGGTGTAGAATTAGGAGATCTTTGTATAACTGATCGAAATGGAATCTCTTTCTGTGGAGCTTGTTCTTGAGTCGAACCATTTCAGTTCTGGTTGGCGTTGCATTATTGTCTCTGCAGCTGCATAGGAATTTGAGGGTACATAATGTTCCTGCTCTTTTAACTTCCAGTTTCTCATAAGTTTTGGTCTAGCTGTTTATTTCCTCCCAGTAGAGGTCTGATATTTGTTTTCTTAAGTTTTCGCGGGTATTTATATGTATGGTATTCAGCTTTGTTTGGGTATTTTCCCATGTCATTATAGTTGTGCTTTTAAAGTTGTAGCAACATTTCGGCAGAATCTCATCTGCCATCATCAGGCTTCTGTATAGTGTTCGTCTGTGAGTCAGACTTTCACAGCTGTTTCTGTTTTAAATTTGGTGCTAAAGAGACTCCTGTTTTTCAAGAGGCAACTGGACTTTCTTGAAACCAAGAAAGTCCAGTTGCCTCTTGTAGAAAGTTAGCAACCCCCCACACAAAGAATGAAATATTTTGAGAAATGTTAAAAATGCAGAAAATTATATTTCCTTAAATGAGAAACAGAGGAACTGAGACTGAGTCTGTTTTCCGTCTTTTAAGAGCATATTTCTCTATGCTCTTAAAAGGCAGAAAATAGACTCAGTCTTTCTTAATAGCCCCAAAGAAACTGAGGAGGTCACCTTTTAAAAATGCAGATTTGATAATCCATTCAAGACAGGATTATAACCCCAAGGAATCCAGCATCTAGGATTAATTACATGTATTAAACAAGATTAAAAACTACAACTCATTGCCAGCCTTCGTGAAACAAACTAATTAAAATCAAATAACAAAATACACAAAACAAGCCTCTAAATTACAAAATGCTATAGAACAAACTGTATAAAAATCCATGTATTCATCAAACCAATTGGTGAACTGCCCAGGACTTCAAACCCATGTGATCCTGTTCATCAATAAACCATCTTTCCAATCAGCTTCCGTGTTTCTAGAGTCTTTCTCCCCATTTGGAACTGAACCAGGTAGACATTTCTTCCAATACTCTTTTAAAAAGTACCTTTGGAATAACCATAACCTGGATGACTGAAGAATCCCCATAGACAAGAAACTTCTGAGAGAGACCTTTCCCATCTAGGAGAAGCAATCTTTAGATCCATTTGCACCTCTTAAAAATATCAGTTGGTCTCTCTCACCTCACAAAATATCCTAAGAAAATCATCCAGATTTAAGGAATGATCTCATGTCCCCAGAAAGGCAATAAAAAAATCAGACAGAGTACCAAGCCTGCATCCTGCCTTTGGAAGTACACCCCAAAAGGACAGTGCCAGGAACTACTAAAACAATGTAAAAAGCTTAAAATAAGCCTTCCCCTTTAAAAAAGTCAAAGAGCTCCAGAGAAGCAGCTCCAACTAGTCTGGGCATACTGCCAGGAACCAGCTTGTTACAATGTAACAAGGCTTAAACAAAGATGCCCTTTCTGAAAACACTTAAAGATAAGTAGGATTAGGCTAGAAACACACAAGAATGTTTGAATGAAACATTCTTCTGACAGAATTGGCCCTGTAAAGTGGGAAAAAGAAAAGGCTTTTGGAAGGACATTTCTTCCAACAACTGGTTTGCTGAACTATTCAGAAAGTTAACAAATAGTTCTCCCGAAGTAGTGCGAACTGGCTGAATCCCTCCACTGGTTATCTGCACCCCCAGATATTTAATACTATTAACTACTTCCACAGCTGCAGCCTTGATAGAGAATGGAGTATGACTATGCTGGCTCTTTCTAAAATCAACGATGATCTCCTTTGTTTTGTTAACATTCAAAACCAGGTTATTTTATTACACCAGTCCATCAAAGCCTTCACCTCTTGCCTATATGAATCTCCCATTTCATCCCGGATAAGTTCCAGCATTGTTGTGTCATCCATATACTTTACAATGATTCGTAGACTTGGCACAGCAATCATGGGTCATCAAGGTGAACAGTAATGGACTCATTACACACTCCTGCCGGGAACCCGTACTCAAGGAGGTTGAACTGGAAGCTTGTCTTCCAACTCACATAAGCTAGGGCCAATGAAAATTTAGTGCAAGTGGATTTATTGTAAACTTTATTTACAACAATTTTTAATTGTACATGTACAATTAAAAGATTCTTTCCTGGATCTCCCTTAGGTTCTCTGTACCTTATTACAAGAGGCAGACTTATAATCTAGGAAACCTTGCTTTAACTGTAATAAAGAGAGCACTGAATGAAAAAGGGTAAAAGCAATGAATAATTTCTCTGTCTCCCACTGGGTCCCAATATAAATATTTTTAAAAGACCCACAAATCTGCTTACAAGGCATATAATAGAATAATATGCAATGATAATAATTGTTAAATTTGTATGCCACTAGTTCTCAATGATTCTGCGCAACTCACAACATGAAAAATTTACAATAAAATGAAAGAATGGAATAGAATTTTATAGAAATCATTAAATGAAGTTATGTTCTAAAAAGCTGCTTCTTGCACTGCATGACTTTTCTAACTCTCAATATTCATAAAAATGTAATTGTGTTCTTCAAATGAAAACAGGAGGGGAGAATAGTACTGTTGATAATATGACCTCATGGAGCAAGAATCCTCTTCAATCCTCCCCAACAGGGGGCTGTTACCCTTTATGCCCTGATCCAAACTGTGTAGCTCTTGAAAGGGAAATTCTATATTCACAATTGCTGCAGGAAAATGAATCACTGACTGAGAGAGTTTCCAACTTTTGTGGTGAATTATACTGTCACTTCCAGAAATATCTGATTTGATACAGGGTAGCAAAGTGGTAAAACTCTTTGGCTGAAACTGTACAAAGTTTTTGAACATTTTGGAGATACATGATTAATCCTTGAAGACTGGTAAAGGACATCCATCATTTTATAAAATTTACATAAGGCTGCTTTTTAAAAATCAAAGAAAGATCCTAAATCTTGTCTTAGTTGTAGACCTATTTAATTAATTATGTGGATAGTAAGATTCTAAAGCCCATGTCACACTGAACCAACGGATGCAAAGAGGATGTAAAATGGACAAAAAAGCTTGCCATCCATTGGAAAACGCAATTCATCCATTGTGTACTCACTGCATACATGCTTCATACGCTCTATCTGTAAAACATCCGTCTACTGCTATTTCATCCGCTCAAAATGTTTTGAGCTGCACAAAACTTTTTGAGTGGATGAACTTTCTGCTGTGTACGATCTACATCCACAACACATACGGGCAACAAACGTTCTAAGTCCATTTCATCCATTACACGTCTGATGTATCCTCTCGGCATCCTCTGGCCATCTGCGCAACTCACATCCGCTGCAGCGGAAAATGGAAAGAAAGAGGAAGCAAAAGGTACCCGGAACGTCCACACAGTGTTAGTAGCATGGACATAGAAAGGATGTAAGCGGATACATCTCGTGTATAAACCATTAAAACGGACAAAATGTTCGTATATGGGAGGTATCTCGGATATTTAGGATATCTGGAGGATGTCTAGAGTATGTGGAAGGACACCTAGCGGAAAACCGACATTTCCTATAAAAAGGGAGAGGAAATCACCTGGATCTCACTTTCAGTCCAGCAGCCCATCCCACAGCTATCCATCCCTACAGCTATCCTTATCCATCCCACAGCTATCCATCCAATAGCTATCCTTACCAATCCCACAAGTATGCAAAGGCTTAACCCTTTATTCAAAGTTTTCCCCAACACTTTATTAAGTAAAAAAAATGAACCAAGTGTGTGAAGCAAAGATAACCTTTATTAATAACAAACTGTATGACTTTATTAAAAAGCAAAATGACCCAAGTAAAGTGTCTTTAAGTAAAGATAAGGTGAACAGGTAACAACTCAGTCTCTGGCACTCTTCTCAGTCACTCTGAGGCGTGCCCAGGGTCTCAGATATAAAGGGGCCAGGGACTTGGAGGTACATGTTGTTGGAGTACTGGTCTGAGGCGCCATTGGGGTACCTGGCCCCGAGAGTACAACAGGAGATGGTGTGTGCAGGAAGCTCTCAGAGAGTTGACTCAGTCCCATGAGGTTGAGAGGCACTTCCTCAAGGACCTGGGATGTGAGGCCCAAGACTGATGACAGATGTTCTGAGAAAGGGCTTGGCTGTGGGGTGGAGGAAGGAGGACTGTGGTGGGGCTGTCTGGTCTGCAGCTGGGCCAGGTGAGGCGTCTGTGGTGTCTGTGGAGTCCGAGGAATCTGGGTGTGGACTGAGAAGGGCTGCCTCTGCTGTGGGAAGTCCTGGTAGTGGTAGGCTTGGTAGGCGAGGGGCTGCTAAAATCCGTGGAAGGGCTGTGACATCGCCTAGGGTGGAGGAGCAGACCTGGAGTGGGTAGCAGCAGGTTCAGCTGGGCCTGGAGGGTGCTGCAGAAGAGCTGTGATCCTCTGCTTCATCGCCTGGTACTGGGCCCTGGGCATGTCCATGAGGGTCTGGCTCATGTACGTGATGAAGGGCTTGTGGAGGATGGTATGTCGAAGTGGACCAGCTGGGAGAGGAGATCTCTGCTGCCTTTGATTGTGTCCCTGATCTCCAAGAGGACAGTGTGGCTCTGTCCCTCCGGTCTGCCTCTCTGCCTGCTTTCTGTGTAGGTGGAGCTGGGAGTGTGTGTGTGTTGGTCTCTGGTGGCTGCTTCTTCTTGCTCCATCTGAGACAGGGGATCCTCCACGTCCTCTGGCATGGGAAGTGCAGCTGTTGGGGGGGGGTATCTGTCATGGGGCCCTCCAAAGACACCTGCCTGGACACTGTAGCTGTCTCCTGGCTGGAAGAGAAGTGGCTCTCTGTGGGCTGTCTGAGGGAGGGGGTTGACAGAGGCGCTACTCCCCAGTTACGGATCTCACCCTCCAGGAAACTGCACCTGGCTATGACATAGGTCTCCTGGTCAGTGAGCTTGACAGCGGCCTGCCCAGATTTCTTCAGGTGCAGATTGCCATACCAGGTGTGCATATGCTTCCATCACCCCAGGAGGACATCTGAAGTGTCACCCAGGCTCTCCGCCTTCTCTCTCCATGCTGCCTGCTTCCACTTGATGTTGCGATAGGGCCTGTGGCCCTTCCTCCATAGGTACTCGTTCTCCCTCAGCCATTCCAACACCTCCTCCTCATGGTCTTCGGAAATGGAGTACTGTTTCCTCTCCCCCTTCTCCTTACCTTGCCTCTTCCTCTCTCTGGCAGGGGCTTCAGGGCCTTCAGCAGCAGGGCTTTGAGGGCCTTGGGGCTGGTCCACCATAGCACCAGCAGCAGGATAAGCACCAGCAGCAGCAGGAGAAGCACCAGCAGCAACAGCAGGAGAAGCACCAGCAGAGTCAGCACCAGAAGCACCAGCAGCACCAGCAACACCAGCAGCAGCACCAGCAGGAGAAGCACCACCAGCAGCAACACCAGGAGCACCAGCAGCAGCAGCTGAAGCACCAGCAGCTTCAGAGTCAGCACCAGGGGGTGGGATGATGGTTCTGTCCTTCTTGCCAGGTCTGGCAGGAGTAGGCACAGGCTTCCTCTTCTTCCCCATGGTGTTCTCTCAAGATGTCTCTGGCAGCAGGTCTTTCCTCTGAATGGTGACCTGCTTGCGAGCTGCATCCTTTTATATCCACGGTGCTTACACAATTCATCCTCCCTGCATGCGCAGTGAGCACTTTGCATCCACTACGCATCCGCTATGCATCCTATAGGCGTCCGTGATGCATCCGCAGAATCCGCTACGCATCCGCTCCTTCCGCTACGCGTCCGCTTCACTGTTCTCCCCCAGAAGCTCTGCAGATGTGTCATCCACTTTCATCCGCTAGGCTTCCTACGAACATCCTCTTTACATCCCCGCTACATCCTCCCCATGTCCATTCCTTTCCATTGTTGTCCGCTCTGTTTATGCAACTTTGAGGCACTTTTGAGAGCGGATAACAATGGATGGAAAATTTGCTAGTCCGCTGTGTCCTTTTTAGATACATTTTGCATCCGTCGGCCAGTGTGACCTAGCCTTAACTATCTTATTGGCTTGGTGATGGCAGACATTTTCTTATGTATCCCTCTCAAGTCTTTGTTTGGACATTATACTTCAATCTCATCACATAGAAAAGCATTTGATTTGGTTTGGAATATATTTTAAAAGAAAGTGATAATTATATTTAGTTCTCTAATGGATTTTTTCCATTGCAATAGTAATCAATCTGGTTGTGACCAGATTAAATAATCTTGAACTAGTTTGAGTTCCAGTGTGGCAGTTGGCAAATTTGCCTGCTATTGACTTTTTTTTTTTTTTTGAATCTTTGCTTTAAAATAAAGCAATCTTTGGACATTATTTTAGTATTACTGATATAACAAGGTATGAATATAATTTTTTCCCAAATCCTGGTGAGGTTTAGCAATTTTGGATAAATACTTTGTTTCTCTGTTTAATTTTACAGGGAAATACCATATTTGGAAAGTATTCTTACATTATAAAATCATATGGTATAAATCTTGTTTTCTTCCTTCCAACATAATAAAACAATTATATAAAAAGTTGAATTGTATTATTGTATATTACATACATGGGGTTCATGTTCCCCCCAAAAAAATTAATACATGGAAACAAGATCCATGTATCACAGTTCCTATATCAACATACAGGTGTTTTATTGCTAGAGTGCAGGAAGAGAGAAATCTTTGGGCCTCATTGTGGTACAAATGGTGTTTTCAAACTGAAACATGAATATTTAGGAAGACCACTTTTTCTGTTGTTGCCTTAACTCGGTGGAATATACTGTATTTTTTCTCCCTATGGTGAGACAGATTTCCTCTCCTGTTCTTCCAAAAAGAAGATAAAACAAGGTTCTTTGGTTTTGAGTGAGGAACCAAGACAGTGGTGGGATTCAAATTTTTTTGCTACCGGTTCTATGGGTGGCTTGGTGGGTGTGGCAGGGGAAGGATACCATAAAATCTCCAGCCAGAGGTGGTATTTGCTGGTTCTCTGAACACCTCAACATCTCTGCTACCAGTTCTCCAGAACTGGTCAGAACTGGTCAGAAATATCACCTCTGAACCAAGAGAAGCATGCAGCCATAGAGTTAAAAATTTATTATATATTTCCCAGAGTTCCTCTCTGAGGGAAATGGATGGTACAGAAATGTTATAAAACAAACAAATATATTCTTCTTTTAAAATAAGTAGTAAAAGCTTTATTAGAAGTATGGGTAGAAGTTACTTTAAAAGTTATTATGTAATTATTATTTATTATTTGAGAATTTTTCCCAACTTCAAATTTGTGTTTGGTAGTATTTCAAATTAAGTATGTTTTAATAGCTCAATATAGGCCAGAGATGCTTGTGACTTTTGAGACATTGAGATGGTTTCTTATTTGATAGAAAACTTGACAGAAATTTGTCCTACAATAATCTTTATCAAAAATTACAAAACATTTTAAAATTATGACATGAATATATGCAATATTAACAAAAAACGGAGTCTCTGGTTATGTCCCATTATAGATACGAATCCTTAAAAGTACTAAAATGGAATCAGCAGTTTTGTGATTAAAATTGATGAATCAAAAATTGTATTTAGAGGCAGCGGACTCTAAAAATGTACTGAAAATGATGGGCTTCAGATTATCCCTGCTGGAGATACAAGAACATTGAGAGTTCATTGATCTATATTATAGAGTTCTGTGGACATTAAAATACTAGAATAGTATTTTAATATACATAAGTAAATTCATAGGGAAATCTCCAGAGGTAAAGTTATTTATGAAATGTTAAATTATATGCTCAAACGCTCGAATCAGATTACGATGACCAAAATAATCATCTTGATCAGTCAAATCTTTATTATAAAAAATCAGCAAAAAATTATACTGAGAAATTGGGAATAAATTTATTTTAGACATTATATATTGGCTTTTGGAAATATGTAACTTATCCATTCTTGAACAGGCAATTTAAAGGCCTGGTCCCACTGGCCGATGGATGCAAAACGTGTGCATAAAGGACACAGCGGACGAGCAAAATTCGGGGGTGGCTCCATCCGTTGTCATCCACTCCAAAAAGTGCTGAAAATTTGCATAAACAGAACAGAAAAGAATGGACGTGGGTAATATGTAGCGGGGATGTTAAACAGATGTTCATAGGAAGCCTAGCGGATGACAGCAGATGGAAGCGGATGACACATCCGAAGGGGTTCTGGGGGAGAATTTCAAAGCGGATGCATAGCGGAAGGGACGGATGCATAGCGGATGAAGCGGATGCATCACGGACGCCGATAGGAAACAAAGGGGATGCCGCGCAGATGTATATTGGATGCAAAGTGTTCACTGCGCATGTGGGAAGTATGAATTGTGTCAGCTCCGCGGATATAAAAGGATACAGCACGCATGCAGTCAGCATACAGGGGAAAGACGTGCTGCCACATACATCTAGCAGGAACACCATGGTTCATCAGTCAGGCAAGAAGAGGAAGCCCATGCCTACTCGTTCCAGCCCTGGCAAGAAGGCCAGAACCAGCGTCCTATCCCCTGGCACTGACTCTGAAGTTGCTGCTGCTGCTGCTCTGGTGGACCAGCCCCAAGGCCCTCAAAGACCTGCTGCTGAAGGCCCTGCTGCTCAAGCCCCTGAAGGCCCTGCTGCTCAAGCTCCTGAAGGCCCTGCTGAAGCCCCTGCCAGAGGGAGGAAGAGGAAAGGGAAGCAGAAGGGAGAGAGGAAACCGTACACCGTTTCCGAGGAGCAAGAGGATGAGGTGCTGGAATGGCTGAGGGAGAACGAGAACTTCTGGAGAAAGGGCCACAGACTCTATCGGGACACCAAGAAGAAGCAGGCAGCTTGGAGAGACAAGGCAGAGAGCCTGGGGTACACTGCAGAAGTACTCCTTGGATGGTGGAAGCACATGCATGCCTGGTATGGCAAGCTATACCTCAAGAAATCCGGGCAGGCCGCTGTCAAGCTCACTGACCGGGACATGTACGTCATGGCCAAGTGCAGTTTCCTGGAGGGTGAGATCCGCCACTGAGGAGCAGCCTCTCTGAGACCCCTCTCCCTCACACAGCCCACAGACAGCCAGTCCTCTTCCAGCCAGGAGCCAGCTACCCTGTCCAGGCAGGTGTCTTCAGAGGGCCCCACGGCAGAGGGCCCCCTGACAGCTGCACTTCCCATGCCGGCAGACTTGGAGGATCCCATGGAGGATGATGCCCTGTTGTCACAAATGGAGGAAGAAGCAGCACTCACCAGAGGCCAACCCACCCCCACCCCACCCCCACCCCCAGCTCCAGAGGATGCAGGCAGAGAGGCAGACTGGAGGGCCAGGACCACAATGTGCTGTTGGAGATCAGGGACTCAATGAAGACCAGCATAGAACTTCTCTCTTAGCTGGTCCATAGCGACATACCATCCTCGGACCGGAAGCCCTTCATCACTTACGTAAGCCAGACCCTCAGGGACCTGCCCGAGGCCCAGTATCAGGTGATGAAACAGAAGATCACAGCACTTCTGCGCAACCCTCAAGGCCCAGCTGAAGCTGCTCCTACCCACTCCAAGTCTGCTCCTCCACCCCAGGCGATGTCATAGCCCTTCCACGGCTTTCAACAGCCCCTCACCTACCAAGGCTACAACTACCAGGACTTCCCACAGCAGAAGCAGAACTTCCCAATCAAGGCCCAGGTTCATCGCATGCCACAGACGCCACTCCTTACCCAGCTGCAGACCAGGCAGCCCCACTACACTCCTCCTTCCTCCACCCCACAGTCAAGCACGTCAACGGACAATCTGCCATCATTATTGGGCCTGACATCTCAAGTCCTTGATGAAGGGCCTCTCAACCTCACTGGACTGAGTCAGCTCTCGGACAGCTTCCTGAACATACCATCCCCTGTTGTACCCTCGGGGCCAAGCACCTCAATGGTGCCTCAGACCAGCACTCAAGCCACAGCCATCTCCACAGTCCCTACCCGCTTAACAGCTGAGACCAGGGACATTCTCAGAGTGACTGAGAATAGTGTCTGAGAATGAGTTGTTTACTTGTTAAGTTTATCTTTGCTTAAGACACTTTACTTGGTTCATTTTGCTTGTTTAATACAGTCATAAAGTTTACCTAAGAAAGTTTATCTTTGCTTAAGACACTTAATACACTTTACTTGGTTCATTTTGCTTATTTAATAAAGTCATAAAGTTTACCTAAGAAAGGTAATGAAGGTTAACTTTGCTTAAGACACTTAATACAGTTTACTTAAGTAAACTTCATTTCTTTACTTCATAAAGTCATAAAATTTACCTAAGAAAGTTAATAAAGGTTATCTTTGCTTAAGACACTTGGTTCATTTTTTTTACTTAATAAAGTGTTGGTGAAAACTTTGAAAAAATGATTAAGCCTTTGCATGCTTGTGGAATAGATAAGGATAGTTGTGGGATAGATAAACCTCCAGTGCAACCATAGTGGGATGTATGTTCCACCATCCCAGTGATCCAGATGATTTTCTCCCCCTTTTTATGAAAAATATCAGTTGTCTGCTAGGTGTCCTTCTACATACTCTAGACATACTGCAGACATCCTAAATATACAAGATACATCCCAGATACAAACATTTTGTCCGTTTTTAATCCTTTATATACGAGATGCATATGCTTACATCCTTTCTATTTCCGTGCTACTAATGCTGTGTAGACATTCCGTGTACCTTTTGTTTCCTCCCTCTTTCCGTTTTCAGCTGCAGCGGATGTGAGTTGAGGAGATGGGCAGAGGATGCAGAGAGGATACAGTGGATGTTTAATGGATGATAACGGATATAGAACGTTTGTTGCCCATATATGTCGCGGATGTACTTCGTACGCGGCGGAAAGTTCATCCGTTCACAAAGTTTTGTGCAGCTCAAAACTTCTTGCGCAGATGAAATCGCAGTGGACAGATGCTCGATGGAGAGAGCATATGAAACACATATGCAGTGAGTACACAATGGATGCATAGCATTTTCCAATGGATGGCAAGCTTTTTTTAACATTTTACATCCTCTTTGCATCCGTAAGTGCAGTGGGACCGGGCCTTTATTTAATCAAGTAGTTAAAGGTGCTAGGATAGAAGTTAGGATACTGTAAATTTTAATCCTGTTTTAGGCATGAAAGTTTTTTGAGTGACTTTAGCCTATACTCAATCAAATTAAGTAAAGTTTATTTTGAACTTAATCCTGGTGATTACATGGCAATATAGAATTTTCTTGGCATTTATACAAAAATATTTTATCATTGCCTTTTTCCAGGATCAGTGTCTCCCCTCCTTCCACCACATCAGTATCGCAATCTAGTTAAATCACTGAATTACTCTCACATCCAAATATTAAGCAAGTGGTTAACTTTTACTTACAAATAATATCAAACACTAATTAACATTTTCAGATCTCTTTAGGTTGGCTAGATTTTGCCACCTTGCTGGACCATAAGGAAAAAAAGAAATGTATAACTTCAGTAAAAATGTATATACACATACATAAATACACATACACTTATACACAGAGTGATTAAAATTAAGGTATGAGTAGATACTTAAAGTGCAGCCACATGTGTTAATCTCAGTTCTTAGTGAGTACACAAATAGTTTTCCTAGCATCAATAAAGAAATAGTTTTCTGTTGCTTCCTTTGCTTTTTAACTTCCCAAATCAATAAATGGCTCTGGGATTTTCTGGCGGCTACAATCAACAAATCCTATACTGCTTAACTTTTCTGAGATCAGTTGAGATAATTAAGTTGCTGCTGCTGCTTTGACTGCAGTTATTAAGCAATTAAAAGTCTGACAAAATAAATGCATCTTATTGATTTTCTGAACATTGGTGAGTGGGAACCAGTTTAAAGATGGATTTAAATCCTCTCCTGCATGCCAGAAAGATGAAATTCTGACAGTGTGGGCATCTTCAAAAGACTGTAAACTGGTTAAAATTTCTTACCGCAGAAGCCACCTGTTGTAATGGAAGTGGAAATAATATGGGAGACAAGGGAAAGAGCCAGATAAGATTAGGCTGTAAAAAGAATGGAGTGGCAAAAGTCTCAGAAAGGGCCCTTCTAATTTCTGAGCTAGACAGGCAACAGGTGAGAAATGTTCTTTCAAATTTGGAGGCCCAGATGAACTAACTCTATTTTATTGTAAGATTACGTCAACAGAATCTCACAAGTCTGAACATATGTTTATCCCTGTTGCCTTTGCAATCAAATTATGACAAGATAGTGAGACTATTGTGGACAGGGACTAAATTATTAAGGAAAATAAATTTCTCTAGTTCACAGAAAAGTAGATACCATAAACATTCCTGTTTTTTATTTTAATGTAAGAAAATAAATTATTTCAATTATTAAATAATTCAGCATACATATATGAATGTTTAGTTCAATCCATCAAAAGTACTTTAGGTTGCATGATGCTTAAAAGTATAAAGTATCAATTAGATATAGGCAGTCCTTGACTTATGACCTGATGATTAGGTAAAGTTGTGGCAGAACCTCTGACCCAGATTTGAAGTTTTGATGGCTGCATTCCCCTTGCAGTAATGTGATTGTATTTTGATTAAACAGCAACTGACCTACATTTACAAACATTTGAAGCATCCTGCAGTCATAGGACTATAATTATGATTATTTTTGCTACAAATTTTTTTGCTAGAAATATTTTTTCAATAAAAAAACCTCCTATTATGGACAATTGGTTTGCCATGGTATTCATTTAAGAAGTAAATAACCAGGAAAAAAGGTTGAATTGTAAAATGAGCACATTTTACATTTGTAAAATTGTAAATGAGCACATCATTTACAATCATTTAAAACTGTAAATGAGCACAATTTATGACTACATTTTTGGGCTGAATTACATTCATAAGTTAAGAACTATCTGTATATCTTACTCAAAGCTCCCAGTGTTTTTATCTTTCTATTTGGATGCCTTTAACTTTACTTTCACTGTGTTATTCCCCCAATTGTTTACTGAATATTTCATAGGGAACATATAACTCTAGTATTTTATCTGGAACAGAAAAATACCAGCGTTTAATAAACAATATGCACGCGAGCACCCAGTTCAGTCTGTGCACTTTTTATTTGCCTGCATGGAGTAATACATTCATTCATTCACAAAAAGGATTTCTTGAAATGAATACTATAATAGTTATTTTAGTAGTTTCAAAAGGCTATACTTACCACATTGACATTAAAAGCATAAAGAAGATCAAAAGGAAGTGCAGCTATTAAATCAATAATAAACCAGGTAGTCACATAGTGGATACAAATAGATCTTGCTTCAAATATTACCTGGCCAGACTTGCTGACGTATGTGGTTCGAAAATTTAAAATAATATCTGCTTGACAAAGAGAAAAGTAGTATTAGAAATTCTAAATGATTCCAAGATGTAAAAAATAATAGTGTGTACTTTCATATTGTCTTTTTAATTTTCATTTAAATCAGTCATCTATAACTAAAAGAGGACATTTTAATGGAAACAAATTCATGCTTTTTGCCAGTGCTATAACTTTGTCCACCAAATACCATTATTGGTATTTCCTAGTTTCTTCCCCATTTTAGCATTGAATGACTCTTGTAGTTTTCCCAGTATGATGCCATTTCATAATTTTATGCTGTACACTTAACTGCCCATCCTGCTAAATATAAAATATAAACAGTTAGAAATATACTACAAGATTGAAACCACATGAGAATAAAAAAATGCTCAGTATATTACTTGAAAACATAGGCTATATCACTAAACCAATTTCACCTTCTTTTTCCTCAATACATTTCACTTAACCAGTTTAAATAATAATATATCTGTATCTATCTGAATAATTTTGTGACCATGCATACATTACATACATCCAATGCAGTGGTGGGATTCCAATGCAGTGGTGGGATTTTTTTTAAAATAAATATTTTTACCACCAGTTCAGTGGGCGTGGCTTCATGGGTGTGCTTTGTGTGCAGGCACACACTTTGCATGCACATGTGTGCCAAATGTGCACTTTGTGCAGAGGCATTAGAGCAGGCGTAGAGGCATTCTAACACCTCCTGCAAGCCTGCATGAGTCGCTTCAGCAGCTGCCGCGCACCATTCCTCTGTGCTGCACAAAGCAGCTGCCCTTTAAATTCAGAGGATAAAGGTGAGTATGGGAGCCTGGACGGGAGGGTAGGCCGAACAGCAGAGCAGCAAAGAGAACCAGTTTGGTCTCCACTGCTCATCACTGCGACCAGTTCTGCAGAACTGGGCTGAACCAGTAGAATACCACCACTGATCCAATGCATAAATTACTTCAACTTTATTCTAACTCATAAGGACAGTTTCAATTTGCACCATGCTATGATCACATTCATATTGGAGAGAAACAGGAAAATGTAAAAATTCAAGTGCCAAGTTAGAATATTAAAGAAAAACAAACACACACTCTATGTCTAGAAGTTAGATTGTCAGTAAAGACAACACATAGATAAGAGAGCAACAACAAATACTACTGGGAAAGAGAAGATCTCTGGAGTACAGGTAGTCTCAATTTAACAATCATTCAAGGTTATAATGACCAGAGGATACTTTATGGCTTGAAAAGCATATCTGGCCATTCTATATATTTTTATTTAAATGAATTTCCAAATTGAGTTCCATCTCTAAAACAAACCTTATGGATTAAGATAAAAATAACAAGCAATTGTTACATTTCACAGCTTCTGTTACTGAGATTTAGAACATTTAGATATTTGTCACAAAGGTGTTTTTTCAAGAGGCAGCTAGACTTTTTGATTTTTCTTTAAAGATGTTTCAATATCCAAGAAACTTCTTTAGCTCGGACTGGATGGTGGGGAATAGAGCATTTATACTCCTGGCAGATAGGTGGTCATCTGCATTTTTTAAATAAATCATTAAGGCCACCTGGAGATTTATCTTTGTTGTCAGGGTCACATGTCAGGGTAAATAATGCAATGGGTGTGGAGCCTTCTTGGAAGTGTTGAAAGGACTGTGCCTGGAGATAGATGATGCCATATCCCTCTCTAGTGAGAGAGGGCTGTTCAGTTTTGAGATAGATGGGCCTCTTTGACTCCTTTCAAACCAGCAATCCTCTCTGCTCAAAATGTGGACTTTTGAACTGTCTCTGAAAGAGTGGCCTTTGTCTTTTAAATGCAATGGACTGCTGAATCCTGATGGGTTTGTTCTCCTATGTTATGCCATGCATTTATGAAATGGTTGTTTCTCCAATGTGCAGATCTGCAAATGGCTCACTCCATTGTACTGTATTGTACTGCATATACCACATTGCTCCATTTGTGTCTGGGTATATTATCCTTGGGATGCACAAGTTTTTCCTAAATGTATTCTTGGGTTTAAAGAGTACATGTATCTTATGTTGACTGAAGATCTTCCTCACTAAAAGAATGCACTAAAAATGCAAATGACCAGCTGTCTGCAAGGGGTGTAAATTCTTCGATGCCCCACCGTCCAATCAGAGTTGAAGAAGCTTCTTGGAAGAGAAATTAAATATCTTTAATGAAAAACCAGAGAATCCAGTTGCCTTTTGAAAAAGCACTAACATATGTGCATTGTTTGTTTCCAGGAGAAATTTATTAAAACTAAGGGGATCAATCCATTTGGAAATAATTACAATGAAGTTAGTATATTGTTATCATCTCCCAGTCTCTGACTGTGAGCATTTGGAATTCCATTGGGAAAAGCTAAAAGTGACTGCAAAAAAATTGTTTCCTAGTTTCTAGAGATTTCTTCTATAAATTTCAGTTTCTGCCACATAATGAATTTGAGCCAATATTTTAAAGCTACTAAGTGTTCTCCACTAGTATAAAAAACAGCTGAATAGCATTCATCCACTTCAAGGCTAATTGCACCAGTTGATTCTGACCAGCATTCCACATGCTTTTTGAGTGGAACTGACCCCGATTATTTGATGTGTGAACCTGTGGTAGAATTTTCATATACTTTTTTTAGCAGAGCATAAACTCCCAATGTTTCTTTATATGATGATGCCATTATAAATTTCCAAACACCTGTTGGATTGAAAAGCACAGTTGCAGCAAAATTATGGTAGACACAACCACTGGCTCTCAGGTTTTGATAAATTGAAAAATGTGATTTTTGCTAAAAAAAATATTCAACATTCCTGGAGAGTAGAGGGACTATTTAATAAAAATTTAACAGATATAGAATAATCATACTCAAAGTAATGTTCTAATATTATATTGAAGCTATATTCAGAATAGGAAAGTTGAAAAAGCTAAAATAGTTTAAATATTGTAAAATAGGGAACTATTACCAGTATATACAGTTTGCTAACTTCTATGATTTCTACATTCCATAATTAGGTTTATAGTCACATTGCTTTTTGCTACAATACTGATAAATCCAAGGTTTATTAACTATCAAATAAAACTTTAAATCATGACAGATATATCAATATTTTAATATCGTACAAGATAAGAACGATATATTGCCTTAAGCTAATTCTAGCAGATGTAAATTTCTGGGCTTTTGCAAGAAATTGGAGTTGTTGGTATTATTTCTCCTAAATCCAAACACTGCTTTTTTTTGCTTTAATTCAAACCAGGTACTCTCAGTCTAAAACACAGGGTTTCTAGGTTTCTGTCATTTTCAAATTTTCAGGTAGATCATCAGAATCCAGTTTATCATTTTCAATTTGTTTAGTTTTGCATTAGCTGTGTTTTTTCATACCTCTCAAAAGAAATTCACGTACTATCATTTAATCTTATATACTTAAGCATGCATGTATTCATAATATGGATATTTTCCAGGCAGGGGTTAGATTCTACTGGTTTGGACAGGTTCTATAGAACGGGTAGCTCAGAAGAGCAGCTAACACCAAATTGGTTCTCTCTCTCTCTGAAGAACTTCTTTTCTTCATTTTGGCCCATCTGCCCGCCTGGCTCTAGGCTGTTCTTTATTTTCACCCTAGTTGCTTTGCTCCACACAGCTGAGTGCCATGAGTCAGTAGGAGATGGTGATTGCTTGCAGGAGAAGTTGTTTTGCAAATACTGTGCATGTGCTCACAAAGCGCACGCTCACCTAACCAGTTGTTATGCGGTAGGATCCCCTGTTTCCAAGTAATTTCACTGGTCCATAATTTTTATCAGTCTTTACATTTTTCCAAATAAAGGCCGGGTTTGGACTAATGCTTAACACATAAGGTTAGAAAACAGGAAACTGTGAGTTCTAGTCTCACTTATGCATGAAAGCCAGCTGGGATGGCTTTGGGCCAATCATACATTCTCAACCTAAAATGTCAGGCCAGTAGGTTGATTCCTGTCACAACAATGAATCCATACTTAGCTGATAAAAAAGGTACATTCATGAAAAATGCTATGAAGAAAATTAACATTTTTGATTGTTTTCCCCAGTTCATTCATTCATTATTCATTCAATTTATTTATTATTTGGAAAGGACATCACAAAGTGAACAAAGTATAAATAAATGTTGCTTTGCATGTGGTTCCTTGGAAACACCTCATTTAATAATGTGCCTATTAAAATGCAGCAGTTAACATTCTGACTGGTTTATCTAGAAATCTTGTCATATCACTCTCAGAACCTCACTCTCAGTTACTCACCCACTTCAGGTTGTTAGTTTTCATTGTTATTAAAGGCCTAAATGGTTTGAAGGATATCATTAGGTATTTATTTTCACACCATACTCCTTGGGAACCTATTATAGTTTCCAACAATCATATAACTAAGAAATCCAAAATATATTAAGGTATATGGCTGTGGTTAGTGGTGTGAAAGATAAGAACCTTGGATTTTTCTTTTGTATCTATATGAAAAGCAAGTAAAACAATTAAAGGTGATAGTTGATGTCTAGCTAAATATCTTTATCCTAGATTTGGCCAGGAGGTAGAATGGGAAATCCTTGCTTGGTATTTGGAGGCTCTGAGGACCTGAGATAAAACAGCTTAATGTTGAAATCCTAGCAAGATAGAATGGCTAATTGTTCTGGCTTCATATTATTTTGTACTGGAATTGCTCTCCCCCTGAAGGAGCAAAATGGGGGACTTATAGCTTCTGAACTACAGGCAGATGACTCGACCAAGGCACCTTTCCTCCAGCTTTGGCTGGTGCACCAGTATGGATTATGGATGGGGGGGGGGGGGGATAGGATATACCAATGCATACTCTTATTTCGGTAATAATAATAGTTACCTTACAGCATCTATTTCTTGGTAAGTGAAAACTATTTCATCAGGGTAATACTTATACTGTAGTCCTTGATTGGCTACCAATGTATTTCCAGGTACATTTAAAGGCCTTTGAGTTGAGTCCTTGATATCTGTAGGACCATCTTTTTAAAGTGTAATCTATCCATCTATGAATGTACAGATTCCTCTCACAAAGAATGTCAGTATGGCTGGAAATTCAGAGGTGGAAATTTTTGATGTCCTCCCTGGCTCTCTGAAAGAAAATGTTACAAAATATACTGATGGCTCTCCTTATGCTAATCAATAGTAAGGTAACTAAGGCTGGCTTTTTAGTCACATTTTGCTTGACAAAGTGCTATGCTATGTATTATGGAAGTTTTCAAATGGTTATTTGATGATTACATTTTATTATTGTTGTTGAGATTCATTGATTGAATGGAACTCTCAGAAATAAACCAATACTTATTTCCTTGCAAATCACAATTTAAGTAATGAATTGACAGGCCCTGGTAATCACATTTGTAATTAAGCATAATTAGGGGTATTGACATTTCCAACTTCACTAAGGTTTCAATTTGACTGTCCACAGACATGCTTTGATAAAATAATTGTAATTATTTTCACATTAACTTTTTAAATTGATTTACTTTATTTTTAGTCAGTTTGGAATTGTGGGTGAGACGGCAGCACTCTAAATTAACATTAATATTGGAGGGAGGGAGGGAGGGAGGTGGGGAGAGAGGGAGGGAGGGAGGAAGGAAGGAAGGAAGGGAATTTGACAGAATGCAAATCAGTTTTCAGAAAATTGCTACACCTTCACTGCATGTGGCTAAAGTGATTGCATAGGTAGCTAAGCAGAAGAGAGATGGGCAGATTCAGCTTCTGTGCCCAGAGGTGTGCAAATATAATCCTTGAATGCGCACACACAGCATCTGATGCTAATATGGTTTTTGACAGGCATGTCATGTTTTATAATAGCGTTTTCTCAGTCCTACTGCCTGATTTGCTTATAAATATACATAAGATAGAAGTTCCTTTTTGTGACCATCTATTATGTCAGCCAAGTATTGCTACTGAAGAACTTCTAATGCAAAGCAGTCAAAGATTTGGAACATTTCTCTTGGGCTTATTGTTCTTTTCTACTATACCCATCACCACCACTTGCATTTCATTAGTAGTAAGAGATGAATTTAAAAACTTTTTTCAACAAAAGCTTTTTCCTCTCCTTTTTTTTTTTTTTTTACCATAAACGAATAGCCATTATTCTACAAATTCACATTTACAAATGATTAATTAGACTTGACCTTTTGAATATCTCAAAACTGACACATACATTTAATTGGTCTCATTGCCATTCATAATGTTGGGATGGAGGGAAAGGGCATTCTTTTAAGCACTGAGGCACAATGAGATTTTGCTATATTTTCCATAGATATTTTCTTCAGTTTCTTTTCAGTTGATCTACAATTTTGCAGTTTACTTTGAAATAAAATCAGGACAATATTAAAACTTGCTTTATCAGGTTTGTATTTTATTTATATGAAGTTATATTAATTAATCTCATTTGACTTCTAGAGATGGGTACAACCAATAATTATTTCCTATTAAGCAAAAAAAAAGTTTTAAACACCCATTTTAGAGCATGTTTGTCAGGACCAGCAAATTGAACATTAGGCACTTAATATTTAATAATATTTACAGATTATAACATAATCTGTAACATATTATAACATAAACTTTTCATGATTTTCATACACTATTATGGATTTAGAAATATGCATGAGAAACACCTTCCTTGATCTATATTGACACAGTCCCCTTTGTATTTGATGTCATTGTGTCTACCTAGCATTGTATTTGCACAAACACAAATTGAGTACAAGGTTCCATTTTTTTCACAGTTTCTGCCAGAAAATATATGCATGGGATTCACAGTGATGCATACCAGCATAAATCACAGTATTGTAAACAGTTCCTGCTATTTAGTAACCTTGCAAGTGAACCTGAACCATTTAAGCCTAATGCACAACTGGATCTTCTAAAATTCCACTGATGCAGAATAAAAGCCTTTTTAAAGTGCTTCATCACGAATACTTTTTGTATTGCTGTGTGTTTCAGCCATGGACTTATTCAAGTTGTTGCATCAACACCACATCAAACAATGACTGATGTCTGGTACCTAGTTGATGAGATCCCAGCTATGTTGTACAGGCTGGCTGACTGCCTGTTCTTGCAGTTAGTCCTCCCATTCCCCACCCCAACCCCTAAATTCAACAATTATCTTTCCAAGAGTCTTTGTTGTTGCTGCTGCTGTTAAAAATTCAAAGAACAAATCCTGGCACTGAGCAGCTACCCTTGCAAAAGGGTAGCTTTCCCCCCTGTTATCGTTAGCAGGGTCAAACAGGGTCAATGTTAACATCTCAGCACAAGCACATTGGAGCTCATTAGATTAGCAGTCACATCCTCCTTTTTCATTTGTTTGTTTACTTAGTCAAACCAAAAGAGGCTAATTATGTTATGTTTGCTTTAAACAATATGCTATACTTTCTACAAGAGAATGATGCTTCTTCCCTAATATATTTCTTATGAGCCCAGTACAGAATAAACTTTATTATATTCCTTTAGTGGACTAATTTAGGTGAAATTTAAAACTCAGAATTCTATGTCTTCAGGCCATTTAAAGATGAGTTTGAAAGACAGATATGTCCAAGCCCTAGAACTACACACCATTGCCTGCTGTCATAGTCTTCTTCAACCAATTGTTCTCAAGAAAGCTATGATTAACAGTTTGGATTTTGGAAGTATTATTAGCTCAATTCACTCATCGTGGCAGTGGTTTGTTACCATCCTAGAATGGAATGTTTGCAAATGGCTCCATCCTCTGTAAAGTTCTTCAAGACTCTGTCCAAATTGATAATAAACCTTTTCTTTATTATAATTTCATGCAAGCCTATACTGTTAACTCATTAACCAAATAACTGACTTGTGAAAGTCCTCTATATTGCGCAGGACACAATCCTGATGAGAAAGATACCCCAGTTTTTGAAGTTTTCCATCTCCAAGAAAGGAGCCTCTTTAATTTCTTCAAGTTAAACTTACTAATAGCTCTGACCAGCGACAAACTCATTCAGTCTTCATGTCAGAACATATTTATATGAGGGTGAAGGTTCAATCTCCTAGCTGAACATTTCATAATCAGGCTAGGTAAAATCATCAGCGGAGCTTAGGAGATGTCAGTGTGCATTCTTCTGTTTATAAGGGCTTCAGGTATGGGTATGTCAAGTGAGGTTCTTGTGATAGGTTTTGTGATGGTCGGGTGTGAGTCATCAGTGAGTCTTGTTGATGGGTCTTGTGATAAGGAGATTACATCAGATCAGGGTCATTGGGAGATGAACTACTGGTGGGGAGTGGTGTGGGTTGGTGCTGTCTCCGGTTGGTTGTGTGGTTGATTTGGATTCTGAGGGGTTCATAGGTTGGTTATAGATCAGGGTGTCTATTGATGGAATTGCTTGTGGAGTTCCTGTCTTCAATGAACTCACAAGCGTGGTGGGTAATAGCATGACTGATTATTTTTGTGTTGCTCCAATCCAACTGATGCTGTTTGATATCAGTGTGGGTGGAAATAAAGGATTTGGGATCTTGGCATTTGACTGCCAGCCAGTGTTCATGGATCCTGGCTTTTAATTGATGTGATGTTTGTCCGACCTAGAATTACTTGCAATGATTGCAGCTGCTTTTGTACATTACATTGTTTTTTCATCCCTCTGTATTTTGTCTTTGGTTTTAGATAGGTTCAGGTGGAATGCAGCTGTGGGCTGTTGCTATTCCTGAGGTAAGAGGATTCTGGCTGTCATGGCTTTTGTGCATGGTAGGATTCGTTTTTGCATGGTAGTTGGCTGTGTGGTGTGGTGTGCTTTGGGTGCTGTGTGTTGGCATATTAAGTTTTTGGATAGCTGTTATGTTGAGCAGCTGTTTCTCTTCCACTTTTGTTATATCCATCACAAATGATGACTCACACCTGACCCATCACAATCCCATCACAAGACCCGTGTTTGACACACCCATACCTGAAGCCCTTATAAACAGGACAACACTGACACCAACATCTTGTAAACTTCGCTGAAGATGTTAACCTAGCCTGATAACAAAACATTTGAAAACCAATAACAAAACATTTGAAAACCAATCCACAAGTTTGGAAATGAACCTTCAGCCTCATCCTATAATTGAGATGCAGATTTTCACCATTGTTGCAAACATATTTATATGTATTAGATCTTATTCCCATCTACAAGATTGATTTTGCCTTCTAGAGCGACCCAACCACTGTTAAGCCAAAGCACAGCAGTTCTGACAGGCATTATATTATATTAATGATGGCTGGAAATTTTTTGAGTCATTGATGGGAAAATCGCCAAACATATGAGATAAATGAAACCCTAATTGATCTCCATATGCAGGAAGATGGGAGGATTCTGGGTTGCTCTCAGTCTAAATGCAGGTGAGAATAGCTGCTTTAATTCTTCTTAATACTAAAAGAAACCATAAACAATTTGATGGTGTTTGTATGGAACGGTATAGGCTTTCCAGCTTGAGCAGAGTATTACACTAGAAAACCTTTAAGGTACCTTCCAACTCTGCTATTCTGCTAAATATTTCTTGATTTTTTTTAAAAAAATGTTAACATACTAAAAACATTTTGCTTTATTCTATTCTAGGAACTTGTTAAACTGAAAATCTTTAAAATGTCACATAAATAAACTGAAGCTGCACAACTGTCAATATTCTGTACTCTTTCTGTAGCATCTGTAGTCCAAGTATAAATTACTGTAGGTAACATTCACCTAAATGTTGTTAAATAGTCAATTGCATAACATTTATTACATCTCTTTTAGAATAGCAATGGCAATGGCAAAAGCACTTCGATTTATATACTGCCTCACAGTGCTTTACAGTTTTGTTTTGGTTTTTTGTGATTTACAGGGTCAGCATATTGCTCCCAACAATCTGGGTCTTCATTTTAAAAACCCTGGAAGAATGGAAGGCTGAGTCAATCTTGAGTAAGTGAGAATCGAACTGCTGAACTCTAGGCAGCCAACAGTCATTTGAATTAACCTGCAATACTGCATTTTAACCACTATGTCACCACAAATCATAAATACAATGTTCCATACTTTTGTAAGGATGGAAAACTATTGTATGAGACAACTATTGATTGTGCTGTAGGTTTATATTATTTATGCAACGAATCTTATTCTGAAATAAGATTCCACTATATGTAATGTGTGAAAACTAATATTAGCCCTTTTGTTTTTTATGCTTGCTGTTTCACTATGTTTCTGAACATATTTAAATTTCTTTAACAAAAGCCATTAGAAATATGCAGCTACTGTTAATTGGAAATTTATGTGAGATAAATTATCTATCTAAACCAAGCTTTTCTGTCCAATTCTTGGGAGATTTACTGCTATCACTACTATAAAGCAATAAATATAGTTATTTCAGGTTATATAAACATATAGAGAAAAGGGACAGGATTGGTCTCATTTAAAGTATATTCAACATGAGATCTGACTCTTTAGTCTCTTCCAGCCAAGATTTCTATATGGTTTCAGTCTCAGTATTTAATAATATATCTACCAGAATATGCAGTACCAATCCAGATTATATATCTTTTCCAAGACAATTTTTAAGTCCATAACCATTTCATAATGGCTGGAATACCTTTGTTGAAAATCCTATGTCCTCTAATAATTCCCTGTACTAATATATACATTTCAGTCCTTCATTCTCCTTTCTGGACTAATGCAGGAATCTGAATGGAATACCAATAAGAACATAAGTAATCTTGAAACTTTTATACAAAAGACAACTTATGAAATTAAAATTTCCTCTCTACATAAAACTGAAACTCTCAGGAACAAATAAACTCTGACTACAGTGGAAACCATTTTAAAATGGTTTAGACTACAATAACATACTCTATATGGGCTGCTCTCAGAAAATTCAACTTTTGCAGAAGGCAGCTGCACAAGTAGGTCTAGGACATGAGTCAGAAACCTGTGGTTCTGGAGCTGCATGTGGCTCTTTCATCTCTCTACTGTGGTTCCCTATCGCTAGTTGGCTCCATAATTCATAGAGCTTTCAGTTAGGACAGATAGAGGAAAAAGGATACCGCACTAGGAGGAGACTCTATGGTGGAGGGAACCAGACTTTTAGTTGGCTCCAGAATTGAATGGGGGCTTCCAGTTAGCACCTTTGTGGCTTTCTGAGTGTTTAAGGTTGCTGACATCTGTTCTAGGACAACTCACTACAGTGAACTTGCCATAGGATTACTTGCTGTGGAACAATTAATTGTTTCATTCAGTTATTTTTATTATTGGTGACACATTTTTTTCAAAATTATGTAACACTTATATTTCTGGATTGACTTCCTTTATTTTATTGTTATTGAACATGGTTCCATTGAAATTAATTTAACTTTTGTATTTGTTGAATTGTCCTGCAACGAGTTGTTTTGTGGCAAGTTGGTAACAGCAAGTTGGCCATGGAGGGTTGCCCCATTCTGGTGCAGATAGTAAATTAATTGTAATATATATTTTAGATTATTGGCCATGCAGCAATCCACTGAGATGGCTGGTAAAGCCCATGTCACACTGGCCAACGGATGCAAAAAGGACACAGCGGATGAGTAAAATGTTCCATCCATTGTTATCTGCTCTTAAAAGGGGCAAAAATGTGCATAACCGGAGTGGATAACATGGACGCGGGGAGGACGCAGGGCGGATGCAAAGTGGATGCGGAACGGAAGGCCAGCAGATGGAAGTGGATGGGAGCGGATGGCGCAACCGCAGGGCTTCCGGGGGGCCTCAGCAAAGCAGACGTGGAACGGATACAGTGGATGCAGAGCGGATGCCGAACGGATGAAGCGGATGCACAGCGGAAGCCTAGCGGATGCACAGCGGAAGCCTAGCAGATGCCTGGTGTTAATTGCACATGTGGGGAGGATGCATTGCATCAGCCCCACGGATATAACGGAAGCAGCTCGGAAGCAGGTCGCCATTCAGAGGAAAGACCTGCTGCCGGAAGGATTGGCTGCCTTGCCTGCCCTGCCTGCATGTCTGCCTGCAAGCCTTGCTGCCAGCCTTGCTGCCACCCTCCCTGCCAGCCAGCAATCCCACAACCATGCTGAAGCACAGCAAGCCTCAGCCATCTGCTGCCAGCCCTTGCAAGAGGGACAGGGCTACCATCCCGCCCCCTGGCCCTCACTCTGGTTCTGCTGGGGCTTCTGCAGCACGGGCTCACTCTTCTGGGGCTGGGGCTTCTGCTGCTTCTGCTTCTGGAGGAGCTGAAGGAAGCATCCATTAAGCATCTATCATCCTGTCTTGCCACTCCACTGCTCCAGCTGGGGAGTTTAACCAGTGTCTCAAGAGGTTGCGCTGCTTCATCCCTTCACGTGAGGCTCTGTTGGGGCCTTGCACATCTTCAGTGTCGATCAGGTTTTGCCCTTGCCTCCATTCCCCAGGCTCCATGTCCCCATTGCCTTGTTGACGGTCCACAAGCCTGTTCTGCAAGACTGGGTAGCGGGTGCGCATGAGATTGTGCAGGATGCAGCAAGCTTCCACGATCCTCCTCATGGTCTCTGGGCTATGCTGCATGGTGGTGAGAAGTACCTGGAACCTGTTGACCAGGATGCCAAAGGCATTCTCCACCACCCGTCTTGCCCTGAACAGCCTGTAGTTGAACATCCTATCTTCACGGGTGAGGTATTTGGAGGTGTAGGGCTTCATGAGGTAGGTTGTGAGGGAGAAGGCATCATCCCCCATGATGAAGTAGGGCACATCTTGCATGTCGTTGGGCAGTGGGTCTGGATCTGGGAAGCCCAACATGAGGTTGCTTTCCAGCCCCTCCTTGAGGTGACTGGCGTTGTATACCTGGGCATCTGAAGATGAGCCGTTGCCTGAAGTATCGATGTACATGAACTTGTAGTCAGCATCGACCATGGCGAAGAGGATGATGCTGAAGAAGCCCTTGTAGTTGTGATAAGTGGACCCCGACCTGGCTTGGCGCTTTGCAGGCCACGTGCTTAACATCTATGGCTACAATGGTGTGGGGGAAGTTCCACTTCTGATACCACTGCTCTGCAACTTTCTTCCATTCTTCTTCGGTGGAGGGGCACTGGAGGAGCTCCTGCAGGTATTCTTCGATGATGGCCTGCACCACTTCTCTGACAACAAAGCTGATGGTGCTGGGTGGCATCCTCCAGCCGTACTGCAAGCTCCTGTAGGTGGTCCCTGAGGCCAGGTGGTGCACAGTGAGTGCCACCTTGAGCCCAGGTTCCAGGCTGGGCGGAAAGTTGGTGTTTGTCTTGGTCAACCTGGGTGTCAGCCGCTGCACAACTTCGTCAGACATGGCTGGAGGCATCCTCATGAAGTTCTGGAATGCCCGAGTGTCTTCGCTCCTGAGCTCCACCATCAGCTTGTTGTACAGTCCGTCCTCTTCTCTTCTGGTGAACCATCTTTGGACCCAGACTTTTTTTGGGTGCCTCCTTTTCTTCCCGTAGTAGAGTTCACAGAGCCTGTAGATGGTTTCGCACTGTTGCAGAAGGATGGTGGCTGCCGAAAGGACTTTTTCACAATCCACGGTGGACATGACTGGATGCTGTGGAAGAGGAAGAGTCAGATGAAGGCTGCAGAGGTCTGCACAGGTGGGCTGCTGGTCTGAAAGTGAGATGCAGACAAGTTGCTCCCCCTTTTTATGGGCAGTATAGGTGTCCCTTTGCATCCTCTAGACATCCTTAATATCCGAGATAGGTCCCCTCTGCAAACGTTTTTTCCACTTTAAACACTTTGTTTCTGCTAGGCATCCATTCTGCGTCCGTTCCGCTTCCTCCCTGCGTCCGAGCGGATGCGAGTTGTGCGGATGCACAGCGGATGCTTAGCAGATATAGCGGATGCGTAACGGATGCAGAACGGATGAGTAGCGGATGCGTAGCGGATGCAGAACGGACGAACTGGATACATTTTCCGCACAAATGTTTTAGGCAGCCCAAAACTTTCGGAGCGGATGAAATGTCAATAAACGGATGCTGGACGGATAGAGCAGAAGCCAAACAGAGGCAGTGAGTACATCGCGTTTTCGAACGGATGGCAAGGTTTTTTCTCCGTTTTACATCCTCTTTGCATCCGTTGGTTCAGTGTGACATGGGCTTAACAGAAATTGAATGAATATGCTTATCATAGATTACATACAAATGTAGCCACTACTTCTATTTTGATATGTATTTTTGTTCAAAGATGTTCTATCTTTTCTAGAAAAAAATTATCCTGCCTGATTGTTATTATTAACAATAATAATGTAGTCATAATCTAGTATCTTGCTGGAAGTCATTGCATTAAATTTGAAGTGTTTCAGAAACATTATCTGAGTGCAAAGTCATTGCTAAAGATTTATATAAAATTTCAGACAATATCATGAAAGTTTCATTTCACCACAATTAAACTTTTCTCCCTCATATCTTTTTGTGAATTGATATGGAAAGCTATCCCAAACATGGTATAGTATTTTGAACAATCACTTTTTGATAGTTTACTGGGAAACAAGTAATTGTGTATGTGAAAAGGGGAACAATAAATTTTTAAAAGTGGATTTTTAGAAAAATATTTTGATCTATTTAACATCTGATACCAAATTTTGCAACAGAAAGCAAAGAATCAAAGAATAATTGTAATCATGGCAGAAAGCAAAACTCAGCAATTTTTCTTTCTAGAACTTGCATGTACAGCTACCTCATGAGTATTGCAAAAATAAAATGTTTGTGGTCACCAAGCACCACCCTATATGGACTCTGTTTCTCTTTCTCTGCTCCAGTAAGGAAATTTAACAATTTAAATTGTACTTCTGAAGGTTGTCTTTTGGCCTGCTTGTCTTAGTTTATTTTTGCTTATCCCAAGAGTCCCTTCTGATAACTTTGCCCTAGGCTAGAGGGAAAGCATGACATTATTTAAGTTGGGTCACACAAAAGATAAATACAAGAGTTCTAAAACTAATCTCACAATCATGTTTTAATAGCAAATATGGGTCAGTATATAAATAAATGTGATGTAATGGAGGAAATGAAAAATAAAGTTCTCTGAATTGGTAGTAAACAGGCTTGTATGGACAAGTACTAAGAGCAGCACCTTCCACTGTTGTCAAAATTGCCTAACAACTGTAAGTCAATGGCCGGCAACCTCGCAGGCACCCAAAACAGAGATAGCAAGACACCATTAATGAAGATATGCAAGCTGTGGGTCTGCACCCTGGAGATGCAGTTTGGAGATGGAGATCTGAAAAGCAGACTCTGCACTTTTGTGAATACACCAGAAAGAAGGAAGGAGGAGGAGGAGGAGGAGGAGGAGGAGGAGGAGGAGGAGGAGGGGAAGGAGGTAGTGGGTGGCTATCTTTGTTTTCTAAAGAGCAGGAAATACAAGTTGTTAAAATGATTCTTAGTGAAGCCAAAGTGGCATCTCTGCTGTAAAAATGAAAACAAAACCTTCAAAAATCCCACTATATAATAGATTTTTCTTCTAACAATTAAGGTTCTTTAGGAGCAGAGACAAAATTATTTTTCAATAAAGAGTGCACATTAGATACACATCTGAATTGTTTTACTTTGCCTAATAGTATGGGTAATGGGTAGGCATACTAGAAAATAGTCTTTACCCACAATCAAAATCTTTTGAAGAAAACCTCTGCTTAAATACAGAGAGAAAACAGATATATAACTTTTGATCACACTGGAATGCTTATCCTTACATAATTTTTAAAGATAATCTCCAGTTATTTGCAGAACTAGTAAAAGTAATGTCAGAAAGTATTGAAATATCTTACCTGTGATAAACAGTATTTCCACTGCTATGTCACTGACTGTTGTGCTTCGAGTTGTAGATAGATCATCATTGCCAATAAAACAAACATTGTAAGGTACAGTTACAGCAACATAAAACGTTGCTAGTAATATAAGCCAGTCCCAGCCAGCTTTAAAAGTGCTAAAATGCAAAAGTATGAATTTGGACTTTTTTGCATCTGAAACTTTATATTCCGGAAATGCTGGTTTATCTATAAAAACATTCTGAAAAAAGAAAGAGAGAAAAAGATAATTCAGACCAATTTGAGATGCTTTGGCTGACTATTTATAAGAACATTTTTAGCAACCTTAAGTTGTTTTGAAAGCTTTTGTATCCATTGTCTATGTTTTGGATATGTTTGTCCTGATATTCATTCAATCCTCCTTTTATGGTTTCTTTTGCAGTTAAGATAAATTCTGAGGTGAATTTGTGCAGCTTTCCTCTTAATAAAATTAAGGATTTAATTGGGTTTAGAATTGAATAAGAAATACTTTTCGTGGTTAAAATACACTTGTATATCATGATAAAACCAGTTATTTTATGAAATAACTACATAGTGAAAATGGGGTGGGGTGGGGACAATAATTTTTAGTAGGAAAGATGAGTTGTTTATATTTGTATGGTTCCTGAAACCTGTATTTCATTTGGAAGGCAGCTTTTCTCATTCAACAAAGGGACAAATGTTTACATGTTTGAAATTTGCATCTCTTAGAAGCTTGTTAAAATGTTATAACTGACAAAACACTAGCAGGCTGTTGTACGTGTTACTTTTAGAGGCCTCTCTCAACATAGCTTAAGTGAGATAATAGATTTAACCTCTGCTCTTTGCCTTCCATCTTATTACTGCACATTCCTCCTTCCATTCTTGCAATTTCAATTTCTTCTTTCATTTTGCTCATAATTTCCCCTGGGCAAGAGTCACCATCTTTCTAGAAATGTGCTAACTCTGCACCCCATCTTCGCTTTCCCAAGCTTCCCCAACCATCAATCTGGTAATTCTGTGAATTCTATTTGGAGAGAAGGAAAGGACACTTTTGTCTGATGGCTTCCTAGAATTATAATCTACTTGTTGTATTAATACATTGTACCAAAATTTGTATTCTCAAGAGAATAAAAGAAAATATGAAAAGAAGCAATTATCATACAGTGCCAGAGAAACTCAAAAAACAAACAAACAATTGTTACAGTGAAAGTCCTAATTTGAATGATATATTGGTATTTCAAGTCTGGATACATCCATCTGTGAAAATCTATAACAAACAGTCCTTTTAAACCAAATAGTCATTTCATGTTATACCCAGATGTATACAATGGAGCTCTTGAAACCAGATTTCATTTATTTCATTCAATATTCTCTTAGAATAACTAAATCTGTCTTTAAAAGTAGCATTTACTCTGTTAGATTATTATTAGGTTTAAACATATTCTCACTAGGATAACACTTTAAATCTCATTAAATTTCAACGCAAAATTTATATTTTATTTCTCATATGATTATCATAATTAATGCCTGATTTTTATTACTTAATATACTATTCATATTTGCATAATTAAATTACAATTCAGAAATCAGTAAAACATTATTTAAAACTCATTCCTAATATATTACATACAATTCTTGAGGACAGAGAGAAATAATTCCAGTTAGGATAAATTCAATCCCAACAAATATTATCTTACGCATCTTCTACTCAGTGGAATCTTCTGCTTCTTATCCAGCAGTATTAATCAGAGTCTTCCTTACAAGTAATATATAATCAGTCCATGTGGATTAAACTAGGATGTAGTTTAGTCCCATTTTTAAAATTTTAAAATTAAAACAGTGATTAATATCTTGAGCTTTGCCAGTTTCACCTAGACAAATTGGTAAATGTTAGCACTGGCAAATAAAACCACTCATCTTGCTATTATATGAAGAAAATACTCAAATAAACTTCATATTTGTTTTTATTTCAGTGGACTTGAAAATATCCATGAGGACTTTTGTCTACAACTACAGGTAGTCCTCAACTTACAACACTTCATTTAATAACCATTCAAAGTTACATTGCACTGAAAAAAAATGCACTGACTTATAACCATTTTGCACAGTTATGACCTTTGCAACATTCCCATGGTCATGTAATCAAAATTCAGATGATTGGCAACTGACTGTTTATGATTGTTGCTGGTTTCCAGGGTCACGTGATCCCTTTTGTAACCTGATAAGCAAAGTCAATGGGGGAACAAGATTCACTCAACAACTGGGATACTAATTTATGAACTCCATTGATTCACTTAACAATGGTGGCAAGAAAGGTTTTAAAATAGGGCAAAATTCACTTAAAAATGTCTCTCACTTAACAGCAGAAAGTTGAGGACTATCTGTATAACCAAAGAATTATCAGCTACCATAATGTATAGAGAATCTATTCTCTGGAAAGTAAAATAATTTAACTGAACATAATTAAGAATTCCATAGAGTATTCCACAGAGAATTCTATAGACTATAGAAGTTGTTTTCAGGCATCATTCATGGAGGTAACTAAAAATAGCCATTAAAAAGTGGAAATGTAACAACAAAATACAGAAGATACAGTTAAATATGCACCCAATTTCCAAAATATAGGAATTCCCTTTCAAAAGGTGTCAGAGTTAAATAGCTCATGCTGAGGTAAGCTTAAATAAAGAGTGTATTTTTTGCTCTAAATGCCAGCTATAGTAGCTTAAAGATGAGGGTCGTGGACATTTTAGAGCTGAGACTATTACACTAAATAGATGCAAATCAGCTTCTGTATTCTATTTACCTACATGTCTATTTTAGTTCTGCAGGGAAATTGTGTCTAGGTTTTATTTACAAGTGATTTGACATATCAGTTAAGGCTAGGTCACACTGGCTGACGGATGCAAAACGTATGCAAAAAAGGACACCGCGGACAAGCAAATTTTCGGGGGTGGCTCCATCCGTTGTCATCCGCTCCAAAAAGTGCCAAAAATTTGCATAAACAGAACAGAAAAGAAAGGAAAAGAACGGACGAGGGTAGTATGTAGCAGGGATGTTAAAGGGATGTTCATAGGAAGCTTAGAGGATGTATATAGGATGCAAACCGTTCACTGCTCATCCTTTCTATTTCCGTGCTAATGCTGTGTAGATGTTCCGTGTACCTTTTGTTTCCTCCCTCTTTCCGTTTTCAGATGCAGCAGATGTGAGTTGCGAGGATGCCCAGAGGATGCAGAGAGGATACAGCAGACATTTAACGGATGATAAATGGACATAGAACATTCGTTCTACGGATGTACATTGTACACAGCAGAAAGTTCATCCACTCAAAAAGTTTTGTGCAGCTCAAAACTTCTTGAGCGGATGAAATCTCAGTGGACGGATGCTCAAAGGATAGAGCATATGAAACACGTATGCAGTGAGTACACAACGGATGCATAGCGTTTTCCAATGGATGGCAAGCTTTTTTTAACGTTTTACATTTTCTTTGCATCCATTGGTGCAGTGTGACATGGGCTTAAGGCAAGACTGCAAATAATAAGAGCAAGAGCTATAAATACCCCTTATTTTATCTTTGTAAGGACATTGTATAAGTGTAACTTACTGAAAAAAAATATTTTAATGCTATGCTTTATTCAAAATATTCATAAATCTTTGTCAAACCAGAATTTTGTAACTTGCACTTCCACTTGCAAAAAATTATAAAACTTACAGCAGCCACATTTCTAAAAAAGATCAATCTTCTCATTAATAAATAGAAAAAAGAGAAATGTTAATGCCTAACAAACTTTATAGAATGATGTGATCAAGGATATATGAATTTAAGAAGGATAATGCAAGAGGCCAAGACATACAATTTCCATCTCCCCCAACTCATCGGGGCATAATTTTTTAGCAAATAGGGCATTATGACATTTGCTCATCAAAGTCATTGTCCCCTTCTATTTTACATTGATTGGAATATTGCATTCAGTTTTGGGCATCACATTTTAGAAAAGACACTAACAGAGTGTTAGAGACTTTCCAGAGGATTGCAACCAAGCTGATAATAGGGATGAAAAAAAAGGAAAGAAAAAATTTATGAGGAACTTATAATGGAATTGTTAGCTATATTTATCCTGAAGAAAAAAACATATTGCAGACCCATGATAGCTATCTTCAAGGATCTGAAGGAATGTCATGCAAAAGATGGGCTGGAGTTTTTCATTAGTGGTTCTGGAAGTCAAACAAAAAATTGTGACTTAAATTATCAGGAAGCAGATTTCAGCCGAATATCATAAAAATATACATTAATAGGAATTTTCAGTGTCTTGGGAGATGTAGATTTTAAGCATTTAATCAGAAACTAGCTGACAACCTGTTTGAGAATATCACAGTAGCATATATCTGCACAGAATAAGGGACTGAACTCAAAGATTTCCTACATTTCCGACTACTTTTCAAATACTATGATTCTGTGAACTAAATACTTTAGTTCTTTTTAGTTTAGTTATCCTTTTGCCTAAACTTATATTTTTGTGGATGTTCTCTATCAAGTTAATCCCAGTATATTCTAATAGAAGGGTTTTAAGTAATAAACTTAATTGGCCAATAGTTTGTTAATAAAAGTTTTCCTGCCTCTTTAAAAATAATAAAATAACAACACATGATTGTTTTAAGGATATTACCTTGCATGACCTATATACCTAAAAAAGGTCACAGTGACGGGAACCCATCATACAATCCCTGTTTTTAGTTTTTGGTACTCTTTATGCTTTCAGTTGTGCTATAAATGAAGTTTGGTTACTAGCACGGTGAGATCAAAGTTCTACAATGAATTGGACAGCAGACAATGTACTGCTGCTTTCATTGCTTTATAAATGGATTTAAAATATGCCATGAATGCTAAGGTATTTTCTTTAAATAAATAAATAAACACTGGTTTGTTCATGCAGTTTTCATGCTGGGCTCATGATGAAAATAGCACTTCCTTCTCTTATTAGCTTGGGAGGGAGGGAGAGCTTCTAAGAAGTGTTTATGTGGCAGGAAATCTGAATCATAGTTCAGGAAAAGGAAAGGTTTAAAATTCTTTTTGACAACATTTTCTATGTTTTATAAAAGGACAAACATGATTTAGCATAATGTTTGGGTTGGGCCTTAGACATTTATGCTAAATCATATGAACATCATTATCAGATATAAGGATCCTAGTCTCTGTCCATTGCATTTTCTCTTTGAAATTGTACAGTATAATTTGCATTGTAAAAAACATTGTATTGGCCAAAGTTTTATTTTCTATATTTATAGTTCAGTATGTATCTTCAAAATAGGAAGGGGCAATTATAAGCAACTAGTTTTTCTCCTTTAATCCTCCTTAAATCTTCTGAGCATCATACAACCCCCCACCTCAGATAGAATAGCATGAAAATAGTTTGATTCTCTATACCTACATTATTAATTTTTAATTTGTTCTTTTCTCTTCTTTGTAGGTGTCCGGAGATGTGATAAAGGACAGCTCTACTCCGTCTGCGGGCTGAATCAAAATGTGATCCTGCTCTTCCTCTTCCTTTGAATTTTTCTGAAGAATACAGATGACACATTGTATTTGTTTAAATGCAGCCTCTGGAAAGTGAACTAATAGTCCAGAATTGCATACCCTGGTTGTTTCATATAGCTTTTCTTTCATTCCTTTTCTGCTTTTTTTCTTCTGCAAAATTAATCCCATCAGTCAGGGATATCTCTAAAAATTGATTGCTTTTGCTGCCACAACAAACTCTTTTCTGTTTTGGAAATTCTTGTTTTTTTCTAATTTTTGTATCTCTATATCTCTCTACCTTTACCTACCTCTACCTCTACTTCTCCTCTATCTCTGCCTACCTACTACCTACCTACCTACCTACCTATCTATCACTTATCTATCATCTATAAGTACTGTAAATGTTGGGACCATATAGAATTATTCTTGTTATTGAAAATGTGGAACATATAGAATCATTCAAGATATGAGGGAAGCATGTCATTTTTCCATAAATTGCATATTGCATGGATTTCCAAATCTTTTCATGGAAGAGAAAAATAATCTTTCAGATGGAGTGGGCACATTTACAATTTTGATAGCATGCACTCGAAGATCTGTAATCAACTGATTACTCTGCATGTAGAGGATCTTGATTATTCATGAAGAAGTCACTAAAAGTTGTATCACTTTCCACCACAGAATATAATTTTCCTTTTACAGAATTCTGTCTAATTGCAAATTGTCAATATGAACAAAAACTTTAGCGATAACACTTTAAGAAAATTCTTAGATACTCACCATTGTAAAACAAACATAGAAGTCTGAAAGGTTTTCCTTACGTCCCCATTATTGCATATCACATTAAATTTTCAAGCTTCCTTATCTTATGTGTACTTTTTCTCTTCCATTCAGTTCTCAAGGTAATACTCTCTATTTAATCATATCTGCCTTAGGGTTATTTATCATTATTCAACATTTTTCCATATAAATCATGGCCACTTGAAACATTCTTTTTTTCTCATTTGTGCATTGTCAAACTATTTCAACAGCAGTGGCAAGAGAATAATACCAAGGCTATTAGCTTGGTGCTAAAATGAACGAAGTAAGTATACCATGATATTGGAAACATAAATTAAGGATGTCCTTTAAAGATATAATCATTTTCCTACTTCCAAAGTGGTTTGCCATCAACAAAGTAACAAGGCTAGGGGGAGAAGGTTCAAAAGAATCAATATGGCAGCGATTAAAGCTGTGACATTTTTTAACCTTGGCTGGAGCTTCAATATTTCTCTTTGTCAATATCCCATTATATTATGGCATTAATTTCCATCATGGAATTAATACCATAGATCCCAGGAACTTAGACTAAATCTGAGTCCAGATTTGTGTCCAAATGCCTTTTAAGAATATAGGTTTGAATTTCAAACATGCATAAATCCATAGTTCATATTTCATAGTTTACATTTTGACAGTTTATATTATACATTATATTGATAGTTTATATTACAGATTGTCTAGGAACTCTTGTAACTTTTGTTATCTGTTTATATGTTTGTGATGGGTCACAATTAGAGGAGAATGCTGAGGACAGTTATATCAGAAAGTCCTTGCATAAAAAAGTTCTGCTTTTTCAATCGAGTCAATTCTATGTCTCTGCTCTTGCCACGTAAAAATTAGTCCTTCTGGTATCAGCCATCTGTAGTTCACTTCATTTTCCAGTAGCATTTTGGTCAAAAATCGATATTCTCTTCTCATCTCTCTCACTCTTCTAGGTATTTGTTTTAAAACTACAATCTCTTTGCTTTTATATTTCAATGCTTTTTCTCTTGCCACTTGTAATATTTGTGTTCTGATGGATTTTTTAGTAAATCTAATATGTACTTCCTTTGGTAGTTTATTTCTCATCGCATATCTTGTATAAACTCGGTATATCTCATCTACTCCGTCCATCATTTTTTCCTCAGTAATTTCCAGAATTGCCAATATTTCTATCATTATCACAGCCAAGTTTTCTCCTTTTTCCTCTTCTATATTTTGAAATCTAAGATAAAATTCTGATCTTTCCATCTCCCACCTCAACATCCCATTTTTTTCTTGTTCTATCACTGTTAATCTAGTGTCAATATTTCCAATCTTCTCCTCTCTTTGTTTTCCTTCTTCCTCAATTTTTTGGAATCTCTCCTCATATTTTCCCATCATTTGTTTAAAATTTTCATCAGATTTCTCTATTTTTTTGTCCATGGTATCTATTTTTATCTTAATATCTTGAATTCCTTGCATAATCATCTGTAAATTTACTTTTTCTTGTTCCTTATCTTGCTTCAACATTGTCTGAATTGAAAGTTGTCCTTCAAGTGGTGGGGAAGCAGAGGTAGAAGCAAAAACGCCAAATGGTTTTGGCTTCCTGCTCATTTTAATATTTCCAAGTCTTCAAGCTCTCTTTGACTTTAAATCCAGCTGGTATAGTAACCAAATATAGTCCAAAAAAATCAAAAAAAAAAATCCAATAGTAAAAAGCCCAAAACCAAAAAAGAAAAAAAGAAAAAGGAAAAAGAAAGGTCTTCAGGTTCTTCTAGACCCTAATCCAATTAAAATAAATGGAAGAAGCAAAGAAGCAAGAGAAAAAAAAAAAGAAAGAGAAGAAAAAAGAAAGAACTCTGAGGCTTTCCCTTTAAAATAAAAAGCAAGAATACTAGAGTTAAATTTAACCAAAAAGGCTGGCGAGTAGGAGTTTCAAAGGTATATATATATATATATATATATATATGCACTGTACACTGCACTTTATTTCTTTATCCAAGGCTCTTATTATGACTGTCTTCTCCAGCAGCTTCAAAGCCAAACCTCAAATGTTGAGATATATGGAAGAAAAAAAGAGGAGGCAGAGAAAGAGATCTCATTAATTGAGCTTCTGGAGGAACAACTGGAGATTGAAAAAGAGAAAGGAGTTGTAGGTGGACAGGTAGACAGTAAAGAACAACGTGAAGTGAGAGCTACGAGAGCTGTTAGACCTAAATATAAAGCATAATCATGGAAGAAAAAAAACTGATTACAATGAATATAAATGGACTTAACTCAGCTGTTAAAAGAAGGAAAACTTTTCACAAATTAGAGAAATTAAAATTTGATATAATTTGCTTACAAGAAGTTCATATTAAAAAGCAACATGAGCATTTGTTAGTACAGCCAAAATTAGGGAAAATATTTACTTCTTTGATTCAATGTAAGAAAAGAGGAGTGGTTCTCTACATTAAAGAAGATATTCTAGCAAAACTGATCTACACGGATGAAGATGGAAGAGTATTAATGGTGGAAATAATGGATAATAATAAAAAAATACTCTTGATTGCAATCTATGCTCCGAATGATAAACAAGAAGAGTTTTATAAAAAACTACATATGGAAATAATTAGACTGGACTATGTTAACATAATCATGATGGGAGACTTTAATGGAATTGTGGACAATAAATTGGACTATATAACAACAACAACAAAACAAAATAGAAAGATTCTCCCTAAATCTTTTTTTAAAATGACAGATGAATTAACCTTAAAAGATATTTGGAGAGAAAGAAATGTTAAAACTAAACAATATACTTTTTATTCTAATAGACATTTATCATGGTCCAGGTTAGATATGATTTGGATCTCAACAGAATTAATATCTACTATTCAAGAAACAAATATTGAAATAAGTAGTTGGGCAGATCATAGTCCAATGACAATTAAATGGAAGGGACAAAAAAAAAAGATCGAGATGGACATTAAACAATACCATTTTAAAAGAGAAAGATTTTATACAATGGATGGAGAAGGAATTGGTCTTTTTTTTTAAAGAAAATAAAAAAGAAGATACCTCAATACAGAATGTTTGGGATACAATGAAGGCATATGTAAGAGGTTTGATAATAGACTATACAAGAAAAAAGAATATTAGGAAAAGACAAACCTCTAAGGCCTTGGAAGATGAATATATAAGACTTGAAAAAGAATTACAGAAAATACCACAGAAAAAAGATATTAAATTGAAACTGGATGTAATTAAGCATAAAATGGAATTAATAAAGAAAGAAGAACTGGCACAGAAAATTAGAAATTCTAAACAGAATTATTTTGAAGATGCAAATAAACCAGGTAGATGGTTAGCATATAAACTGAGAAAGGAGAAGGAATCAAGAAAAATATTGAAACTAATAGATGATCAAGCTCAAGTTTGTTGTGGTAATAAGGAGAAAAAGGAAATTATTCGAGATTATTATGGACAACTATATAAACAAGAGAATATTGATGAGAAAAAAATTAAACAGTATTTACAGAATGTTAACTTACCGAAGATACCTAAAGAGACTGAAGAAATGTTAGAAAGCAATATAACAATGATGGAACTAAATGAAGCATTTAAAAGACAAAATAATGGGAAAGCACCAGGTCCAGATGGGCTTCCGGCAGAATTCTATAAAAAATTTCAAGAATCATTGAACACTCCATTGTTAGAAATTATGAATGAAGTTATGTTAAAAAAGATGACACCCAAAACATGGTCAGAGGCTTATATTACACTTATTTTAAAGGAAGAGGCTGACCCGTTGCAAATTAAGAACTATAGACCTATTTCCTTATTGAATGCAGATTATAAAATCTTTGCTTCAATCTTAGCAGAAAGACTGAAAAAATATTTAAATAATTTTATCCATCCAGATCAAAATGGATTTCTACCAAAGAGACAAATTAGAGACAACATGAGAGTAATTTTGGATACCTTGGAATATTATGAGGCTCATCCTGAAAAACAAATGGCTTTGATATTCCTAGATGCTCAAAAAGCATTTGACAACGTGAACTGGAGATTTATGTTATTATTATTGGAACAGATGGGCTTTGCCAGAAAATTTATTCAAGCAATAGAAGCCATATATAATAAACAGACAGCAAAGGTAATGATGGAGGGAGAATTTACAGATCTTATTAATATAAGAAGAGGTACAAGACAAGGATGTCCCCTATCTCCTTTGTTATTCGTATTAACTTTGGAAGTGTTGAATAGAAATATTAGAGATGACAAAAATATAAAAGGAATGAAAGTTAAAAAGGAAGAATTTAAACTACAAGCTTTTGCTGACGATTTAGCTTTTATTCTGGAAGACCTGTTAGAAACCGCTCCAAAGTTATTGGAAAAGGTAGAGACATATGGTGAGATGGCTGGCTTGAAAATAAATAAAGATAAAACAAAGATTTTGACAAAAAACATGTTATTGAGACAAAGAGAAGAACTGACAGATCTTTTGAAAATTCAAATTACAAACAAGGTTAAGTATCTGGGGATATATTTGACAGCAAGATGTAGCACATTAAAAGAGAATAATTATATTAAACTTAAACAACAGATAATTACAGATTTGAAGAAATGGGAAAATTTACAATTGTCATTAATAGGGAGAATTTCAACAATTAAGATGAATATTTTACCTAGAATTTTATTTCTCTTTCAAACAATACCAATTAGACTTGGAAAAGACTATTTTGAAGATTTAAATAAAACTATGTTGAAGTTTATATGGCAAGGTAAAAAAGCGAGAATAAAGTTAAAACTTTTGCAAGATGCTAGAAATAGAGGAGGTTTTGGGCTTCCTAATTGGGAATTGTATTATCAAGCTGCAAGTTTGATGTGGGTCAAAGAATGGATAACATTAAGAAAACATAGATTGTTGACATTAGAAGGACATGATTTACTGTTGGGCTGGCATGCTTTTTTATGGTACAAGGGAACTAAAACACAGGGGTATTTCAGAAGACATTATATACGGGAGTCTTTGTGGTTAAATTGGGAGAAGATAAAAAAACAATGTTATTTGAAAATTCCAGTTTGGTTATCGACTATTGAAGCATTTTCCTATCCTATGATCTATAAAAAGGAACAAACAGTTAGATATGGGGAACTGTTGGATGAAAAGGGTGGACTTAAAACGATCCAAAATTTAGAGGAACAAGGTATAAGGATGAATTGGTTTTCATATGCGCAAATACACTCAAGATATCTTGAAGATTTTAAAACGGAAGGATTCTATGATAAACAGACTGATTTAGATAAGATATTGATGGGTACTGATGAGAAAGTGATTAAAAAGTTATATGGTTATTTATTGGGAATTAAGCTAGAGGAAGAACAAGTTAAAGAAACTATGATTGCATGGGGGAAGAATTTTGGATATGGAATTGATTTAGAGCAATGGCAAAAATTGTGGTCTCAAAATTATAAAATGACAATGTCAATAGCATATAAAGAAAACTTGTATAAGATGTTTTACAGGTGGCACCTTCCCCCGACAAGAATAGCAAGAATGTTCAAGAATAAATCTGAAAAATGTTGGAAATGTCATCAGATACCTGGCTCATACTATCATATGTGGTGGACTTGTGAGAATGCTAGAAAATATTGGACTAAAATTCACATGTGGTTGGAAAAAATGACAAAGAAACACATAGACTTGAAACCAGAGATCTTTTTACTGGGAATTTTACCTGATATATATAATAAAGACTTGAAATATTTGATTGTAAATGTATTAACAGTGGCTAGGATTGTATTTGCTAAAAACTGGAAGAATGAGAAAATGCCATTGCAGGAAGAAATTATTGAGAAAATATTGGAATGTGCTGAGATGAGTAGATTGACATTTGAAATTAGAGAACAAGAAGATAAACAATTTTATGCAATTTGGAGTTTTTTTTATCAATGGTTAGATGATAAAATACAATAATAGAGCATTAATATTATATATATGAAGAGTTTTTAGGATTGATTTGTTATGATTATATGATAAATTATAGAATAAACTGTTTGAAGTATTGTTATCTCGCAAAGCATGAATGATTAAAGGTATAGTCAGAAAAAGATTTTTTTTATTTTTATTTTTTTTTAGTAATATTAGAATATGGATTGACAATATGAGTGGTTATGCAATATAATTGTAATTGACACTATAAAATGAATGCACAAAACTGATGAACCAACCGATACACCGGAAGTATATATGAGAGTAGATGTTTTTAATGTTTTGTATGTTTGTCTGTTTGTAGAAAATTAATAAAAACTTTAAAAAAAAAAAAAAAAGAAAGTCCTTGTACTGCTAAAAAATAGGCCAATACTGCTGTCTCATGGAGGGGGGAGGTTGAATAAGAAAGTAGGACTTGTATTTCTTCTAAAAACCAAGCAAGGAAAAGTATAAGCACATTTCTTTTGGGAAGCAATTCCAAGTCTTGTATAATACTCTACAATCTATGAATGGAAAAGTATAAGTCATACATAATTGTACTTTCATTTCCAATGTAGATTGGGAAATGTTCAGATTATGCAAATTTTAGACTTTGTTTTAAGTTCTGTTCCCTGGGTTCTCTCCTCGCATCCAAAATTATCTGGGATTTAATAATGACAATTCTGAAATGTCAGCCTTCAGCCTAAATATTAGATGTTCAAAACCTTTAAGAAATATAATCCCAGAGCTGATTAGGATATGAATTTTGGATTTAGTTCTATTTTCTGCATATAAGCTCCTTCATGATACCAGAAGACTTCTTTATAGATAGTTTACATTTAGCAACCACATTTGGGAGTACCAACTCAATTGCTGAGTAGAAAACACTTATGATTTGACTGCAGCTTTCTTTTTTCTCCACTTTCTCAAACTTTGAATTGCTTATCCCAGCACTGGATAATTAGTGAGAATGAAATTAATGATTATATTTACATTTACTGAAAAGATTAAGGATTAAAAGAGAATAAGAAAGCACATAAATGCAAATTTAAAGGAATGTGCAAATGCTTGTTTCCCAAGTATGCTCTCAACTTCCACCACCAAATGGCCTAGGCAAACAGCTAGTGCTAGCATATTCTTTTCTTTTTGTATTCTTTTCAGGATGTGTTTCCCATTGTGTGCATTCTTATTCGTGTATAATCTCATTGCCTCTTATCATTCAGCTCTTTGAGAGGGGAAAAAAAGAAAAAAAACAGGTTGGACACAGCGGAATGTGTACTAACCAACTATAATGGTGAACATGTGACAGAGAGACAATGTGAAATGCACAATTTGGTTTCATAGTTATTTTTCAGGACCATTGTAACTTTGAACAGTTGCTGCATAAGGCAGTCTGTTAGCAAGGTCTACCTCTATAATTAGGGAAACAGAGTGTGTGCTTCAGACAATTTTATAGTCTTTCACTGGAGTTGAGGGGAAGAGGCAGATTTATGCTGGCAGAAATTTACATGTTCTCTTCTTTCTGGAATTTAGGGAAAGTAGCATGATGAATTGCCTTCTATTCATCACCAGTACCTTCGATTCATCACTCTATTCATAGAGGCACCTTTGCCACTTTTTCCACATAGATATATTATTTTGGGGGGATGACTCGGCATGGAAAATCCAAAGGAAAGTTGACATTCTTTTTTGTCCTCCCACCTCATCCACTCAAGATCCAGAAAGCAACTGTAGAAACATACGTGTAACAACAAAAGGCAAAAGAACAGTTGGGTATGTGGTATGCAGTTGAATCCACCTCTTTTATCTCATTATCCCATATCATTCTCAGTCCCTATATTTATTATTTATTTTCTTTATCTTATATTTTTAACTTGCTTTAATTTTCTGTTAGCTCTCCAGATTCATATGTTTGAGATGGGCAGCCATATAAATTTAATCTGAAATTTTTTTTTCCTCAATGAGTTAAAATTTAAATTTTACTTATAAACTTCATACCAGTGATACTATGTGTGTGTGTATATATACAATTTTCTTAAGTTTTCATGGGTACTTACATGTATGGTATGCAACTTTGTTCAGGTATTTTCCTACGTCATCATAGTTGTGCTTTTAAAATTGTAGCAACATTTCAGCAGAATCTCATCTGCCATCATCAGGCTTCTGTATTGTATTCGTCTGTGAGTCAGAATCTTACAATTGTTTCAGTTTTAAATTTGGGGCTGGCCTATTGCTGTGCCAGAATGGTTTTTTCTTCAACCTGATTGGTTGGGAGTCTTGGTCTGTGTTTATTGGTCTTGGAGTTTGCTGTGTTCTGCTTGATTGGTGTTTCTAATATCTTCTATCTGTTTTGTGGCTTTTTTTGTGTCTTGATTGACTGGCAACATTGTGTTCCTGTATTGGCGGCTTTTAGTGCGGCTTGGCTCTGAGTAAATGGACAACTATCATTTGTTAGGAAGCTAGGTTTCATCTGGGTGCTTGGTTGGGGTGTGTGTGGAGGTATCAGGGGGAAGCTGTTTGTGCCCAGGTGTTTGCCTGGTTTGTGATGTGGAGATCTTTCTATTTGAGAGTGCAGGCTTCCAAATGATTGACATTCTGGTGGAATCTCTTCTATTCATGCTTTCAGGTCTTTTTTCAATCTCTATGGCTTCTCTGATAATTCTGTGGCTGGGGTTTTCTCTAGTGGCTAGGGTTTTGGTGCCATTAAAGTTGATGCTATGACCTGTGGCTTTCATGTGTTGGACTAGTGATGAAGTGTGTTCCAGCTTTTTTACTGAATTTTTCATCCGGGCGGGTACTTATTCTTCTATTGGTCTGTCCAATGTATGTGGCCAGGCATGAAGCACAGGGGACTTCTTATATGCCTTGGTTTACCAGGTCAATTTTATCTTTGGGGTTTCTAAGGATGGCTGCTATTTTTCTGTTTGTTTTGAAGGCAGTCTTGATGTGATGCCTGTGTAGTATCTTACTGATTTTGTCTGTAGGACCTCTTATGTAGGGCAGGACAGCTGTTCCATAGGTCTGTTCATCTTCTAGGTCTCTATTATGTTTTAGTGTGTTTTTGTTGATCAAGCTGGTGATTTTGCTTTTGTGGAAGCCGTTGGCTGTCAGTACTTTAGTTAGGGTGCATAGTTCAGTCTTTATGTGTGTCTTGTCTGCCAGGCGTTTGGTTCTGGCAATTAGCGTTTTGGCCACGGAATTTATCTGTGCTGGGTGGTGATGGCAATTGGGTGTTGAGGTAGCGGTTGGTGTGTGTTTTCTTCTAGTATATGGTGTGTCCTAGTTTGCCATCTGTTTTTTGTAGATTAGTACATCTAGGAATGGTAGTTGTTTGTTTGTTTCCATTGCTATAGTGAACTTGATTTTGGGGTGTGTGCTGTTTAGATGTGTTAGGAAATTGTTTAGGTTTTCTTTTCCATGAGGCCAAATCACAAATGTGTCATCTATGTATCTTAACCATAGTTTGAGTTTCTGGGTGGCATTAGCCAGGGCTCTGGATTCGAATTCTTCCATGAACAGGTTTGCAATGACGGGTGACAGTGGTGATCCCATAGGGGCTCCTTCAATTTGCTTGTATCTTTGTCCTTTGTATATGAAATATGTGTTGGTTAGGCAGTGTTCTGTTAGTTCCATGAGGTCTTTAGCTGGTTGGTATTTATTTTTGATGATTTCAAGAGTTTCTTTTATTGGGACTTGAGTGAATAGTGAAACCACGTCGAAACTTACAAGCAGATCTTCTTGTTC
>BLBF01000019.1:30643339-30669362 GCA_015471245.1 Laticauda colubrina
TAGATAGATATAGATATAGATATAGATATAGATATAGATATAGATATAGATATAGAGATAGAGATAGAGATAGAGATAGATAGATAGATAGATAGATAGATAGATAGATAGATAGACCAAAACACAAGTACAACAAAAGAACATGGGAAAATTAGTCATGAACAATTGGTCACCAAAACGTGATTAAGGGGAATTACAGCATTCTCCTCTGATGGTTACAGTTCTTAAAAAATTTTTGGAAACCTGAGAAGTGATGTATGAGGAGCCATCCCCTAGATAATGTAAGAACAAATTACTAACATTGGGTCTAGGAGGGTCTGTTTCAAGGAGAGACAGTAACTTAGATCTGCCTGCGTTATACATAGGGCAATATAAAAGGACATGCTCTACAGTGTCAACCTCAGCTCTGTCACGGGGCATAGCTGCTCATTAATTGGGAGCTTCTTAAATGGCTCATCTAGTAGTGCTGAGGGCAAGACATTAAAGTGAGTTAGGGAGAAAGCTCTTCTATACTTGGGAATGGCTAGTGTGTAAAAATAGGAAGCCATCCTCAGTCCGTAATTATTAAATTGGCTGAGATCAGAGGGGAGCAAGTTTTGTTAGCTCTGGTTCATAGATATTGCAAGTCAATGTCCACAAGTTGTTGGACTACCCTAAATTGGGTGTCCTTGAGGCCATAATCTCCCAGGGCATTCCCCATAAAACCTAGCAGGTGTAATTTCTTCATCAGCTCCCTCTTCCAATGAAAAACATGAGAGTTAGCAAATGCCAGGGAGAGGTAGCTACCAGGAACTGCCAGAAAGAGCACCTGAAACCACCATTTAAAGGTGTTAATCCACGCCATATATTTGACTGATCGAGTGCCCAGTTCCGGGTACATTGGAGCAAAACTAACACAAGGAGGAAGATCCAGAAGTTTTTAAAGAAAGATAGCCTGTGTTCTTTCAGTATAATCCTTGAAGCCCCATATCCATATGTAAATTCCATAAAGAGTTTGAGCCAAAGTTTTGGCTTTGTAAATACTCAGAGTAGAAGGAATAAACTGGCGTCCTTGGATATAAAAATATCTTTAAATCTGCTGGTGACTACAGGAGGCTAAAGTCAGGACCTGGGTTCGATGTCTAGTCCAAGCATCGGTGTTCTGAAATTGAATACCTAAATACTTAAAATGGAAAACCTGCTTAACAGCATTACCATTGATAGCCCAGTTATACAATTTCCAGGCTCTAGAGAACACCAATACTTTGGATTTGTCATAATTAATGGACAAGTGGTTCTCAGCACAGTAAGAGCCAAATGTAGAAAATAACCTTTTCAGACCTGGCCTTGACAATGAAAGAAGGGCTGCATCGTCAGCATAAAGGAGAAGCAGCATCTTTGCAGTTAACAGCTTTGGGATGTGGGGCTCAATATGTCCAATGTGAAAGGCCAAGTCAGCTAAGAATAAATTAAACAAAAGAGGAGCCAGAACACAGTCCTACCTTACTCCATTCTTAATCGGGATAGAATTTAAACGTTCTCCCTGCAAACCACACCTGACCTGACTAGAAGTCTGGTTCTACAAGGATCTAATTAGGAATGGAAGACATCTATTGATAAAACTTTTGAGCAGTTTTGACCACAACAGTCCCCTAGGGAATGAGTCAAACAATGACTTTAGATCAATAAAAGCAGTAAAAAGTTTGCCATCTGGTATGATAGTATATTTATCGATCAGGTGCGCTAAAGCCCATGTCACACTGAACCAACGGATGCAAAGAGGATGTAAAACGGACAAAAAACTTTGCCATCTGTTTGAAAATGCAATGTACTCACTACCTCCGTTTGGCTTCCTCTCTATCCGTTCAGCATCCGTTTATTGATGTTTCATCCGCTCCAAAAGTTTTGGGCTGCCAAAAACTTTTGCGCGGAAAATGTATCCAGTTCGTCCATTCTGTATCTGCTACGCATCTGCTACTCATCCGTTGTGCATCCATTACGCATCCGTTATATCCGCTAGGCATCCGCTGCGCATCTGCGCAACTCACATCCGCTTGGATGCAGAGAGGAAGCGGAACGGACGCAGAACGGATGCAGAATGGATGCCTAGCAGAAACAAAGCGTTTAAAGTGGAAAAAACGTTCGCAGAGGGGACCTATCTCAGATATTAAGGATGTCTAGAGGATGCCTAGAGGATGCCTAGAGGATGCAAAGAGACACCTATACTGCCCCTAAAAAGGGGGAGCAACTTGTCTGCATCTCACTTTCAGACCAGCAGCCTAGCTGTGCAGATCTCTGCAGCCTTCATCTGACTCTTCCTCTTCCACAGCATCCAGTCATGTCCACCGTGGATTGTGACAAAGTCCTTTCGGCAGCCACCATCCTTCTGCAACAGTGCGAAACCATCTACAGGCTCTGTGAACTCTACTACGGGAAGAAAAGGAGGCACCCAAAAAAAGTCTGGGTCCAAAGATGGTTCTCCAGAAGAGCAGAGGACGGACTGTACAACAAGCTGATGGTGGAGCTCAGGAGCGAAGACACTCGGGCGTTCCAGAACTTCATGAGGATGCCTCCAGCCATGTTTGACGAAGTTGTGCAGCAGCTGACACCCAGGTTGACCAAGACAAACACCAACTTCCTGACTAGCCTGGAACCTGGGCTCAAGGTGGCACACACTCTGCGCCACCTGGCCTCAGGGACCACCTACAGGAGCATGCAGTATGGCTGGAGGGTGCCACCCTGCATCATCAGCTTTGTTGTCAGAAAATACAAGGAGGAATACAAGGAATACAAGGAGGAGCTCCTCCAGTGCCCCTCCACTGAAGAAGGATGGAAGAAAGTTGCAGAGCAGTGGTATCAGAAGTGGAACTTCCCCCACACCGTTGGAGCCATAGATGGGAAGCACATGGCCTGCAAAGCTCCAGCCAAGTCGGGGTCCACTTATTTCAACTCCAAGGCCTTCTTCAGCATCATCCTCTTCACCATGGTCGATGCTGACTACAAGTTCATGTACATCGATGCTTCAGGCAACGGCTCATCTTCAGATGCCCAGGTATACAACGCCAGTCACCTCAAGGAGGGGCTGGAAAGCAACCTCATGGTGGGCTTCCCAGATCCAGACCCGCTGCCCAACGACACGCTGCCCAACAGCAAGATGTCCCTACTTCATCGTGGGGGATGATGCCTTCTTCCTCACAACCTACCTCATGAAGCCCTACACCTCCAAATACCTCACCCATGAAGAGAGGATCTTCAACTACAGGCTGTTCAGGGCAAGACGGGTGGTGGAGAACGCCTTTGGCATCCTGGCCAACAGGTTCCAGGTACTTCTCACCAACATGCAGCATAGCCCAGAGACCATGAGGAAGATCGTGGAAGCTTGCTGCATCCTGCACAATCTCATGCGCACCCGCTACCCAGTCTTGCAGAACAGGCTTGTGGACCGTCAACAAGGCAATGGGGACATGGAGCCTGGGGACTGGAGGCAAGGGCAAAACCTGATCGACACTGAGGATGTGCAAGGCCCCAACAGAGCCTCACGTGAGGCGAAGAAGCAGCGCAACCTCCTGAGACACTGGTGCAACTCCCCAGCTGGAGCAGTGGAGTGGCAAGACAGGATGATAGATGCTTAATGGATGCTTCCTTCAGCCTGTCTCATCACACGGATGACATTGGGCCATATATGTTTGGTTGGGTTACAATGAACAGGGCGTTTAATAAAGAGTTGAAATGTGTGGATCAATGATTACATTGTTATTGATAATAAAGGGCCATAGGTGTGGCACCTGGGAGGGTGGACCATACAGTCCCACTATGCTTGCACTGGAGGTTTATTTATCCCACAGCTATTACCCATTCCAAAGGTATCCCTGCCCATCCCACAGGTATCCCTGCCCATCCCACAGCTATCTTAACCCATCCCACAAGCAAGCAAAGGCTTAAACCATTTCTAAAAGTTTCCAGCAAGACTTTATTTAAAAAAAGAAATGAAGCAAGTGTGTGAATCAAAAATAGACTTTATTAACAACAAGCTATAAGACAAAAAAGAGTCTCTGGCACTCCTCTTCGTTGCTCAGTCTCAGGGGTGAAGGGTGCAGGTGCTGTGGAGGTGGCTGGTGCTGGAGTGCTTGTCATCAGCTCCTCCAAAAGCAGAAGCAGCAGAAGCCCCAGCCCCAGAAGAGTGAGCCCGTGCTGCAGAAGCTCCAGCAGAACCAGAGTGAGGGCCAGGGGGTGGGATGGTAGCCCTGTCCCTCTTGCAAGGGCTGGCAGCAGATGGCTGAGGCTTTCTGTGCTTCAGCATGGTTGTGGGGTTGCTGGCTGGCAGGGAGGCTGGCAGGGAGGCTGGCAGGGAGGGTGGCAGCAAGGCTTGCAGGCAGACATGCAGGCAGGGCAGGCAAGGGAGCCAATCCTTCTGGCAGCCAATCCTTCTGGCAGCCAATCCTTCCAGCAGCATCCTCTGAATGGTGACCTGCTTCCGAGCTGCTTCCGTTATATCCGCGGGGCTGATGCAATGCATCCTCCCCGCATGTGCAATTAACGCCAGGCATCCGCTAGGCTTCCGTTGTGCATCCGCTAGGCTTCCGCTGTGCATCCGCTTCATCCACTGTGCATCCTCTGTGCATCCGCTGTATCCGTTCCGCGTCCGCATTGCTGAGGCCCCCCAGAAGCCTAGCGGACGCGCCATCCACTCTCATCCGCTTCCATCCGCTGGGCTTCCATTCCGCATCTGCTTTGCATCTGCCCTGCGTCCTCCCCACGTCCGTGTTATCCACTCCAGTTATGCAAATTTTTTCCCCTTTTGAGAGCAGATAACAACGGATGGAACATTTTGCTCATCCGCTGTGTCCTTTTTGCATCCGTTGGCCAGTGTGACATGGGCTTAAGACAAAGCAGTGATTCAGTGTGGCACAGCCCACTTTAAACCCAATCTGTTCAGCAACAATAATATTGGACTCCTCAACCCAAGTGAGGAGTCTATGTTGGAGATATTTAGCATACAATTTTCCAATGATGGAGAGCAGGCTTATAGGTTGATAGTTAGCTGGGTTGTTCCTATTTCCTTGTTTAAGAACTGGAACAATAATTGCTAAGCTCCAGGAGGTAGGGATCCTGCCAGAGGTATTGATATGCATGAAGAGTCTTGTTAAGAGAGGAATCCACCACTTGGGATTTTAGCAAATCAGGGATATAGCATCAGGGCCAGGGGCTTTACCTGACTTGAGTTCAGAGATAAGCTTGGTAATCTCAGCATGAGTCACGGGTTGCCAGTCAGGAACTGCAGGAGTCAGCTGTGGCCCAAGCATGATCGAACTTGTTGACGCCTGGAAAATTGCCAAGAAATGGTTTTCCCAATCTCTGTTGGAAATACAGCAGAGAAAGAGTTCTTGATGACCCGGCAAGGAGCTGGCAACAATTTGCCAAAATAATCAAGTGTTCTTCTGCTGAATGGAGAGGAGAAGTAGATCCTACTTCTCTCTCTCTTTAGCTTTCTTTTTCTTAGCAATTAGTCATTTATACTCCCGCTTCAAGTGATAATAGTCCTCTGGTAGGCATTTATCCCCTCGATTACGATAGAGCAGGTAAACCTGATTAATCTGGTTCCTGAGCATCAGACACTCTTTGTCAAACTAGGAATTACTTCTTGAATGATATGGACCTCTCGGCCTATGGATGGCTCCTAGCTCCCTTTGAACACTATTAATTTGTGATTCAAAGGCCAAGATTGTCCCTGGGCCACTACTTGTTAGGGACTGATTATATAGGCTGAGATACTCCAGAGATGATAAAAAGGAGTGGAACTTTCTTTCAGTATTAGAAGACCATTTGATCCTCCTTTTATATGAAACCACATAGGGATCTAATATCTAGGGACCCCTAGGGAGATGTATATTTGAGGAAAGCCCAATGATTGTAACCAGGGGGTAGTGGTCACTCTCCGTAAGGCAATCCACATAGAAAGCACGGACTGCCTTTCTGAGAAGCTGGGATAGCGGCATAAAATCAATAACACCATTCCCACACGAGGAACTAAAAGTAAACTCACCAGCTAGATCACCTAGGATACTCCCATTAAGAATTATCTTATTGTGTTGGGCTGCTAAAAGGGCTAACTGAATGCCAGCAAAAAATTTTAATTCATCCTTAGAATGTCTGGCTGAAATCAGGTGTCCTATGGCCTGGAGGGTTTCTTGGGAGTAGAGTGCCTCAATCGATGGAAGAACTTGGACTCCCAATTGGGCATTAAAGTTGCCCCCTATGAGGATGTACATTGCTAGGAATTTAGTTTCCATACAAGTAATGTAATTCTTCAGCATGCCCCATTGAGCCTTAGTATCAGCTTGCCTCATCGTCGGGGGAAGATAAATGTTGAACGCTAACAGTTTGCTGCATCCTCTCTTAATTAGGAGCACCGTAGCTAAAGAGCCACGGGGGGGGGGGGTAGCTCCACTGTCTCCACTTTCAAGGAAGTAGAGACCAAGCAAGCTAGACCACCCTTAGGTCTTCCTGTTGTAGATTGTCTAGTGGTGGCCAAGGAAATGACTGTAAACCCTGTAAGGGATATCTTATCGCATGCTCAGGTCTCCTGAAGCAGGACCACGTCAAATGAGTGAATATAGTTGGCGAATTCTGTGGTACCAAACCTTCTCCCCCAGTCTGCTATGTTCCAGGAAAGGCACTTAAGTGTGCAGAGGTTTATTTTTTTTGCCAGATTTAATAGTCGTTCCGTGTAATTAATTTTTCCCAGAGTATCCTTCGGATCCGAAAAGATACACCCATTGTTAAGTGGCAGGGTCATCCTCTTTGGAGGCAAAGGCAGAGAAGGAGGGAGGGGAGGCGAGCCTTGTTCATGGGGCTGTAGGGCTCTAAGCGCACTCCAGTTTGCACTTGTGGCATTAATTGGTTGCTTAGTTGGCAAGTATTCAGCAGCATCAACATCAACATATGGAGTTTGAAGTAGCCCTGGATCTTCAAATTTATGAATTAGACATTCTGGAGAGAGTGCCAAGGGAACTTCCATTGGTAAATCAGTATAGATTCCCTGGAGTCCAAGGGAATCCTTATCAGGTAGTGAAAGACTCCAGAGTTTCGATTTGACTGCATCCAGATACTTTATGATTTGGGTCCTTTCTGATTGTGGAAGCGCACAAAAGGAGTCAAAGAGTTGTGTCTCCTCCTGGTTCCAGAAATTGTCTTGACCTAAGTCAGTCTCATAAATAGATAGAATCCCAGAGGCACTGACCTGGGGATTATTTACTAAGAAACCTTGGGTGCTCTGGGCTGGTGTCGCTTCCTTTGAGGCCATTTCTTCCCAGCTGATCAAATCAAGGAAAGCTTCCTGGTAAGATGCTACTCGCTGCAAGGGGTTAATTTGACTGGTTGTAGGAGGAACAGTCAGGCTACCATCTGAGAGGACGCCAACTGGAGGCTTTGCAGGAATAGGTATATAATTAGTACATGATGTAGTATCCGAGATGGCATTCAAGATTGGCACATTAATATGTGCTGCTGAGGATATTTGGGGGGCAATAAATCTCCTGCCACTCACAATTTGTCAATTACTCAAGAGTGGCTTAATCAACATATCTTTGAAGAGTCTTCTTGGCAAAATGCTGAAGGATCTTAAGCCCATGTCACACTGGCCAACGGATGGAAAAAGGACACAGCGGACGAGGAAAATGTTCCATCCGTTGTTATCCGCTCTCAAAAGGGGCTAAAATTTGCATAACCAGAGCAGATAACAGGGATGCGGGGAAGACGCAGGGCGGATGCAAAGCGGATGCGGAACGGAAGCCCAGCGGATGGAAGCGGATGGGAGTGGGTGGCACATCCGCAGGGCTTCTGGGGGGGCCTCAGCAAAGTGGACGCAGAACGGAAAGAGCGGATGCAGAGCGGATGCCGAACGGATGAAGCGGATGCAGAGTGGAAGCCTAGCGGATGCACAGCGGAAGCCTAATGGATGCCTGGCGTTCACGATGCATGCGGGGAGGATGCATTGCGTCAGCCCTGCGGATATAATGGAAGCAGGTCGGAAGCAGGTCACCATTCAGAGGAAAGACCTGCTGCTGGACACATCGACTGCCTTGCCTGCCCTGCCTGCATGTCTGCCTGCATGTCTGCCTGCCAGCCTTGCTGCCAGCCTTGCTACCAGCCTTGCTGCCAGCCTCCCTGCCAGCCTTGCTGCCAGGCTCCCAGGCTGCCTGCAAGCCTTGCTGCCAGCCGGTCTGCCTGCCAGCCTTGCTGCCTGCCTTCCTGCCAGCCTTGGTTCATGTCTGCCTGCCAGCCTTCCTGCCAGCCTTGGTGCCTGCCTCCCTGCCAGCCTTCCTGCCAGCTTTGGTGCCAGCATCCCTGCCAGCCTTCCTGCCTGCCTTGGTGCCAGCCTCCCTGCCAGCCTTTCTGCCAGACTTGGTTCCTGCCAGGCTCCCTGCCAGCCAGCAACCCCACAACCATGCGGAAGCACAGCAAGCCTCAGCCATCTGCTGCCAGCCCTTGCAAGAGGGACAGGGCTACCATCCTGCCCCCTGGCCCTTACTCTGGTTCTGCTGGGGCTTCTGCAGCACAGGCTCGCTCTTCTGGGGCTGGCGCTTCTGCTGCTTCTACTTCTGGAGGAGCTGATGACAAGCACTCGAGCACCAGCCACCTCCACAGCACCTGCACCCTTCACCCCTGAGACTGAGCGAACAAGAGGAGTGCCAGAGACTTATTTTTGTCTTATAGCTTGTTGTTAATAAAGTCTATTTTTGATTCATACACTTGCTTCATTTTTTTTTTCATAAAGTCTTGCTGGAAACTTTTAGAAATGGTTTAAGCCTTTGCATGCTTGTGGGATGGGTAAGGATAGCTTTGGGATGGGTTAGGATACCTGTGGTATGGGTAATAGCTATGGGATGGGTTAGGGTAGCAGTGGGATAAATAAACCTCCAGTGCAAGCATAGTGGGACTGTATGGTCCACCCTCCCAGGTGCCACACCTATGGCCCTTTCTTATCAATAATAATGTAATAATTATCCACACATGTCAACATAAACACAACTCTTTATTAAACGCCCTGTTCATTGTGGGCCAACCAAACATACATGGCACAATCTCATCCATGTGATGAGACAGGCTGAAGGAAGCATCCATTAAGCATCTATCATCCTGTCTTGCCACTCCACTGCTCCATCTGGGGAGTTGCACAAGTGTCTCAGGAGGCTGAAGGAAGCATCCATTAAGGATCTATCATCCTGTCTTGCCACTCCACTGCTCCATCTGGGGAGTTGCACCAGTGTCTCAGGAGGTTGCACTGCTTCTTCGCTTCATGTGAGGCTCTGTTGGGGCCTTGCACATCCTCAGTGTCAATCAGGTTTCACCCTTGCCTCCATTCCCCAGGCTCCATGTCCCCATTGGCTTGTTGGAGGTCCACGAGCCTGTTCTGCAAGACTGGGTAGCGGGTGCGCATGAGATTGTGCAGGATGCAGCAAGCTTCCATGATCCTCCTCACGGTCTCTGGGCAATGCTGCATGGTGATGAGAAGTACCTGGAACCTGTTGGCCAAGATGCCAAAGGCATTCTCTACCACCCACCTTGCCCTGGACAGCCTGTAGTTGAAGATCCTCTCTTCACGGGCGAGGAGTCTGGAGGTGTAGGGCTTCATGAGGTAGGTTGTGAGGGAGAAGTCGTCATCCCCCATGATGAAGTAGGGCACATCTTGTGTGTCGTTGGGCAGAGGGTCTGGATCTGGGAAGCCCACGATGAGGTTGCGTTCCAGCCCCTCCTTGAGGTGACTGGCATTGTATACCTGGGAATCTGAAGAGGAGCCGTTGCCTGAAGCATCAATGTATATGAACTTGTAGTCAGCATCAACCACGGTGAAGAGGATGATGCTGAAGAAGCCCTTGGAGTTGAAATAAGTGGACTCTGACTTGGCTGGAGATTTGCAGGCCATGTGCTTGCCATCTATGGTTCCAACGGTGTGTGGTAAGTTCCACTTCTGATACCACTGCTCTGCAACTTTCTTCCATCCTTCTTCAGTGGAGGGGTACTGGAGGAGCTCCTCCTTGCATTCTTCAATGATGGCCTGCACCACTTCTCTGACCACAGTGCTGATGGTGTTGGATGGCACCCTCCAGCCGTACTGCATGCTCCTGTAGGAGGTCCCTGAGGCCAGGTGGCGCAGAGTGAGTGCCACCTTGAGCCCAGGTTCCAGTCTGGGCTGGAAGCTGGTGTTTGCCTTGGTCAACCTGGGTGTCAGGCGCTGCACAACTTCGTCAAATATGGCTGGAGGCATCCTCATGAAGTTCTGGAACGGCCGAGGGTCTTCGCTCCTGAGCTCCACCATCAGCTTGTTGTACAGTTCGTCCTCTGCTCTTCTGGTGAACCATCTTCGGACCCAGACTCTTTTGGGTGGCTCCTTTTCTTCTCGCAGTATGTTCACAGAGTCTGCAGATGGCTTCGCACTGTTGCAGAAGGATGGTGGCTGCCGAAAGGACTTTGTTACAATCCACGGTGGACATGACTGGATGCTGTTGAAGAGGAAGAGGCAGATGAAGGCTGCAGAGGTCTGCACCGCTGGGCTGCTGTTCTGAAAGTGAGATGCAGGCTAGTTGCTCCCCCTTTTTATAGGCAGTATAGGTTTTCCGCTAGTCATCCTGTAGGCATCCTGTAGGCATCCTCTAGACATCCTTAATATCCGAGATAGGTCCCCTCTGTGAACGTTTTTTCCGTTTTAAACGCTTTGTTTCCATTCTGCATCCGTTCTGCATCTGTTCTACATCCGTTCTGCGTCCGTTCCCCTTCCTCCCCACGTCCGGGCAGATGGAGTTGCGCATATGTGTAGCGGATGCCTATCGGATATAGCGGATGCATAATGGATGTGTAACGGATGTGTAATGGATGCGTAGCGGATGCAGAATGGACGAACTGGATACATTTACTGCACAAAAGTTTTAGGCAGCCCAAAACTTGTGGAGTGGATGAAACGTCCATAAACGGATGCTGGACGGATCGAGAGGAAGCCAAACGGAGGCAGTGAGTACATCGTGTTTTCGAATGGATGGCAAGGTTTTTTGTCTGTTTTACATCCTCTTTGCATCCGTTGGTTCAGTGTGACATGGGCTTTAACAGGGATTCTCTTCTGAAAAATAGTTTGGGGTGTTGGAGGTGTCAAAACCGAGTAGCACACTCGTGCAATATTCAGGAGAGGGTAAAAGTTCAACCTTCTTCAAATCATCAGCTTTTAGCCCCAATAACTGTTATATATGGCCCCTCACTAGCTGTGTTGAACCCCAGTGAGGTAAGTTGCCATTAATGCGATTAATGATGAGGGCCACCTGTTTTGACAATAAGACCAGGCGACTGTTTGCATCAAAAGATGTAAAGTTCAAACTATTGGTAGGATTACATTGGCCAGTGCTTTTGCTGAGGCTTAGCAGGGAGAACCCTGCCACCACATCAGGCTGCCGAGCGGTCAACCAGGGCTCCCACTGGTAGTCCAGGAAACTAAGTAGTTTAAAGTACTTATTATTTTATCAAGCTGGAGCTGAATGCTCAGTGTAGTTTATGCAACCAAGAAACATTGCTGAGCCAAAAATTCTGTAAGGGTGGGCTCATTTAAGGATTGGTTGGGGGCCATAGTTTTACATAAGCCTTTGCTCTCAACTTGGGGGGCGATGCCCTCAACCATCAGAAGAAAGCGGCAGCAGCTAGATAAAAGGGAGCAGGAGCTTTCAAACCGAGAGGCCCAGCTAAAACAAAGTCCTCAATCTTGGATTGCTTCAGAGAAGGTTGAGGAACAGGTCAGTGAGAGATCTGCTCCTTTTCCTTGTCTTCATTATATTAAGTAGCACCATAGAGGGGGAGCTGTTTAATATAGCATAGAGTCTAGTCACTGAAACAAGTCCTAAATCCAGAGGAAAAGGAATTGGGAGTCGAAAAGAAACAAGTCCTAATGCAAACAATGGCAGAGCTCCTCACAAGTATACCAAGGATCCTGCCCTCCTGACAGAGCAGGAAACATGAGTAAATAAAAATGGTAAAATAATAAAAATCACATCAAAGCTAGGCATTGCTAGACTTCCAGCTAAAGGAGTAAGATCTTTAGAACAACCACATCAAAGAAGCAGCAGCAAGACCCTCCTATATCTGAGGCCCAGCTCGGGCTTTTTTAAAAAAATACAGCTAAACCATAGCTGAAATATAACCAAAAGTGGATTCATGATCACACTGCAAAAATTTCAAAAATATAAAAGGTTCAAAAATAAAAATGAAAATTTGAAGACTAAGATATGATAGAAAAATAGTCTTAAAAGCAGGTAATAATTAGAATAGGTTAATTTAATCTTAGTTAAAGATTATGTCACACTGCACCAATGGATGGAAAGAGGATGTAAAATGGAGAAAAATGCTTGCCATCCGTTGGTTAATGCGATGCATCCGTTCTGTGCTCACTGCATGCATTATTCATACGTTCTATCCATCCAGCATCCGTCTAATGAGATTTCATCCACTCAAAAAGTTTTGAGCTGCACAAAACTTTTTGAGCAGATGAACTCTCCGCCACGTCCGTTCTACAGCCACTACACATACGGGGAACAAACGTTCTACATCCATTACACGTCCGCTGTATCCGCTGCGCATCCGCGAAACTTGCATCCACTCCGGCGGAAAACAGAAAGAGGGAGGAAGTGAAACGGATTCGGAACATCCGCGCAGTGTTAGTAGCATGGACATAGAAAGGAGGAAAGCGGATGCAGCTCGCATATAAAGCATTAAAACGGAAAAAACGTTTGTATAGGGGACGTATCTCGGATATTTAAGATGTCTGGAGGATATCTAGAGGATGCAGAATGACACCTAGTGGAAAAACGATATTTCCTATAAAAAGGGGGAGGAAATCACCTGGATCTCACTTTCAGTCCAGCAGCCCTGGTGTACAGACCTCTTCAGCCTTGCTCTTGCTCTTGCTCTTCCACATCATCCAGTCATCTCCACCACGGATCATCGCACACTCCTTTTGGTAGCCGCCATCATTCTACAGCAGTGCCAAGCCCTCTTCAGGCTCTTTCACCTCTTCTACGCAAGGAAAAGGAGGAGTCCAAGAAGTGTGTGGGTCCGAAGATGGATTGCGAGAAGAGCGGAGTACGGACTGTATGACAAGCTGATGGTGGATCTGAGGAACGAAGACTCTCGTGCATTGCAGCACTTCATGAGGATGCCACCAGCCATGTTTGACGAAGTTGTGGAGCAGCTGAGACCCAGGTTGACCAAGGCAAACACCAACTTCCAGCCCAGCCTGGACCCTGGGCCCAAGGTGGCACTGACTCTGCGCCACCTGGCCTCCGGGACCACGTACAGGAACATGCAGTACACCTGGAGGATGCCGGACAACACCATCAGCATTTTGGTCTGAGAAGTGGTGCAGGCCATCATTCAAGAATACAAGGAGGAGCTCCTCCAGTGCCCCTCCACTGAAAAAGGCTGGAAGAAAGATACAGAACAATGGTATCAGAAGTGGAACTTCCCCCACACTGTTGGAGCCATAGATGGGAAACACGTGGCCTGCAAAGCTCCAGCCAACTCAGGGTCCACTTATCACAACTACAAGGGCTTCTTCAGCATCATCCTCTTCGCCATGGTCGATGCTGACTACAAGTTCATGTACATCGATGTTTCAGGCAACGGGTCAGCTTCAGTTGCCCAGGTATACAACTCCAGTGACCTCAAGGAGGGGCTGGAATGCAACCTCTTCTGGGCTTCCCAGATCCAGACCCCCTGCCCAACGACACACAAGATGTGCCCTACTTCATCGTGGGTGATGATGCCTTCTCCCTCAGAACCAACCTCATGAAGCCCTACACTTCCAGATACCTCACCCGTGAAGAGAGGATCTTCAACTACAGGCTGTCCAGGGAAAGATGGGTGATGGAGAACGCCTTTGGCATCCTGGCCAAAAAGTTCCAGGTACTTCTCACCACCATGCAGCATCACCCAGAGACCATGAGGAACATCATGGAAGCTTGCTGCATCCTGCACAATCTCATACGCACCTGCTACCCAGTCTTGCAGACCAGGCTCGTGGACTGCCAACAAGGCAATGGGGACATGGAGCCTGGTGAATGGAGGCAAGGACTAAACGTGATAGACACAGTGGATGTGCCAGGCCCCAACAGAGCTTCACATGAAGGGAAGAAGCAGCGCAACCTCCTGAGACACTGGTGCAACTTCCCAGCTGGAGTGGTGGAGTGGCAAGACAGGATGGTAGATGCTTAATCGATGCTTCCTGGAGCCTGTCTCATCATACTGATAAGATTGTGCCATGTATGTTGAGTGGTCCTACAATGAACAGGGCATTTAATAAAGAGTTGTGTTTATGCTGAAATGTGTTGATGAATGATTATATTGTTATTGATAATAAAGGGCCATAGGTCTGGCAGCTGGGAGGGTGGACCATACAGTCCCACGGTGCTTGCACTGGAGGCTTATCAATCCCACAGCTATTACCCATCCCACAGCTATTACCCATCCCACAGCTATTACCCATCTCACAGCTATTACCCATCCCACAGCTATTATCCATCCCACAGCTATTACCCATCCCACAGGTACCCCTGCCCATCCCACTGCTATCCTTACCCACCCCACAGCTATCCTTATCCATCCCACAGCTATCCATACCCATCCCACAGCTCTCCATCCCACAGCTATCCTTACCCATCCCACAAGCATGCAAAGGCTTAAACCATTTCTAAAAGTTTCCACCAAGACTTTATTTTGTAAAAGAACTGAACCAAGTGTGTGAAGCAAAGATAACCTTTATTAATAACAAACTGTAGGACTTTATTAAAAAAGCAAAATGAACCAAGAAAAGTGTCCCAAGCAAAGATAAAGTCAACAGGTAACAACCCAGTCTCTGGCACTCTTCTCAGTCACTCTGAGGGGTGCCCAAGGTCTCAGGGGTGAAGGGTCCAAGGGCTGTGGAGGTGGCAGTAGCTGGAGTGCTGGTCTGAGGTGCCATTGGGGTGCCTGGCCCTGAGATGACAACAGGGGATGGTGTGTGCAGGAAGCTCTCAGAGAGCTGGCTCAGTCCTGTGATGTTGAAAAGCCCTTCCTCCAGGACATGGGATGTCAGTCCCAAGACCGATGACAGATGTTCTGAGGCTGGGCTTGACTGTGAGGTGGAGGAAGGAGGACTGTAGTGGGGCTGTCTGGCCTGCAGCTGAGTGAGGTGAGGCATCGGTGGCATCTGTGGTGTCGGTGGCATCTGTGGCGTCAGTGGCATCTTTGGCGTCTGTGGCATCTGTGGCATCTGTGGTATCGGTGGCATCGGTGGCATCGGTGGCATCAGTGGCACCTGTGGTGTGTGATGTATCTGTGCCTGGACTGGGAAGGGCTGCCTGTGCTGCTGGAACTCCTGGTAGCCATAGCCTTGGTAGGTGAGGGGCTATTGAAAGCCTTGGAAGGGCTGTGACATCGCCTGGGGTGGAGGAGCAGACATGGAATGGGTCAGAGCAGGTTTAGCTAGGCCTGGAGGGTGGTGCAGAAGACCTGTGATCCTCTCCTTGATCACCTGGTACTGGGCTTCGGGCATTTCCATGAGGGTATGGTTCAGGTAGGTGAGGAAGGGCTTTCTGTTTGAGGATGGAATCTTGAAGTGTACCAGCTGAGAGAGGAGATCTACGCTGCTCTTGATGGTGTCCCTGATCTCCAAGAGGACAGTGTGGCTCTGTCCCTCCAGTCTGCCTCTCTGCCTGCTTTCTGTGGAGGTGGAGCTGGAGCTGGGGGTGGGTGTAGGTTGGTCTCTGGTGGCAGCAGCCTCTTCTTGCTCCATCTGCATCAGGGGATCCTCCATGTGCTCTGGCATGGGGTGTGCAGCTGTCGGGGGGGGGGTCTCTGTCGTGGGGTGCTCCAAAGATACCTGCCTGGACACAGGAGCTGACTCTTGGCCAGAAGAGGGTTGCCTGAGAGAGAGGGTTGACAGAGGGGCTGCTCCTCTGTGGCGGACCTCACCCTCCAGGAAGCTGCACTTTGCCATGACATAGGTCTCCCGGTCGGTGAGCTTGACCACAGCCTGGCCAGACTTCTTGAGGAGCAGCTTCCCGTACCAGGTGTGCATGTGCTTCCACCACCCCAGGAGGACATCCGAAGTGTAGCCCAGGCTCTCCGCCTTCTCTCTCCAAGCCGCTTGCTTCCGCTTGGTGTCTCAATAGAGCCTGTGTCCCTTCCTCCAGAGGTACTTGTTCTCCCTCAGCCATTCAAGCACCTCCTCCTCATGTTCCTCTACAATGGAGTACTCCTCTCCCCCTTTTCATGAGATTGCCTCTTCCTCCCTCTGGCAGAGCCTTCTGGGCCCTCATCAGCAGGGCTTTGAGGTTCTAGGGGCTGGTCCACCACACCACCAGCAGCAGCAGCAGCAGTAGCAGCAGCAGTAGCAGCAGCAGCAGAGTTAGCACCAGCAGAAGCACCAGTACCAGCAGCACCAGCAGGACCAGGAGCAGCAGCAGCACCAGCAGGACCAGGAGCAGCAGCAGCACCAGCAGGACCAGGAGCAGCACCAGCAGAGTCAGCACCAGCACAAGCACCAGCACCAGCACCAGGAGCAGTGCCAGCAGAAGCACCAGCATCAGCAGAGTCAGCACCAGCAGCAGAGTCAGCACCAGCAGCAGAGTCAGCACCAGCAGCAGCACCAGCAGCAGAAGCCCCAGCAGAAGCAGAGTCAGTGCCAGGGGGTGGGATGGTGGTCCTGTCCTTTTTGCCAGGGCTGGCAGGAGTAGCCACAGGCTTCATCTTCTTCCCCATGATTTTTGTCTGAAGATGTGTCTGGCAGCAGGTCTTTCCTCTGAATGGTGACCTGCTTGTGAGCTGCTTCCCTTTATATCCGCGGGGCTGATGCAATGCATTCTTTCCGCATGTGGAGTGAATTCTTTGCATCCGCTAGGCATCCGCTACACATCTGCTAGGCGTCCGTGATGCATCCGCATCATCTGCTCGGCATCCGCTCGGCATCTGCTCCTTCCGCTGCATGTCCACTTCACTGTTCTCCCACGGAAGCCCTGCGGATGTGTCATCTGCTTCCATCCGCTTTCATCCGGTAGACTTCCTTCAAACGTCTGCTTTACATCCCCGCTACATCCTCCCCACGTCCATTCCTTTCCATTGTTGTCCGTTCTCTTTATGCAAATTTGGGGCACTTTTGAGAGCAGAAAACAACGGATGGATAATCTGCTCATCCGCTGAGTCCTTTTTACATACGTTTTGCATCCATTGGCCAGTGTGACCTAGCCTTAAGAAGAGAGCCAACTTGCCTGCTGCTCTGTGATAATATTATCTGCCATCTCTGATAATAACTACAGTTATCTTTCAAGAATTGTTTGGCCCTTAGCCATTTTGAGATGAAATGAAAATATAAATTGTAATTCGAGAATTAAGTTGTAAGCCCTTGATTCTTCAAAAAGTGCTGTTTCTCTTGTTAAGCTTGTAATGCCATATATATATTTATATAAACGTGCTGTTTAAGGCTGTGTCACACTGCCCAATGGATGCAAAAAGGACACAACGGAAGAGAAAAATCTTACACCCATTGTATCCGCGCTCAAAAGGGGTGAAAATTTGCATAATTGGAGCGGACAACATGGAAGTGGGGAGGACGCAGGGTGGATGCAAAGCGGATGTGGAACGGAAGCACAGTGGATGGAAGCGGATGGCGCATCCACTAGGCTTCCGGGGGGCCTCAGCGAAGCGGACACGGAACGGAAAAAGCGTATGCAGAACGGATGCACAGCGGATGAAGCGGATGCAGAGCGGAAGCCTGGCGGATGCACAACGGAAGGCTAACAGACGCCTGGCGTTAATTGCGCATGCGGGGGGGATGCATTGCGTAAGCCCCCCGGATATAAAGGGAAGCAGCTCGCAGGTCTAGCATTCCGAGGAAAGACCTGCTGCTGGATACCTCAGAGTTCTTGCCTGCATGTCTGCCTGCAAGCCTTGCTGCCAGCCTGCCTCCAAGAGTGCCTCCCAGCCTGTCTCCCAGCCTCCTGGGCAGCCTCCCTGCCAGCCTTGCTGCCAGCCTGCCTTCCAGCCTCCCTTCCAGCCTTGCTGTCAGCCTGCCTTCCAGCCTCCCTGCCAGCCTTGCTGCCAGCCTGCCTTCCAGCCTCCCTGACAGCCTTGCTGTCAGCCTGCCTTCCAGCCTTCCTGCCAGCCAGTCTGCCTGCCAGCCTTCCTGCCAGGCTTCCTAACAGGCTTCCTGCCAGCCTTGGTGCCAGCCTTCCTGCCAGCCTTGGTGCCTGCAAGCCTTCCTGCCAGCCTCCCTGCCAGCCAGCAACCCCACAACCATGGGGAAGAAGCGAAAGTCTCAGCAACCTGCCGCCATCCCTGGCAAGAGGGACAGGGCCACCTCCCGCCCCATGTCCCTGACTCTGCTTCTGATGGGGCTTCTGCTGCTTGGGCTCGCTCTTCTGTTGCTGGAGCTTCTGCTGTAGCTGTTCCTGGCAGTGGTGTTTCTGTTGCGTACTCTGCTGAAGCTGCTCCTGGCCCTGCTGGTCCTGCTCATTCTGCTCGTGCTCCTGGTCTTGCTGACCCTGCTGCTGGTGCTTACTCTGCTGCTGCTCATCCTGGTCTTGTTGCTGCTGCTGCTGCTGCTGCTGCTGCTGCTGCTGCTGCTGATCCTGCTGCTGCTGCTTATGATCCTGCTGGTGATGCTGCTGCTGCTGCTGCTGCTGTTGGTGTGGAGGAGCAGCCCCTACAACCTGGAAGCCCCTCTGATGAGGGCCCATCTGGTCCTGCCGAAGGGAGGAAGAGGCGTATGCAACAATGGGAGAGGAGGCAGAATTACATCGAGGAAGCGCATGAGGATGAGGTGCTGGAGTGGCTGAGAGAGAATGACTATCTGTGGTGGAAGGGACACCGGCTGAAGCAGGCTGCTTGGAGAGAGAGGGCAGAGAGTCTGGGGTGCACTTCGGAGGTGCTCCTCGGCTGGTGGAAGCACATGAACACCTGGTATGGGAAGCTGCACCTCAAAAAATCTGGCCAGGCCAGGGTTAAGCTGACGGACAGAGAGACCTACGTCTTGGCCAGGTGCAGCTTCCTGGAGGGTGAGGTCCGCCACCGAGGAGCACCAGGAGCCCAAATCTCTACCCTCTCTCTCCGGCAGCCTGCTGGGAGCCAGTCCTCTGGAGGCTGAGAGTCAGTCCCTGTCTCCATGCAGGTATCTGTGGAGCGTGCCATGGCGGAGAACCCCCGGGCAGGTGTTGAAAGCATGGTGGAGAGCGATGAGGACTCCCTGGTGCAGTGGGAGAAAGGAGACATCGAGTCCACCGCTGCCGAAGCCACATCCACCCACACCTCCAACACCACAGTAAGGCAGAGAGCCGGAGCGCAGGTGGGGCAGAGCCACAAGGTCCTGGTGGAGATCAGGGACACCATCTGAACCAGCATAGGTCTCCTCTCTCAGCTGGTCCCCATCAAATCCTCCTCCTCCAACTGCAAGGCCTTCCTCAATTATGTGAACCAGACCCTCAAGGAGATGGCGGATCCCCAGTACCAAGTGGTGAAGGAGAGAATCACCACGCTGCTTAACAACCCTCCAGACCCAGAGGCACCTGCTCCCACCCAGTCCAGGTCTGCTCCTCACCCCAGGTGATGTCCCTCCCATACCAAGGCTTCACACACCCCCTCACCTACCAGGGCTACAGCTACCCCGAGGTCCAGCAGCACAGACAGCAGCCCTTACAGATGCAGGCACAGAGTCATCAGGCGACACCGTTGCCACCGGTTCCAATGATGCCACTGATGCCAACCATGACAATAATGCCACCCACGACAGCGATGCCAGCCACACCAATGATGCCACCCACGCCAGTCCTCACCCCGCTGCAGACCAGGCAGCCCCACTACACTGCTCCTTCCTCCCTCCCACAGCCAAGCCCGGCCTCAGTACATCTGTCCTCAGTACTGGGGCTGACACCCCATGGCATGGAGGAAGGACCTCTCAGCATCGCGGGGCTGAGCCAGCTGTCCGACACCTTCCTCAACACACCGTACCCTGTTTTCCTCTCGGGGCCAGGCACTCCAACAACACCTCAGACCAGCACTCCAGCAGCACCCACCTCCACAGCACCTGCTCCCTAAAATCTTAGCCTGGGCTCACACCTCCGAGTGACCCAGAGGAGTGCCAGAGACTGGCTGCCTGGATATTTGTGGACTTTATTTGGACACTTGACTTGGGTCATGTTTATTTTACAGCTTGTTGTTCAATAAAATTTATCTTTGTTTCACACACTTGCTTCATTATTTTTTTTCCATAAAGTCTGGGTGGAAACTTTTAGAAATGGTTTAGCCTTTGCATGCTTTTGGGATGGGTTAGGATAGCTGTGGGATGGGAAGGGATACCTGTGGGATGGGTTAAGATAGCTGTGGGATGGGAAGGGATACCTATGGGAAGGGATACCTGTGGGATGGGTTAAGATAGCTGTGGGATGGGAAGAGATACCTGTGTGATGTGCAGGGATACCTATGGGATGGGTAATAGCTGTGGGATAGATAAACCTCCAGTGCAAGCATAGTGGGACTGTATGGTCCACCCTCCCAGGTGCCACCCCTATGGCACTTCATTATCAATTACAATGTAAGCATTGATCCACACATGTCAACATAAACACAACTCTTTATTAAACGCCCAGTTCATTGTAGGCCAACCAAACATACATGGCCCAATCTCATCCGTGTGATGAGACAGGCTGAAGGAAGCATCCATTAAGCATCTACCATCCTGTCTTGCCACTCCACCACTCCAGCTGGGGAGTTGCACCAGTGTCTCAGGAGGTTGCGCTGCTTCTTCGCCTCACGTGAGGCTCTGTTGGGCCCTTGAACATCCTCAGTGTCAATCAGGTTTCGCTCTTGCCTCCATTCCCCAGGCTCCATGTCCCCATTGCCTTGCTGGAGGTCCATGAGCCTGTTCTGCAAGACTGGGTAGCGGGTGCGCATGAGATTGTGCAGGATGCAGCAAGCTTCCACGATCCTCCTCATGGTCTCTGGGCGATGCTGCATGTTGGTGAGAAGTACCTGGAACCTGTTGGCCAGGATGCCAAAGGCATTCTCCACCACCCGCCTTGCCCTGGACAGCCTGTAGTTGAAGATCCTTTCTTCACGGGTGAGGCATCTGGAGGTGTAGGGCTTCATGAGGTAGGTTGTGAGGGAGAAGGCGTCATCCCCCACGATGAAGTTGGGCACATCTTGCGTGTCGTTGGGCAGTGGGTCTGGATCTGGGAAGCCCACCATGATGTTGCTTTCCAGCCCCTCCTTGAGGTGACTGGTGTTGTATACCTGGGCATCTGAAGCTGACCCGTTGCCTGAAATTCATCAATGTACATGAATTTGTAGTCAGCATCAACCATGGCGAAGAGGATGATGCTGAAGAAACCCTTATAGTTGTGATAAGTGGACCCCGACTTGGCTGGAGCTTTGCAGGCCACATGCTTGCCATCGATGGCTCCAACGGTGTGTGGGAAGTTCTGATACCACTGCTCTGCAACTTTCTTCCATCCTTCTTCAGTGGAGGGGCACTGGAGGAGCTCCTCCTTGTATTCTTCGATGATGGCCTGCACCACGTCTCTGACAACAAAGCTGATGGTGCTGGGTGGCACCCACCAGCCGTACTGCATGCTCCTGTAGGTTGTCCCTGAGGCCAGGTGGCGCAGAGTGAGTGCACCTTGAGCCCAGGTTCCAGGCTGGGTGGGAAGTTGGTGTTTGTCTTGGTCAACTGTGGTGTCAGGCATTGCACAACTTCGTCAAACATGGATGGAGGCATCCTCATGAAGTTCTAGAACGCCCGAGGGTCTTCGCTCCTTAGCTCCACCATCAGCTTTTCATAAAGTACATACTGCGCTCTTCTGGCGAACCATCTTCGGAGCCAGACTTTTTTTGGGTCCCTCCTTTTCTTCCCGTAGTACTGTTCACAGAGACTGTAGATGGTTTCGCAGTGTTGCAGAAGGATGTTGGCTGCTGAAAGGATTTTGTTGCAATCCACGGTGGATATGACTGGATGCTGTGGAAGAGGAAGAGGCAGATGAAGGCTGCAGAGGTCTGCACCGCTGGGCTGCTGGTCTGAAAGTGCGAAGCAGGCGTGTTGCTCACCCTTTTTATAGGCAGTATAGGTTTTCTGCTAGGCATCCTCTAGGCATCCTCTAGGCATCCTCTAGACATCCTTAATATCCAAGATAGATCCTCTCTGCGATTGTTTTTTCTGCTTTAAACGCTTTGTTTCCGTTCTGCATCCGTTCTGCATCCATTCCGCGTCTGTTCCGCTTCCTCCCTGCATCCGGGCGGATGCGAGTTGCGCAGATGAGCAGCGGAACACAAGCGGATATAGCGGATGCGTAGCGGATACATAACGGATGCGTAGCGGATGCAGAAAGGACGAACAGGATACATTTTCCGCGCAAAAGATTTAAGCAGCCCAAAACTTTTGGAGCAGATGAAACATCCATAAACGGATGCTGGACGGATAGAGAGGAAGCAAAACGGATGCAGTGAGTACATCGCATTTTCGAACGGATGGCAAGCTTTTTTGTCTGTTTTACTTCCTCTTTGCATCTGTTGGTGCAGTGTGACAGGGGCTTTAGCTTCCTTCGGGTATTATCCCATGTCATTGTTTGTTTGTATTTTGGGGGATTTCTGTATTTCTGGGAATTTCTGTATTTATGGAAAAATTAACCAAGAAGAAAATTATAACCAGCCACATAAGCAAAGAAATCCAACAGACGATCATCCCAAGAGAAAAATCTTTTAGATGCCCCAAATTATACGGCCTCCCAAAAATACACAAAGAAGGCACACCTCTCCGACCCATAGTCAGCTCCAAAGGAGCACCATTACAAAACCTAGCTAAATACTTAGCAAAACAGCTACAGCCCCATGCTGAAACCGCAGCTTCATATGTCTAAAACTCATACCACTTCTTAGAAATGATCAAAAATCTACACGTGGAACAAGAAGATCTGCTTGTAAGTTTCGACGTGGTTTCACTATTCACTCAAGTCCCGATAAAAGAAACTCTTGAAATAATCAAAAATAAATACCAACCAGCTAAAGACCTCATGGAACTAACAGAACACTGCCTAACCAACACGTATTTCATATACAAAGGACAAAGATACAAGCAAATTGAAGGAGCCCCTATGGGATCACCACTGTCACCCGTCATTGCAAACCTGTTCATGGAAGAATTCGAATCCAGAGCCCTGGCTAATGCCACCCACAAACCCAAACTATGGCTAAGATACTTCAATGACACATTTGTGATTTGGCCCCATGGAAAAGAAACCCTAAACAATTTCCTAACACACCTAAACAGCACACACCCCAAAATCAAGTTCACCATGGAAACGGAAATAAACAAACAACTACCATTCCTAGATGTACTAATATACAAAAGAACAGATGGCACACTGGGACACACCATATACCAGAAGAAAACACACACCAACCGCTACCTCAACGCCCAATCCCACCACCACCCAGCACAGATAAATTCTGTGGCTAAAACACTAATTACCAGAACCAAATGCCTGGCAGACAAGACACATATAAAGACTGAACTATGCACCCTGACTGAAGTATTGACAGCCAACGGCTCCCACAAAAACAAAATCACTAGCTTGATCCACAAAAACACACCAAGACATAACAGAGACCTAAAAGATCAAAAGACCTATGGAACAGTTGTCCTGCCCTACATAAGAGGTACTACAAATAAAATCAGTAAGATACTACACAGGCATCACATCAAGACTGCCTTCAAAACAGACCTGAAAGCATGAATAGAAGAGATGATTCCACCAGACTGTCAATCATTTGGAAGCCTGCACTCTCAAATAGAAAGATCTCCACACCTCAAGCCAGGCAAACACCTGGGCACAAACAGACTTCCTCTGATACCTCCAGCTCAAACACCCCTCCACCAGGCACCCAAATGAAACCTGGCTTTCTAATAGATAACAGCCGTACTTTCACACGAAGCCAAGCTGCACTGAAAGCCTCCAATAGAGGAACAGAGTGTTGCCAGCCAATCAAAGCCACAAAACAGACAGAAGAAACCAGAAACACCAATCAAACAAACTCCAAGTCCAATAAACACAGATCAAGACTCCCAACCAATCAGGATAGGCTAGCCTCAAATTTAAAACCAACGGCTTTGAGAGCCTGACCCACATATAAACTCCACAGAGAAGCCTGATGATGGCAGATGAGATTCTGCTGAAACGTTGCTACAACTTTAAAAGCACTACAATGATGTGGGATAATACCCGAAGGAAGCTGAACAGCACACATGCAAGTACCCGCGAAAACTTTAAAACACACACACACACACACACACACACACGTGTGTGTGTGTGTGTATGTGTTTATACACACATATATATATGTGTGTTTTTTTAAATTTTCGCAGGTACTTACATGGAGGCTTTCAGTGCAGCTTGGCTTCGTATGAAAGGACGGTTTCTATTCATTAGCAAGCTAGGTTTCACCTGGGTGCCTGGTGGGGGGGGGGTTGAGTTGGAGGCATCATAGGGAGTCTGTCTGTGCTCAGGTGTTTGTCTGTTTTGTGGTGTGGAGATCTTTCTATTTGAGAGTGCAGGCTTCCAAATGATTGACAGTCTGCTGGAATCATCTCTTCTATTCATGCTTTCAGGTCTTTTTTCAATCTCTATGGCTTCTCTGATGATTCTGTGGTTGGGGTTTTCTATAGTGGCTAGAGTATTAGTGCCATTGAAGTTGATGTTGTGACCTGTGGTTTTCATGTGTTGGACTAGTGAGGAGGTGTGTTCCAGCTTTTTTACTGCATTTTTGTGTTCATCCAAGCGAGTACTTATTCTTCTATTGGTCTGTCCAATGTATGTGGCCGGGCATGATGCACAGGGAACTTCGTATATGCCTTGGTTTTCCAGGTCAATTTTGTCTTTGGGGTTTTTAAGGATGGATGCTATTTTCTTGTCTGTTTTGAAGGCAGTCTTGATGTGATGCCTGTGTAGTATCTTACTTATTTTGTCTGTAGTACCTCTTATGTAGGGCAGGACAGCTGTTCCATAGGTCTGTTGTTCTTCTAGGTCTCTGTTATATCTTGGTGTGTTTTTGTGGATCAAGCTGGTGATTTTGTTTTTGTGGAAGTCATTGGCTGTCAATACTTTAGTCAGGGTGCATAATTCAGTCTTTATATGTGTCTTGTCTGCCAGGCGTTTGGTTCTGGTAATTAGTGTTTTAGCCACGGAATTTATCTGTGCTGGGTGGTGGTGGGATTGGCCGTTGAGGTTGCAGTTGGTGTGTGTTTTCCTCTGGTATACGGTGTGTCCCAGTGTGCCATCTGTTCTTTTGTAGATTAGTACATCTAGGAATGGTAGTTGTTTGTTTATTTCCGTTTCCATGGTGAACTTGATTTTGGGGTGTGTGCTGTTTAGGTGTGTTAGGAAATTGTTTAGGGTTTCTTTTCCATAGGGCTAAATCACAAATGTGTCATTGATGTATCTTAGCCATAGTTTGGGTTTGTGGGTGGCATTAGCCAGGGCTCTGGATTCAAATTCTTCCATGAACAGGTTTGCAATGACGGGTGACAGTGATGATCCCATAGGGGCTCCTTCAATTTGCTTGTATCTTTGTCCTTTGTATATGAAATATGTGTTGGTTAGGCAGTGTTCTGTTAATTCCATGAGGTCTTCAGCTGGTTGGTATTTATTTTTGATGATTTCAAGAGTTTCTTTTATCGGGACTGGAGTGAATAGTGAAACCACTTTGAAACTTACAAGCAGATCTTCTTGTTCCATGTGTAGATCTTTGATCATTTCTAAGAAGTGGTATGAGTTTTGTATGTATGAAGCTACAGTTTCAGCATGGGGCTGTAGCTGTTTTTCTAAGTGTTTAGGTTGGTTTTGTAATGGTGCTCCTTTGGAGCTGACCATGGTTCTGAGAGGTATGCCTTCTTTGTGTATTTTTGGGAGGCCATATAATTTGGGGCATCTAGAAGATTTTTCTCTTGGGATGATCGTCTGTTGGATTTCTTTGCTTATGTGGCTGGTTATAA